>JADLZK010011505.1:0-374583 GCA_015847255.1 Hyparrhenia diplandra | reverse complement strand
GATCTTTAGAAGGCAGCGGTGCCTCACTCTTCTTAGTGCCTCACATTCAGCTTGGAAGCTTTTGTAGGACCTTAATTGCTGGACATTAAACACCTTAATGGCGGCGACAATGGCTTGATTTTCTAGTGTGCCCTTGTATACTGTACCATATCTTCCCTTTCCAAGCACATTTGTTTATGAAAATCCATCTGTTCCTTTTAGTATATTGTTGTATGGAACTATTGGAAGCTCCGTCTCTACAAATTGTGGTAGCAAATCTTTCTTCTTCGGTACTATCTTGGACTTTACTTTTGTGGTGATATATAGCACAAACTAAAAAAGTAAGATGAGACTTCTTATTGATGGGATTGCTATTCTCACAAACTTGGGTATGGCTTTCCTATTCTTTCTTGCATAAAAGCTTGGGCATTTTGGCAGGATGGAGTTGTGGTTTCCCCGCATAATGCATTGTTACCAACAATTGATGGTCTAGTCAGATTTTTGAAGACTCCTCCTTTTGGTACTTCACCTTGCAAATTGTTATAGGACAGATCTAGGCGAAGCGGTGATGTTGAATTACCTAAAAAGCTATGGGATTATTCTGGATAAATTGTTGTGGCCAAGATACAGCTCACGTAGGTTGGTAAGGGTAACCAAGTTGCTAGGGATGGTTCCAATCAATTTGTTGTTTGACAAATTAAATACAAATCAAGCCTAGCATGTTCTTGAACGTTAGCGGGAATGCTTCCTTGGAATGAATTGCCATCCATTAAGAGAATTTCCATGAACTTGCAGTTGCCAAAAAGTATTTTTGGTATTTCACCGCACAAATTGTTTCCCCGATAGGATGAGCTCTTCGAGATATACCAAACTACCAACTTCTAATGGAAGTGGTCCCTCCACATGTTGTTGGACAAATTGAGAAACACTGAGATCGATGGAAGCTCCATAATTTCTTTAGGAATAAATCCAGTAAGGTTGTTATTTGCTAGATCTAGGGATAAAAGTTTGATCAAGTTTCCAATGCTTTCGGTGGAATTGGCCCCTCAAAGTTGTTGGCTGCATAAAATAGAAGTAGTCTAGAAAGGTTTCGATGGGAGGATGGTAGATGTCCCGAGAGGTAGTTTAAACTGAGGCCTAGCTCTGCGAATGTTTAAGCTTCCCCATGCTTTTAGGAATGACCCCCGATTGAGTAAGTTTGTGCCAAAATCAAGAAACTCAAGACCTTCCAAATTTCCAATATCGATGGGATGACACGGATATGCTGTTGTTGCAAATCTACAGCACCGGAGATTAGTAGGCAGATTAACCAATGAGCCTGGTAGTTTTTCCTGCAAACCTGTTCCATCAAAGGACAAGTGTTGTAATCTGCTACAGTTCACCAAAGAGCCAATAAATTCCCAATCTTCCTCATTGTTTTGCTTCTAGCATGTTACCACCCAGCAAACAATTCAAGATTTTGCAATCTGCCCAATCTAGAAGGAACAGTTCGATAAAATGGTTAAATGTGGCGGGAAAAAATCCGGAGCTTGAGAGATTGGTTAGTGGCGGCGGAAGAGCTCGATGTCGGTTTATTCAATCCCAAGCTGTTGGATGCTTTCGGAAGGCCTTTCCCCAGGTCAGTTGGTAGATGGCCATGCACCTTATTGTTTGCCACAAAAAGTAATAAACAGATGATAAGTTGTACAAAGAAGAAGGGGCGGAGACCAGAGAGAATATTACTAGAGAGCGAAGGGAACGAGATAGGGATTGTTCGATGACTGCAGGGATTGATCCCTCAAGATAGTTGAATGACAAGGACAGGGCGGCCAACCGGGGAAAGGTTGCCAAGAGGCGATGGGATAGTTCCAGTGATGCTGTTGTTTGGCGGCACTAGAAATCTCAGGGGCGGCATGTTGCCGATCCCGGCTGGGATGATTCCCTCAGTCCCCTTGTTGCTGGAGATGTGCATCTCACGGGAGGTTGATGCAACGGCTAACGTTGCAAGGGATGGCGCCTGTGAGCATGTTGAGGCCCAGGTCAATGCGTCGGGCGCTGAGGGAGCCGATGCTGGGAGGATCTCTCCCCCTGCCAGGGCGGCTCGTGCTCAGGTTCAGTGGCGCAGGAAAGTGAGGTTACTGATAGTAGGAGAGATGGTGCCGGTGAGGCCCTGGGAGCTGAGGTCCAGAGCGACCACCCTCCATAGGTGTCTCTTGCGGCAGGTGGCGCCCTCCCCAGCTGCAGTAGCTGGTGCTCTGGTTCCATGAGTCCAGCATGCCAGAGTGGCTGGAGATCTTGGCCTTGAAAGCCACAAGAGCTCTCTCGTCATCATGTTCATGGCCTGACGAATACAAGGCTGCTGTTGCCCTGTTTGTTGCCACGGCGGAGATCAGCAGGAGCAGCTGCAGCAGGCGCCTGCAGGCTCTTAATCTTAGGAGCAGCATGGCCGGCGGCAATGGTTTTCGGTTTCTTACGCCGTAGTGGCTAATCATTCTGTATGATACTGGAGCCTGTTGGTCTCTGCTGCATGGAGTTTTTTTTTCAAGCAGGAATGACATGACAGAAGAATATAAAAGGTGATTAAATGACACGTCTACGATTTTCTCGATCTTTCACACTAGAATAATAGCTTGCAAGTATATCCAAGTGCAATTAATTAAATATCCCGTGATAATATTATTAATAGAATCGCTAGTCAATAGTGCACGGCAATAAGCAAACACAATGGCTGTTTGTTAACACCTGACATGTCACGCGGCAGATAAAAAGAGAAACTCCAGCACGCATCCATGCAAAAATTCTTGATCACACGCCAACCCAAATCTACAGGGAGGTCCGGATCAATAAATCTCTGTAGGGTTTGTCAGTGGCGGATCGACGATGGAATAATAACTCCACAGTAAAATCCGATTTAATATGCACTGGCTTCATGAGCGGTTTTCTGTCAAACAGGGTAAAAATGAAATGGCTCCTTTGGTGAGGCCCCTGGAAACATGCTGAGACAAAGGATAGATGAGGGGAGAAGCTAAAATTTTTGATAGATGAGGGAGAAGCTAAAAAATACCTTCACCTACCTTCACCTTACCCACGTGGAATACAAGCAGAATGAAAGCTTAGATTGCCCCGTCGAGGCTTTCGGGCGCTCAGTCACCGAGGGGTCCAGCCACTAGCCAGGTGCAGCCGTCGAGGCTCACGGACACAGTAAAAAGGCAAGGCGCGCGGCCAACGGAGCCCCTACCACTGGATGCTAATCATGCTCCTCCCTCCTCTTCGTCAGCGAACATTATTATGCCCATATAATTAAGTTAGAGGAGCCTTAATAATCTCACGACACGCCGTAGAGTCAGTATATATGGATATGTTTCCTTGATGTCATATTATCCTTTCTTTTTAGACAATGTTGAACCACCAAACCTGTGACGTAATAATTTAGCTTCTATTGTTTCTTGATATATCCCTTTGCTCCATAGCTCAAGTACAGCAACAGCATCTCCAGCACGATCATACATTAAAATTGGATCCGATCACTATCTTGCTACTTATATCATGTGGCTTCTTGAATCGGCAAAACTTCTAGCTAGCTCCAAAAAAAATATATAATCCTTATTGACAATGTAGCCATACCAGATAAAACCCCATCATCCTTCATGATATTTTTCTTCACTTCAAAATAAAACAAAAACTTGATAAAAGGAAATATGCTTTGTATTATTACCCGACAATGCAAGTCATTTGGAGCTAAAATATTGCACTTGTTTTCAGAAATAAAAGATGAACTGACTTGAATAAGCAACCAATCGGAAACTTGACAAAGCGTCAAAGCCTGGGCCGATGCCCAGTCTGGATGAAACAAATCACGCCACACGCATCCGCGCGACGCGTCCCTGACATGCAGCTGGGCTGGGTGCCTACCACCACCGTTCTCGGTCTGCGACTGCGACTCTGCTCCCTATTCTTCATTCCCTTCGTCTGCTCTTCCGCTTGCCTGTCTTTCCTCTGCTCTACCACCGTTTCCCTCGCTTACTCTGCTTTGCTCTTCTGCATCCTACAGTTGCAGTATAAAATCAACTGCTTGGCTATGTTGGTGGTTTGTGGTGCCTCGATGCTTTGTAGCTCACTGCCTCTGTTTTGTTTATTATGATCCACGTGACTTTTTGGCTAGCATTGGCAATTTGGCACCACGTGCCTCTAAGGAGGCAACAGGCGACGACTATCTCACCTTGTGCTGGCTCCGCGGCCTTGCGTTCCTCTCTGAAGCAGAGTGGGTTAGGGCATTCATTGGGCAGCTGGAGGGGAGCGAGGATAGGAAAAGAAGGGGGGTTGTAGGCAATACCGACATATATGTAATGTATTTATACATGCATCATTCCAACTAAGCCATTATCTTTTGGGATCATCAAAAATTCTAACCAGTGATAATGCCTATCAGCCTAGACATCAAATTGGTAAAATGTATATTTTTATATTTTTACATAACAGAAGGGTTTAGTTCATGGATACATATATATATATTAATAAAAGGAGATATTACAAAACTAGAAGAAGAGAGGCAAATATATTACGTACTTCAACAATATATTTAGAGAAACATGATAGTATACGGTAGTGGCAATTAATATGAACTAACACCGCTTAATTATTGAGTAAAAATATATTTATCTCTGATAGCATGCATCTCTGCAGCAGCATCATTTATTGACAGTCGCTCAGTGGGCAATTGCTTTGAACAAAGGACACCAAGCTGAATGACGGCCGCCAAACATTCCCTGACGCCTGTTATATGACTTGTATCAATGCTATTGTTTACTCCATCATGCAACCAAATGTTGGATTCACCTATCTCCATAATCTTGTCAGGAAGAGCTGCCTCGGCATAATAATGCAAGCTTACCCCATCTCTAAACATATCATCTGTTGGGCTCTTCCTGTGAACATCTCAATCAAAGTGATGCCAAGACTAAACACATCTCCAGAAGCTGGCACCTCAAGCCCTTCTCCATATTCTGCAGTGGAATGAAATATGAGGATACATAGGTATACACATATAAAACTTAAAGACTACTTTATGTGCATCTTACTATTAGTAATTGGATAATCCTACTGGAGCCTCCACACTAGTGCTCAAAGACAAGCCATAACTAAAAATAAATCCGAGCCATAACGCAAAAGATACATAGGTATATACATATAAAGCTCAAAAGACTACTTTTATGCGCATCTTACTATTAGTGCTCACAAAAATAAAAGGCATCGTCCATCAATTCAGTATACTATAGTTATCAATGGTGATAATATATGTATTTGGTATATTATGCTTTCTAAAATTAGCACACCTTGGCCATTATAAAAAACATTCTTAAATGGCCTTTTCTATCTTGCATATTTAAATTACATTGCAAAAACTAACTTAAAATGACCCCACAGCTTCATCTTCATCTTCATCTTCATGAAAAATACATATAGTAACCATTATTTGCTTATGAATTACCCACTTGTACTGTTATTATAAACATTTAAAGTAAACCAGAGTCTGAATCTAATATAGCATGCATCTGATTTTTTTTAAAAAAAAAACTATCTAAAAAGTAACTGTGCATATTTTCCAAATTATCCACTCATGGTATAAATGCATGGTGTGTGTGTCACTATGCAAAAAGATGGGTACATGTTTGAGGAAGCATTGAATATGCCAGTTTCCATGTCAATGCATAGCGGAAGCTAAGATTCAAACTAAAGGCAAACATATGAGGAATGGGAAAAAGAGCAAAGCTAAGCAATTTGATTCAGCTCTAACCCAATTATCCATGAATTTCAAACTTATTTTGTAAACAATTATTAACCCACAAAGCAACACATATTGATTAGCTAATAGGGACAAATGCTATTATTTGAAGCATGAAACTAAATAACTTCAGTTACCTGGAGCAATATATCCAATGGAACCTCTTATCCCTATGGTGCTACTGGAATTCACAGAATGTTTTCTTGGTGCATCATCTAGAACTCTAGCAATGCCAAAGTCTCCAACATGAGCCCTCATGTCCTGATTGAGAAAGAATGTTACATGGTTTGAGATCGCAATGGATGATTGGCCAGTGGCAACCCGTTGTGAAGATAGTCCAAACCATCCACAATGTCCATAGCAATATCCAATCTCTGTGACAGGCTGAGTGTTCGTTGTCCATTTTGGCCTTCTAAATTTGAGTGGATCCATCTATCTAAGCTGCCATTAGCCATCTACTCAAAGACTAGAGCTCCGAAGTCTTGACCACGGTGGTTGATGCTAGAACAACATGTAATGATCTTTAGAAGGCATCGGTGTCTCACTCTTCTTAGTGCCTCACATTCAACGTGGAAACTTTTGTAGGACCCGATTCTTTGGACATTAAACACGTTAACGGCGGCGACAATGGCTTGAGTTTCTAGTGTGCCCTTATATACCATACCATATCTTCCCTTTCCAAGCACATTTGCTTCTGAAAATCCACCCGTTCCTTTTAGTATATCATTGTACGGAACCATTGGATGCTCTATCTCTAGAAATTGTGGTGGAAATTCTTTCTTTAGTGTTGTCTTGGACTTTCTGTAGTGAAATCCAGCCCAAACCAGAAAAAAAGTAAGATGAGACTTCCTATTGTTGGGATTGTTATTTGAAGAAACTTGGGTATGCCTTTGCTATTCTTTCTTGCATGAAAGCTTGGGCATTTTAGCAGATGGAGTTGTGGTATCCCGCCAAAGAACGCATTGTTACCAAGAATTGATAGTCCAGTCAGATTTCTGAAAACTCCTCCTTTTGGTACTTCACCTTGCAAATTGTTGTAGGACAGATCTAGGTGAAGTAGCGATGTTGAATTACCTAAAAGCTTTGGGATTGTTCGGATAAATAGTTGTGGCCAAGATACAACTCACGTAGGTTGGTAAGGGAAGCCAGGTTGCGGGGGGTGGTTCCATTCAATTTGTTGTTAGTCAAATTAAGCATGCAGTCAAGCCTGCCATGTTCTTGAACGTAGCGAGCACACTTCCTGGAATGAATTGCCATCCATTAAAAGGATTTCCATGACCTTGCGGTTGCCAATAGTATCGGGTATCTCACCGGATAATTTGTTTCTGACGGGATGAGCTGTCCAGAGATGCACAAACTACCAACTTCTAATGGAAGTGGTCCCTGCGGCATGTTGTCGGGCAGAGCGAAGGCCTATTGAGATCGATGGTAGCTCCATAATTTCATTAGGAATCAAGCCATTAAGCTTGTTAACTGATAGATCTAGCTCCAAAAGTTTGCTCAAGTTTCCAATGTTGATTGGAATTGGCCCCTCAAAGCTGTTGTTATGCGCACCAAACTTAAGTAGGCTAGAAAGATTTCGATGGAGTATGGTAGATGTCTGAGAGGTAGTTTGAACTGAGGCCTAGCATTTGCAATTTGTAAGCTGTCCGATGCTTTCGGGAATGACCCTCGTGAGTAAGTTTTGACCAAAATCAAGCACCTCAAGACCTGCCAAATTTCAATATCTAATGGGATGACACGGATATGGTGTTGTTGGAAATCTGAAGCAGCTGAAGATTAGTAGATAGATTAACCAATGAGCTTGGCAGTTTTCCCCGCAAAACCTATTTCAATCAATGCTTAGTTGTTGTAATCTGCTACAATTAAGCCAACGAAGGAATAAATCCCCACTCTTCCTCGTTGTTTGCCTCCAACATGTTACTATCGGACTAAACACTTCAAGATTTTGCAATCTGCCCCATCCGGAAGGAACAATTCCGACAAAACTATTGAGTCGGCGTAAAGCATCCGGAGCCCTGGAGAGATTGGTTAGCGATGGTGGAAGAGCTCCACCAAATAGGTTCCCATTGAGCACAAGATATTGGATGCTCGGAAGGCTTTTCGGTAGGTCGGATGGTAGGCGACCTTGGAGCTGGTTGTAACCCACAAAAAGGTATTAAGAGATGACAAGTTGAACAGGGGAAGGAGGAACAAACCGGAGAGATTATTATCGAGCTGAAGGAAACCGAGATTCGGATTGTTCCCGATGCCCGCGAGGATCGATCCCTCAAGATAGTTGAATGAAAGGTCCAGCATCGTCAACCGGAAAAGGTTCCCAAGAGATGCCGGGATGGTTCCGTGACGCTGTTGTTGTTATGCGGCATTAACAATTGGAGCCAAGGCATGTTGTTGCCAATCTCGGTTGGGATGCTTCCTTGCAGCCATGGTTGTTGAAGATTCGCGTGTCACGTAGGCTGATGCAGCGGCTAATGTTGCTCGGGATGACGCCCGTGAGCATGTTGAAGCGAGGTTAGTGCGCCGGGCGCACGAGAAACCGATGCTAGGAGGGATCTCTCCTCGAGGCTGTTGGAGCTCGGGTTCGGGCGGCGCGGGAAAGTGAGGTTACCAATAGCATGGGAGATGGGGCCGGCGAGCCCCTTGGAGCGGAGTTCCAGGGCTACCACCCTCAGCACTGGTTCCTGCTGCAGCGGTGACGCCCTCCCACTGCGTAGGTGGTGCTCGGTTCCACGAGTCCGGCATGCCGGGTGGGTCGGAGATCTTGGCCTTGAAAGCGAAGACCTCTCTGAAACCGCCATTATGGCGGTGAGGCGGATACGGATCCTGTTCCCCATTCTTGGCGGAGGGGATTGAACGAGGAGATGGGGGAGGCCCTCTAAGCCGCAGCCGCGAGTCTGCCCAGGCACATTGGTCATGCGGTCGAGATAGGCCGCCGTGGGCCTGTGGCGCCTCGACCTGGAGGTTGTACGAATCGGATAGGCTCGGCCGACCTCCCGGTCGTGCCAGGGGGCAGAGAATGGTGGGCCCATGAGCTAGCGGGTTACGAGGCCATCCGACGGAGGGTCGTGCGAGTCGAGAGATTGGTCGTGGACCGGGAGGTCGCTTGTCGACTAGGGGGAGCTCGTGCGAGGCCGGATACGAACGTGGCGGGCCACGGATCGATGGGGGCGAGTGCGGGCCTCTTAGGATTAGCTAGTTGGGCCTTTGGTGCTGGGCCGTTGATTTTGAATTTGCGCTTGTTCGGGTACCCCTGATATTGGTACCCGGCGGTAGCTGGCTGGGGTGAAAGAATTCTACTCCGGGCGCTTTAGTCGATGTGGTGGGTCTTTTAATTTGTCGTAGTGGGTGCGCACGCGCGCTGCCGGTGTAGCCCCCGAGGCTTTAGGGAGTGGTACAATCCCTAGAGGCTTGTTTTTCTGACTGGCGTCCTCTGTACTCTGCTCCGAGCTTTCATCGAGCTCTATTCTTGTGTTTGTACCACCCATTCTGCCCTCCGAGAGGGTGGGGGAGGAGCTCATGCCTCATCTTGCCTCGGAGGCCGGGACGAGGTGCTCGGTGAGCTGCTGGCGGGTAGCTCGAGAGGCCCGGACCCACTTTCGTGGTGAGCCCATCCGTCCGGCCAGCTAGTGGACCGACCTCATTTTTCGATGGCTGAACCTCTATAACTCCCGAGTCGCCGTGGGTCTCGAGGGCTCCGATGCCTCCTTGTCGGAGGAAATCAGAGATTAATCGTGTCCATCGTACTCGAGCACAGGTCGTGGTGGAGGACCCGGCCAGCCGCCCTCCGCTGCTGCTGGGAATGTGGTTCTGGGCGCGGCGGCAGCAGTTCAGGAGCCGTCGGCGGCCGGCCGCGCGGCGCGCGTCGGGACAACAAGAGGGTGCGAGCACGGACAGCTCGGGTGGCCCGCCTCGGGGTCGAGGCGTCGTTCGTCGAGGTAAGTTGGGTGGAGCAGCAGGGCCTTGTTATTTCTTAATGTTGTCATTGCTTCCGATTTCGATTGGTGTTCCTCCTCCCGTTCAGGTTGGCGGCGCCTTTGGTGCCCAATCGGTGAAGAAGCCACGGACGGAGCCTCGGGTCGGGTCCCGTACCGAGGTTCACCCTATCGCCCCTACGGCCGACTCCTCGACGTCCACGGGTGGGCGAAGCGATCGGCCATGGAGCCCCGGACGTGAGGAGGCTGGAGCGATCTAGCCCCCGCGCCCCAAGCCGTGGCGGGGACGACCTCGGCGGCTCCAGAGGCCGGCGAGACCGCTCGTGCGGCGACGGAGATCGCGCCCACTGGCCAACCCCGATGGGACAGGAGCCGCGTGGGCCTGGGTATCGGCGCCATGGCCGTCGGCGCCTCTGCCCCCGTAGCGCTGGAGGAGCCCGTACTGTCCGAGTCCGAGGGCAGGCGGGTAGAGGCTTTGGCACGGCTTCAGATCGTGCGCGAACCTGTCCCCGCACCGTTGACCGACGAGGAGGTGGAGCAGGCCGTCGCATCTATTGACACCCTCGACTTCACTCGGGGGCCGTCGTTCCACGTCAAAGAGGTGGTCGAGAACTCGGTGGTCGATTCCGCCCGCCAGCACCTTCAAGCCGCTCTGGCGGGTATACGCCTTTGGCTCTTGCATACTGTGCGGTTGACAGGTTCTTCTGACTACCTGTGTTCTGTTTTGGCTGGGATCTGGAGACCCTCCGCCAGAGGAGCGGAGAGATGGCGGCTGCTTGGGCCGGGATCGAGCGGCTCCACTTGGAGGCCGAGACCTTCTGGAAGCAGCTCGGGGATGCCCTTACTGCGACTGAGGCCTTCAGGCCCAAGCCAAGCAAGCCATGGAGGAGGCTGCTCGGCAGGTCGTGGAGGTCGAGAGGCAGGCGATCAGCGAAGCCCCGCCAGGTCGCGTCCAGCCAAATCCGCCAAACCCGGGAGGCGGCCGCCAAGCAAGTGGAGGACGCGAAGGTGGCGGCGGATGCGCTGCGCGAACAGCTTCGACAGGAGCTCGCGGCCCTCCGCGGCCAGATGAAGGAGGAGCAAAGGCAGCGCTCTGCCCACGAGCAGCGTGCCAATCTGTTGCAGACGGACTAGGAGCGCCTGGAGCAGACCCTGGCAGATAGGGAGGCCAAGCTGAACGGTAAGTGCTTTTGAAGTTGGTTTCGTCCCCTTCTTTCTTCGAGATTGAGATTTGAGGTCCAGGCCACGTAGCAGGGGTACGACCAAGAGGTCGCTAAGCTATGGGCCGACCTGCAATATTTGGAAGAGACATGCGTTGGGCTTTATGAAGACAGCGAGGAGTCGTACGATTCCTGTGCACGCCTATATCTCGCCCTTGAGAGTAAGTGGGCGGCTCGAGCTCTGTCTTGTGCTGCTTCGTGATGTGGGTTATGAATTGGTTGTGTTCTTGTTAGCAGGGAAGAAGGAGGAAGTGCGAGCTAAAGAGCGGGATTTGCAGGCGAGGGACGGCGAGCTACAAGCGAAGAACAGCGAGCTGTAGGGCAAGGAGAGCGACCTTAACGCCACCAGCAAGCGTCTGGAGGAGCTCGAGGTCGCAGTGCAAACTCAGGAGCGAGAGCAGCGAGACTTCGTTGCCGGCATCCAAGTGGTGTGCAACCAGCTGGAGGTCGGTGAGGCGGCGACGCCGGCCCGGCGGATCCTCCTTATCCCCTAAAGGGTGAAGGAGGTGGTGATGGCGCAGGCCCCGGCGCATCGTGCAGAAGGTGATGGGCGTCATTGTCGCCTACTACCCCAGCTTTGATCGTGAGGCCGTCAGCGAGGGGTGGCTGAAGGAGCTCCCTGACGCCGACTATGAGGCCGCCCGAGGCTGGGGCCGCCGGCTGGCGAGTGCGTTGACGGAACTTGCCGCGGTCGAGCTTGAAATCATAGAAGATCCAGCGGGAGCCGCCGATGTCGGAGCTGAAGACCCACCTGCAGCACAAGAGTAGTGGTAGGTCGAGGCGATGCCTCTTTTTGTTTGCAAGGAACAAAGTCCCTCGGTTGGGGCAAGTTGTAAATAACTTCTAAGTCGTTAAAGCCGTGTGTGGTTTGCTTTCTTTTTTTCCTTTACGCGTTTTATCGAGTTCCCAAGTTTGAGGTCATGTTTCGAAGGAGCAAATGGCGGGCCTTTCCTCGCTAGCCGCGGGGGCGTGAGAGGTCGATAAGCACTCGCGCCATGCCTTATAATTCCGACCTCGAGCTTAGTCGAACGATATTCCACATGAGTGAAAGGAAAGAAAGCAAAAGGGGGCCTGAACAGGTCGGATCCGACCTCGTCGAGAGCTCGAGTTGCTCGTGGTCTTTAAACGAATTTATGAGAGAGCAATTTTTGTGAAAAAAATTAATAAAAACGCGGGGTGTGCGCCCCATCCTCTATAGCCCCCGAGCAAGGGCCGGCCTTGCCGAAGGCGAGAGGTCGGCCGTTGCTTGACAGCCGGAAACGGTGTTCGAATGCTTGCATAGATTTGTTGCATTTGAACAAGAAGTACTTTTTTACTGAAGCTCATAGCGATAATTTACAAAGTACATTCGGGGGTAGAAGCGGCGTGGTTGTTCAATGTTCCAAGCGTTGGAGAGGATCCGATTGTCGGTGCCTTTGATCTTGTGCGTGCCCGGCCGCAATACTTAGAGGCGATGGTGAATGGCCCTCCATGGTGCTGAAAGCTTGTGGCGATCCTTAGTGCTTTGCACTCGCCGGAGCACCAGGTCGCCGACGCTGAGCGCTCGATCTCTCACGTGTCGGTCGTGGTAGCGGCAAAGAGACTGCTGGTACTTGGCCGAGTGGGACTAGCGCCATGTCGCGGGCCTCATCGAGCTGATCCCGCTGCGTCTTCAAGTGATGCTTGGTTGCCGTCGTCGCTATAGGCTCGAACTCTTGGCGCGCCGTGCTCGAGGTCGGTAGGCAGTACCGCCTCCGATCCCGAGACGAGGAAGAAAGGTGTGCACACGGTGGCCCCTGCTTAGCGTGGTCCGCGAGACTCCATAGGACGGAGGGGAAGCTCAGCGGCCCACTTGGAGCCAAACTTCTCCGGTCGCTGAAGATGCGTGGTTTTAGGCCTTGTAGGATCATGCCGTTGGCCCACTCGACCTGTCCATTGGTCTTGGATGACCCGGCCGCCACCCAATCCACCTTGATACCGTTGTCATCGCAGAAATTCAAGAACTTCTTCCCGTGAAGTTGGTGCCGTTGTCGGTGATGATGGAGTTCGGGACCCCAAACCGGTGGATGATGATATCGGTGAAGAACTTGACTGATTCCTCGGAGCGGGTCCGACTTATGGGCGCGCCGATCCACTTGGTGAACTTATCGATGGCGGCGAGCAAGTGGGTGTAGCCCCGGGCGCCCTCTTGAGGGGTCCGACCATGTCGAGGCCCCAAACGGCGAAGGGCCAAGTGATCGGAATCGTTTGGAGGGCTGTGCGGGAAGGTGTGTTTGTCGAGCGAAGAATTGGCACCCCAATGGCGTGCGACCTTCTTTGCATCGGCGATGGCCGTCGGCCGAGAAGAAGCCTTGCCGGAAAGCTTTCCCGACCAGAGTCCGTGGGGGTAGCGTGGTGCCCACGGACCGGCGTGGGCGTCCTTCACGAGCTCCTCGCCTTCCTCAAACGTGATGCAGCGCTGGAGGATTCCGAAGAGCCGCGCCGGTATAGTTCTCAGCCGGCGAGGGCGACGACTTCGCTCGGCGACGTCGCGTCGGGCCTCTTCTTTGCCCGAGGCAGCTTTCCTTCTTCTCTCGCCATTCGAGAGGAATTCGCCGATCGAGCCGGGCGCCTCGACTCGGCCGCGACATAGATCGTTGTCTCTTCTGGACCCGCTTTGGCTGATGGGGTCGATCTCCATGTCCATCGGGTCCGATCCACGGGCGTCGACTTCCATCTCTTTTAATGGGCGCCTCGGTGGTCGATGGCTCCCCCCTCAAAGTCGGTTGAGGGCGCGTGCTGATCGTGAGCAAACAGCCCGGGGCAGCGGCTTTGGTCAATGCTAGCTTTGCGAGGATGTCAGCATCTTTATTATACTGCCGCAGGATGTGGTTGAGCTCGAGCCCATGGAACTGGTCTTCTGGCTTCCGTACTTCTTGGCAGTATGCCGCCATCTTGGGGTTGACGCAGTCAGACTCCTTCATGGCATTGTTGGTGGCGAGCTCGGAGTCGCCCGAACCTCGAGCCGATGGATGCCGAGCTCGAGCGCGTCTTGCAGCCATTTACCAAGGTTTAATTATTCAGCAACATTGTTAGAAGTAGGGAAATGCAGCGGATTAAGTACCTCATGCGCACATTGCGTGGTGAGGCGAAAACCAGCCCGTCCCCCGCCCTTCTTCTTCAGCCGGCGTCGAAGTACATGACCCGGTACTCCTCGTCGCCGGGCATTGGTGGTAGCGTGTTTCGGTCCACTCGGCGATGAAGTTGGGGAGGACTTGCGACTTGATGGATTCCCTTGGGGCGTACGTGATCTCCACTCCCATCAGCTCGATGGCCCACTTGGCGATGCGACGGTAGCCTCGGGGCTACGTGTGACTTCGCCAAGGGGGTATTTTGAGACGACGGTGACGGATGCGAGTCGAGTAGTGCGGGAGCTTGCGCTGTGTCGGCCGGGCGTACGACGGGTTCACGGATCTACGTGTATCGGTCTTGGTGTCGGAGAGGGACCTCGCCGATAAAGTAGGCGGGCGCTGCACGCGGAGTGCGTGTCCTCCTTCTTCCTCGCGTTCGACCACCAGTACTGTGCTCATGACTTGGGTGGTCGCTAAGATATAGAGCAGCATAGGCTCGTTCGGTGTCGACACGGTTAGCATGGGTGGGTTGGCAAAGGAGCTCTTTATGCGAATCGAGGGCTTTACGGGCCTCGTTGGTCCAAGAGAAGTGCTCAAACTTCTTTAAGAGCTTGTCTTGCGGAAGGCTATGTTCTCCAAGCCGAGCGAGGAACCGACTCTCAAGCGGCGAGACATCCCATGAGTTGTTGTACGCCTTTGATGTTTTTGATGGGCCCCATGTTCGTGATGGCGGCAATTTTTTGGGATTACGCTTCAATGCCGTGCTCGACACGACAAAGCTGAGAAGCTTGCCTCCTCGGGAACCCCGAAACGCATTTCTCGGGGTTCAGCTTGACCGAACTCCACGAGCTTGCCAAAGACTTGCTCGAGGTCGGGTACTAGGTCGCCGGTGCGCTTTGTCTTGACTACGATGTCAACGACGTATGCCGACGAGCTTTCGAAGCTCTTTGAAGACTTTACGCATGCACCTTTGGAAGGTGGCGCCGGCGTTTTTTCATCCGAAAGGCATTGTTACATAACGAGCGCCCGAACGGAGTGATAAAGGAGGTGGCGAGCTGATCGAGCTCGTTCATCGCAATTTGGTGGTAATGAGTAAGCGTCGAGAAAACGAGGCGTTTCGCACCGGAGGTGGAGTCAACAATCGATCGATGCGCCGGCAAAGGAAACGGATCCTTTGGACACGCCTTGTTGAGGCTTGTGTAATCAACACACATTCTCCATTTCCCATTCTTCTTCTTAACAAGTACGAGGGATTAGCTATCCACTCGGGATGATACACCTCCTTGATGAAGCCGACCGCTAAAAGCTTGTTTATTTCCTCGGCGATCGCTGTAGCCGCTTTCAGGCCGGTCGGGTCGAGTCATTTGCTTGACCGGTCGAGGCGGGCTTGATGTTCAAGGAGTGCTCGGCGACTTCCCTCGGTATGCCGGGCATGTTCGAAGGCTTCCACATGAATACGTCGAGATTCGGCGGAGGAGGAGTCGACGAGCGCGCACTCTTTCCTATTTCGGGAGGCTCGGCACCGATCTGAACGGTGCACCCTCCCTCGTCCACCGCGACCTCCTTGGCGTCCTTCTCCGGCTCGAAGGCGCTTGCGGCCTTCTCGGGCTCTTTGAGTCCTCCGCTCGGACCCGTGCAAGAACCTCGGGCATCACCCTTTTGGACTCGATGATGGTGGTGGCGTCTTGCACGGACTTCATTTGTCGCGATTGGAACACACACCTTCGAAGAGAGTTGATGGTGATGACCCCCTTCGCCCGAGGATCTTGAGCTTGAGGTAGGTGTAGTTGGGGACGGCCATGAACTTAGCGTAGCACGGCCGCCCCGACAACGCGTGGTAGGCGTTCTTGAATGGGAGCACCCTCGAAGGTGAGCACCTCGTTGCGGAAGTTGCTCGAGTGCGGGTGACGGGGAGGTCGATGTGTCAAAGCGGGATCGCCCGCTTCCCGGCACGACTCCGTGGATCAGGTCCGAAGAAGGTCGCAGCGCTCGCGGAATCCCGAGGGCGTCGGGTGTCGGCGTGGGGAGGTTGAGGCCGCCGCCTCCTTCCATCCGCACCTTGCCGGGCGCTTTGGTGCCGACGATTGGGTCAACGACGAGCGGAAATCTCCCTGGCCGCGGAATGTGGTTGGGGTGATCGGCGCCTCGCCCACTTGAGGTATGAAGGGGTGGCCGGCTCGGTTAAGAGGACCTCGTGACACGTGAGCTTGACGATGCCTGGACTCATACGCAGCGGGGCCTCCAAAGACCATCATGATGGCGCCTTCCTCACGGTAGACGCGTCGTCGCCCCCCGTCTGACCGCCCGCCTTGTCGTCCTCTGCTGCGCCACCGCACCCTTGGGCTGCCAAGTACCGTTAAGAAACCTTCATGAGGTTACGGCCGCGGAGCTTGTGCTTTTCCGGGCCTTCATGGTTGGTGCGGGGGGACGCCGAGGAGCCTTTCGAAGTAGTCATTCAGGGTGCGGCTTCAGCGGCTTGCCACCTCCCTTCTTCTTTTCGACCACCGCCACGAGGTCGGAGTCTCGGCGGTGCTTGTTCTTGGCCTTCTTCTTTGACCGAGAGGAGGCGCCCTCGACATCCTCGTCTGCGACCTTCTCTTTTCCCCTTACCCGCGGAGCCGTGAAGGACTGCCGAGACAAACCTCCTCGCCGCCGGCGTGGTTGGTGGCGAGGTCGAGGAGCTCCTTGACGGTCTTCGGTTTGTGGACGCCGAGCTCGCGGATAAGCGTCTCGCAGGCGGTGCTGAATGTGAACGCCGTGATGATCTCTGCGTCGGTGGCATTGGGTAGCTCATTGCATAGCTTGGAGAAGCGGGATGTAGTCACGCGCTCTTGGCCTTCTTGCGGCGGCGGAGGTCCCACGGGTTCCCCCGGCCAGCGTAGGTGCCACGAAAGTTGCCGATGAAGATGTCGCGGAGGTCGTTCTAGCTGTTGATCCGCCCGAGGGCAGATGTTCCAACTAGGCACGAGCTGAGTCGGCCATGTAAAGCGGGAGGTTGTGGATGATGAAGAGGTCGCCGTTGGCCCCTCCCGCCCGGCATGCCGGGACGGTAGTCTTAAAGCCATACGCTGGGGTTCGTTTCCCCATTGTATTTCAGGACGGTGGTTGGGGTTCGGAAGCGCGAGGGAAAGGGAGCGTCGTGGATGCACGATCTGAACACCCTGGGCCTCCGACCATCGGGAGTTGGGCTCCCGCCTCCGCCTCCCTACCGTCGGGGGTTGGGTTCTGCTCCGGTCCTCTTCGCTGTCATAGCGGCCGCCCCTCCGTCTGGCTGTATGAGCGGCGGGATGGTCGTCATGGTGCCGATCGTCGGAGCGGTGCTCACGGTGGTGCGGGTTGGGCTGCCTCCGGCATGCTTCAGCTCGACGCCTGGCGGCGAGGTGTCCAGCGCATCACGGTTCGCCAATCCGCCGGGCGTCGCGTGAACGCGTGGGGCTTCCGCCCTGTCGCGAGGGGCCTAGTTTGAGGAGGCCTCCTGCGCCACCGGCGGCCTTCGTCGTGAGGCAGAGCTCTCTGTCTGCTGGACCGCCGCGCTCTCCAAGAGCGCCTGGAGCTGTCGGTGGATCCTCTTGGCCTCCGGAGTCTTAGGCTCCAGGCAATGGCGAAAAAGCAGGGAGGCTGCGGCGAGGTTCTGCGAGGCTCGGCCGAGACCGGCGGGAGATCCCGCCTGGCCCCATCGTTGGCGATGCATCGGTGGGCGTCACGAGCCCGTGCGCGGCTGCCCTCCTTCCCGGACCAAGAAGCTCCGCCCTCTCCCGCTCGATGTCGCGCTGGAACTCGTCGAGCTCCTGCAGACGAGCGTTCACCTGCTTGGGTCTCGTGTCCGGGGGTGGCGTGCCTCATGTGGCGTCGGAGTGTCCGCCTTGCAGAGGAGGATGGTGCCCTGCCCCGTGTGGAGCGCCGTCGTCCTCGGTTTCTTGGACGTAGCCCTCAGGGGTGGGGCACATGAAACACTCCCGAGTGGGATCACCGTCGGCCAGGCTCAAGCTCCCCCCCGGGGACGTTTCAAGCCTCCGGGTGCCCATCACCCCCCAAGCTCGCTGCTTTCGAAGGGCACAGTAGGCTGGTGGCCCGTCGGGATACATCTCCCGTAGGAGGTCGCGAACTCCCACCAGGACCCGTGGCTCTTGCCCGAGAGTCTGTAGCACGACGCTGGCTATTGAGAAGGTGACGTCCGCGAAGTGCTCCCCGATGGGGTTTGGGGTCCCAAGAGGTTCGGCAACCGGGCCGTGATGGTGGTGAAGAAGCGATCCGCGGTGAAGAAGCGATCCGCGGAGCGGGTGGATGGGGCTCGGCGGCGGGGAATCGGATCCCGGCCGAAAGTGCACGACTCGAGGGGTCGTCGTCGGCTGCCGGCGGGAAAGTGGCCCCAACGAGGGACTCCTCTGGTCCGGTGCGGGCGAAGGCCGAGCATCCCGAAGCATACCGGAGCTCGGGAGCCGCGGCGTGGTGGATGAAGCCATCGGAGTGGTGGTCGTCGTCGTCACGAAGCCGCCCCTACCGGCGCGCCAACCGTAGTGGTTCTATACCACGAACACAGTGAAATGTATGGCCCGTGTGGGCTCCGATGGCCTAGCTCGAAGATGACACAAGATGTATATTGGTTCGGGCAAGCGGTGCCCTAGTCCAGTGGGGATCACTAGTGTATCTGAGCTCAGATGCTCGTAATAGGGGGTTTACAAGCAGGTCGAGAGAGGGAAGCGTATCCCAGGTCTCTGTGAGTGGTGTGTGATTGAGGCAAGTGCTAATAGCGGGGAACTCTTGTGTGTTGAGTTCTCCTTTCCCCTTCCCAGTGGCCCTGGGGTCCCTTTTATAGCCTCAAGGGTGTACAGGAGGGTGCCACGGGGAGGAGCAATGGTAAAAGAAGATGTAAAATACAAGATCGTGTAAATACAGAGATCGTCATGTCGAGGCACGTATTGTCATCGTCTTGCATTGCTGATCATAGGCCTTTGTCCTCTGTCCGACTTGTCATGGTGTAGGGCAGGAACGGGAATCCCGCCGACGGGCGAGATTATACGGGCCTGGTCGAGTCCCTCGAGCTGTCTAGGATATGCTGACATCCTAATCATGGCCGGCATGCACTGCTTACACCGCAATCGAGTATTACGGCAGGGAGACGTCTCCTCGATGGTCCGACCATCCCGTTTCGCCGACCCCCGCTGCACCTCCACTGACCAGGGTCGAAGCAATCCTCCCTGGCAGGGTACAGCGGGTTGAATGGACAAGTGCTTGTATGCACGCTTTGCAGAGCTCATGATTCCTTTTGTCGGCTAGCGGTTGGCGGGAGGCGAGGCTGATGGACGGGTCGATACGCTACGTCCGCCGGCTGGCGGCGTATAGGCGGGCGTATAGCTATGGTGCTCGAAGCGCCTACAGCGGGGGCTGGCTCCGTAGGTTTGACTTCCCATGTTCCCCATTCTTAGGCGGAGGATTGAACGGGAGATGCGGGAGGCCTCTAAGCCGGCAAGGCTGGCTGCTCCGACCGTAGGTCGTGCGAGTCGGAGATAGGGCCGCCGTGAGCCCTGTGGCACCTCGACCCTAGAGGTCGCATTTAATCGAGATCGGTGGCTCGAAAGGACCTCGGAGGTCGCGGGCAAGAATGGTGGGCCCGAGCTGGCGGAGACAGGCCATCCGACACGGAGGTCGTGCGAAGTCGGAGATAGGTCGCGTGGACCGAGGAGGTCGCTTGTCCGACTAGGGGAGCTTGTACGAGGCGGATACAGATAGTGGCGGGCCACAGATCGATGGGGCGAGGCGCGGGCCTCTTCTGGATTAGCTAGTTGGGCCTTTGGTGCTGGGCCGTTGATTTTGAATTTGCGCTTGTTCGGGTACCCCTGATATTGGTACGACACACTATGACATATGGGCCTCTTGTCTCCTGGGCTAGATGGCAAATGTAGCACTCGCTCCTTGCCTCCGGTCCATGCTATGCTGTTGTCCTTTTACACGAGAGGTCTGGTTCCACGTTTGTAGTGCGCTGGGAAGACCATTGCCGGCCACGGAGCAGTCTGTACACTGATGGTGGAAGAGGCTCCGAGCAGGCTGTGTTTAGATGCCGAAACTGAAAATCCAAACTCACTATTCACCCCATCACATCAAAATGCCGGCACATGTATCGACCACTAAATGTAGGTAAATAAAAAACTAATTACATAGTTTTGATGTACACGACGAGGCGATTCTTTTGAGCCTAGTTACGCCATGGTAGGATAATGTTTACCACAAACAAACGAAACGTCTTCTGATTCTTTTGATTCGGAACAGTGTTTTTTCCACCTTTTCCCACCAACTAAACACAGCCGGCATGGTAAGGGAAAGAAGGGCTTTGACTTGCTGTTCACCCTTGTTTCTTGGCAAATTTGGAGAGAGCGGAAAGCACGGTGCTCAGAGACGCCTCATCCACTACGCCGGAACTCTCGCTGATCATAAGGGCAGAGGCCGAACAGTGGGCGTGGGCGGGGCCAAAGAACCTTGAATGCTTGATGTCGGGAGTAATCTCCCCTGCTTGGTCCCCCTCGTAGTTTCCTTTCCTTTCTTTTTGTAATCTTTCCTTTGCGGCCGTTGGCTACAACCTTGTTATCTCTATTCCTCGTGTCTCTTTAATCAGCATCCTATAACCCAGATTAGAAGTTTGCATGGTTTGTACGGAGGGGTTAGCTTGCACCTGATACGTTGCCTTGATAAATACTTGGGCAGAATGCGTCAACTTCACAACTTGGGCAGTTGTGCTTGTGCTCTATTTACACGCGCCAGTCAAAAGGTAGTCAAATTCAGTTATGGGTCATTCGCCAAGTCCATTTCTCCACTAAATGAGTTGGTTATAGGGGAACCTTTCCTACATTAAATATACTAGAAAAAAAATGTCGGCGTCGCTATGGGACATATAATTTATAATCCAATCATCTAGACGACCGTGTGTGGTGAAAGGGGTTCTTTATTTGTACTGTACTAGTATAAATGAATTAACCGATTATACTTGGATTCATTTTTGTTTTTTATCTTAAATGATACAGAAATGATGTACATGGTTTCCTGAACAAAAAAGAACTAATTTTTGTAAATTTTGTCTGAAAGTTCTTTTTCACACTTCCTATATTACAGTCGCCTGGGCAGCCCAGGCGACGGTGAACATGCAGGAAGCCTTCTCCTTCGACTGCTGCCTGCCGCCTAAAACGAGGTGACATGCATGCATGTGGTTTTATTACCGCCTAAAACGATGGATAAGAATGGCACGTTTCCAAAACATTGCTAATAATACACCTTCATCTAAGAATCTGTTTTTGTCCTTTCATAGAAAAAATTGTTTCTTGTGATTTGTGATTTGCCACTTCTGAGTTGTGATTTTGTCATCTATGTTTTGTCACTTGTGGGCATTGGATGCAGATCCAATGGTGGAGATCCGTCGCATGGGTTATAGCCAAAAACCCCGCGCATGGGATATAGCAACTCCCTTCTTTTTTATTACCGATAAATTTCTAATATATCTGATATTCCTATTTATCGGTGACCACCGAGATTTTAAAAATACCCATCGAGAAAACCCTGGCACCGAGATTTTGCTCTAGTTCCACAAGTCCAGCATGCTGGAGTGGCAGGAGAGATCGATCTTTTGCCTTGAAAGATACCGAGATGAAGATGACCTCGTTCACCATGGCCCTTGGATGAAGATGAGGAAGCAGTTGCAGGGTTAGTTGTGGTGGTGGACAAAAAAGAACACATGAGCACTAAAGGCATGTTCAACTCACAGACAAAACCTCCCTATCAAAAAAAGTTGTGAAACAATAACGTAAAGTTCATCCCATTCGAAAAATCTAAAAACAAACAACTAAATAGACAAATGAAAAGCCAGTACAACCCACGAATAAATGGTCATCTGCAAGCCATTTAATATTTTGCATGTAGTCAAGATCAATTATGAATACCATTTTGCATTATTTGATAGATAATAGATCAAGCTTAAACAAGACAAACATGACATAATATTTTTAAGAAAATCATCATTATCACAAATACTATGCTAGTTATCTCAGGGTGCAACCGACTAGTCTTCCTTCTAGCGACTTTTGGCACATTCATGAAAGATGAAACAACAAGCAAGCTAATCCACACAGGAGCATCCGCCGTGCCCGCGCAACTAGCAGCAGCCAGGACAGAGCTCGCCTCCGCACAGCTCGCGGCGGCCGGAAAAGTGACTCGCCTACGGCAGCTTGCGATGGCTGGAGAAGTGACTCGCTTGCAGCAGCTTGAGGCGGTCGCCGGTCGGGACGGAGGCTTGCCCGCAGCAGCT
Organism: Hyparrhenia diplandra; assembly: GCA_015847255.1. Taxonomy (NCBI): domain Eukaryota; kingdom Viridiplantae; phylum Streptophyta; class Magnoliopsida; order Poales; family Poaceae; genus Hyparrhenia; species Hyparrhenia diplandra. Next base: position 352,312 of record JADLZK010011505.1, on the reverse strand, counting down.
TGAGCCGGCCGGGAGGTTTGTACCTGCGCAGCTCGCGCCGGCCAGGACGGAGATCCGCCCACACAGCTCATGGCGGCCTCGGCGCAGATTTGCTACCTCATCTCACGGAGGCCGAGACTAAGCTCTGTGTCTGCACAGCTCACGGCCGCCGGTGTGAAGCTCGTCCCCGTGCAACTCGCGCCAGCCTTGGCGAAGCTCGCCCTCGCACAACTCACGCCCGCCATGGCGGACCTCATCCTTGCGCATCTCGCGGCGACAGCTAGATCCTGATTTGTGTCGACGGAGCATACAACGTGTCTTCATCCATCAGGCTTCGCCTGGGAGCACGAGCCGCTCCCGTCATCTCGTGAGGCGATGAGCGCCGTGTCTTCAGGCCTTTCTACAAAAACACCAACATACAGACGATGTCAGTAGATGCGTTGTACATGCCCTAACACTGACAGCTGGAGGAGGTGGCATCTGCTTCTGAAGAGCAGCATGGCTGCTGAAGTCTTTGAGCCACAACAGGGATACCGGATTTACTGATCCAGTTGCAGTTTCATATAAAGGCAGTACCGAGATGGGTTCTAGTTTCTTCATTAAAAGGCAATTGGTTACCGCTCTTGCATCATTAGACCAGTCTTAATGAGAGTTTCATAAAAGTTTCATGCGTATTAAATATGTGTTGATGTCACGTAGTTTAAATGAAGAAAGAGATTAAAATAGTTTCATGAATGAAATAATTCACGAAGAACAGCCACTATTTCATCTACCAATATATTTTCGAAAAGTCAAAAACTAAGTGATAATGGTTTTATGAAATCTTCTACAATGTTAATAGGTATGTACCAGGATTGAGGTTGGTTTAATATATTTTTCGAAATAACTCAATTCTTGTTTACACTGTTTCCAAAATTAGGAAGTCCCGAAACACTGGAATGGGATTAAGCCAATATTTCGGGACAACTCTATCATTATCACAGACTGAGGAAATCTGCACTAAAAGCATCTCTAGTGGGGGCTTGCAAATTCGGACCTCAAAATTCCATTTGCATGTCGGCCTGCAAAAAAGGGGCTCAAATTGACTCCCAACTCCAGTGGAAGAAGCAACCCAAACCCATTTAGGATTAAAATTTAGGAGCAAGAGCCTCCTATTGCTAGGGGCTTGGGATTAAAATTTAAGAGGGCATGAAAAACAGGCGCCCATTTATGATCCCCAATGGAGTTGATTTTTTATCAAACTCCTATAAAATAGAGTAGCGACTTGTTTAGCGTTGGCTTCCACTGGAGTTGCTCTAACTGGTCTTAAACGGTGTTCTGGAACTGATGACCATTGTCTTGTTGGGGATTGGTGTGGAAACAGTCATACTCCTATGTTGAAACAAAGGGAAAGGCGGCTCCACTCCACTCACCAACGGATCTAGCACGGTCTGCGAACTCTGAAGTTGATGGCTGCCGACGACCTCAGGATAGACCGGCGGTCTTGGGTACGTAGTAGGGCCGGGAAAAAATCATGGTTGGGCTGCGCGACGACACCTTCGATCACCGCCGGTTGATGAAGGTCATCACCGTCGGTTTCGTCCATCGTTAGTGAAAATAAACAACATAGAGATAGATAACAATGATTATCACCAGCATCTTCCTCTTCCTCTTCTCGATCGTCACCTTGTAGACCGTCATCACCACCTCGACCTTGAGCATCGTCTTGGCCAGGTTCGTCAACGCTGCTGTGTCAATGAACCGGACCCCGTGGCAGCAAATTAATAAAACCGTCCATGCGTGTGCCATCGTCACGCATGGCTAGTGACTGACTAGGAGAACTCCTGTCCGTTTTTTCTATTTTTCGAGCATCCTCGCCTCTCTAACAATGGAACCCGCGGAGGCGGATCCGCGCGTGAAGCACCCGTCCCTGACATGCGGCCCCGCATCCTGCTGGGTGCTCCGCCTGCCTCTACGGGTCTGGGTCTGCGACTCTGCCTTGTTCCCCTTCCTCTGCTCTACTACCGCTTACTCTGCTTTGCCCTTCTTCCCTACACCAGCTTTCCTCTGCTCTGCTGCGCTTACTCTGTCTTGCCTAGCTATGTTACTATGTTTGTGGTTTGTGGTGCCTCTATGCTTTGTACCACACTGCCTCTGTGTTTTGTTTATCGATGCACGTAACTTGGTGTATATATATTAGATAAATTGGAGAGTAAACCACAGGATCTCCGATCTAATTACTTGGAAACAAATTAACCTAATGTGAATTAGTGACTAACCATAATCCAGCGCTGGACAGTCACCTCTGATCCACTTCATAGCACAGCCTCTTCTTGATCGGAAAGAAGAGATAGAATACGGATGTGCCACTGCCACCAATTGTCTGTTAAGTTATAAGCAGGTGTGGCGCTATTTACAGCTACGTGCAGACCAGGGGACATTGTTTATCACAAAGTTCTTGTGTTGATATGCATTCTTTTGTTGATATAAGTTATACTACTTTGTGGAGAGTGGCTGACAGACGAGTTTTGTAATGTTATCAAGAACAAAGAAATAAGTTAGTTTGCATTCTTTCAATTTCCAAATGTCGTTCTCGTCTCCTGGCAGTATTTAATTCGTGAACTTTAGTTTGAACATTCTTTATTTTCGTAATCGGTCTGGTGCTCAAGATTCAACCTAACTGGCTGATGCTAGAAGTTAAAGGGTTTTGTACTTCAGTAAGTATTCATGTGCTGCTGAAAAAGATCAAAGCATGGCATGTTGTACTGTATACTGTATAGTAATGAAATATTAGCTGTAAGATACACATTAGCATTAAACTGTCTTGCCAATTAGGATCTTGTGTGACAGGCCATTGGATTTGCCACAAAACTGCTGTGTTTTAGATTGAACATTCTTTGTTTTCATAATCGGTCTGGTGCTCAAGATTCAACCTAATTGGCTGGTGCTAGAAGACTAAAAGGGTTTGTACTTCAGTAAGTATTAATGGGCTGCTGAAAAAGATCAAATAATGGATAGATAATGCCTATCAGCCTATGACATAAGACAACACAGCACAATTGATAAAAAATCTTGTACAGCTCACACCAAAATAATCAAATATGTGTATATCTTTTTACATTATTACAGGAGGGGTTGCTTCCTGGATAGATAATTTAATAAAAGGAGATATTACATCTGGAAAAAAGAGAAACAAATATATTATGGAGACTTCAACAATACATTTAGAGAAACAAGATAGTATAAGCTAGTGGTGATTAATATGCCCTTATTTATTGAGTAAAAATATATTTATCTCTGATAGCATGCATCTCTGCAGCAACATCGTTCATTGACAGCCGCTCTGAGGGCAACTGCTTTGAACAAAGGACACCAAGCTGAATGACGGCCCCTAAACATTCCCTGGCGCCTGTTATATGACTTGTATCATTGCTATTGTTTACTCCATCATGCAGCCAGATGTTGGAATCAGCTATCTCCATAATTTTGTCAGGAAGAGCTGCCTCGGCATAATAATGCAAGCTCATCCCGTCTCTAAACATATCATCTGTCGGGCTCTTCCCTGTGAACATCTCAATCAAAGTGATGCCAAGACTAAACACATCTCCAGAAGCTGACACCTCAAGCCCATCTCCATATTCTGCAGTGGAATGAAATATGAGGATATTAATTGGATAATATAACTCAAAGACTAATAGTAATTGGATAATCCTATTGGCGCCTCCGCACTACTGCTCAGAAGATAAGCCATAATTAAAATTAAATCTGCGACGTTCTCATAAAAATAAAAGACATTGGCGATTCACTAGTCTATCGTAATAAATGGTGATAATATGCATATGTTATATTGCACTCTGCACACCTCGGTAATTATAAAACATTCTTAAATGGTCTTTTCAATCTTGTATAATTAAATTGCCATCATATGTTCGGTCAAAAAATTACCATCATATGACATTGCAAAAACTAACTTAAAATAACCCCGCATCCTCATCTCATGAAAAATGCATATAGTAATTAGTAACCATTATTTGCTACTAAAGTATACACTTGTTTATATTTTAAAAGTAATCCAGAGTCTGAATATAACAGCATGCATATGTTGTTTTTTTTTTTAAAAAGAACATTTAAAAAAGTAACTGTATATATTTTCGAAGTTATCCACTTATGGTATAAATGCATGATGTTCGGGAAAAAGCATTGAATAAGCTATAGTTTCCGTGTCCAAGCTAAGATTCAAACTAATGGCGAACATATGAGAAATGCGAAAGAGCAAAGATAAGCAATTATCCATGAATTTCTAACCTATTTTTTAAACAACCATTAACCCACACAACAACATATATTGTTAGCTAATAGGGATAAATGCTATTATTTGAAGCATGAACCTAAATAACTTCATTTACCTGGAGCAATATATCCAATGGAACCTCTTATTCCCATGGTGCTACTGGAATTCACAGAAAATTGGCTTAGTGCATCATCTAGAACTCTAGCAATGCCAAAATCTCCAACACGAGCTCTCATGTCCTGATTGAGAAGAATATTACTTGGCTTGAGATCGCAATGGATGATTGATGGTTGACAACCGTTGTGAAGATAATCCAAAGCATCCACAATGTCCACAACTATGTCCAATCTTTGTGACAGACTGAGTGCTCCTTGTCCATTTTGGCCTTCTATATTTGAGTGGATCCATCTATCTAAGCTGCCATTAGCCATGAATTCAAAGACTAGTGCTTTGAAGTCTTGACCCTGGTGGTTGATGCTAGAACAACATGTAATGATCTTTAGAAGGCATCGGTGCCTCACTCTTCTTAGCGCCTCACATTCAACCTGGAAGCTTTTGTGTGATCTTGATTGTTGAACATTAAACACCTTAACAGCAACAACAAGGTCTTGATTTTCTAGTGTGCCCTTATATACCGTTCCATATCTTCCCTTTCCGAGCACATTTGCTTCTGAAAATCCATCTGTTCCTTTCAGTATATCATTGTATGGAACAATTGGAAGCTCTATCTCTAAAAATGGTTGTGGCAAATCTTTCTTCGGTGCTTTCTTGGACTTTCTATGGTGAAATCCAGCCCAAACCAGGAGAAGTAAGATGAGAGTTCCGATTGTTGGGATTGTCATTCTAATAAACTTGGGTATGCCTTTCCTATTCTTTCTTGCATAAGTGCTTGGGCATTTTGGCAGGTGGAGTTGTGGTATCCCCCCGCATAATGCATTATTACCAACAATTGATAGTCCTGATAGATTTTTGAAAATCCCTCGTTTTGGTACTTCACCTTGCAAGTTGTTGTAGGATAGATCTAGACGAAGCAGCGATGTTGAATTACTTAAAAGCTCTGGGATTGTTCCAGATAAATTGTTATAGCCAAGATACAACTCCTGTAGGTTGGTAAGGGTAGCCAGGTTGCCAGGGATGCTTGCATTTAGTTTGTTCTCTGTCAAATTAAGTACGGTCAAGGCCACCATGTTCTTGAACGTAGCAGGTATGCTTCCATGGAATGAATTGCCATCCATTAAGAGGATTTCCATGTCCCTGCAATTGCCAAGAGTATCAGGTATCTCACCTGACAATTTATTTCCTGACAGGCCGAGCTCTTCAAGATATATCAAATGACCGACTTCTAATGGAAGTGGTCCGTCCAATATGTTGTTGGACAGATCGAGAACCATTGAGATTGATGGTAGCTCCATAATTTTGCTAGGAATCAATCTAGTAAGCTTGTTATTTGACAAATCTAGGGATAAAAGTGTGCTCAAGTTTCCAATGTTTGGTGGAATTGGACCCTCCAAGTTGTTGTAGGGTGCATAAAGTTGAAGTATACTAGAAAGGTTTCCAATGGAGGATGATAGATGCCCTGAGATGTAGTTTGAATCGAGGTATAGCTGCTCCAATTTTGTAAGCTTCCCGATGCTTTCAGGAATGACCCCAGTAAATAAGTTTCCACCGAAATCAAGCATCTCAAGATCTGCCAGATTTCCAATATGTGATGGGATGATACCTGATATGCTGTTGTTGTAAATCTGAAGCAGCTGGAGAGTAGTAGACAGATTAACCAATGATTGTGGTAGTTTTCCTACAAACCTGTTCCATCCAAAGGCCAGTTTCTGTAATCTGCTACAATTCACCAAAGAATCAATAAATTCCCACTCTTCCTCGTTATTTGCCTCTAACATGTTATGACCCATAGTAATCTCTTCAAGATTTTGCAATCTGCCTAATGCGGAAGGAACAATTCGATAAAACTATTTAAATTGACGAAAAGACCACGGAGCTTGGAGAGATTGGTTAGTGACATTGGAAGAGTTCCAAAGAAATCTGTTTCCTCCAATCCCTAGATGTTGGATGCTTGGGAGTCTTTTGCCCATGTCAGTTGGTAGATGGCCATGCAACTTGTTGTTTGCCACAAAAAGGTAATAAACAGATGATAGGTTGTACACGGAAGAAGGAATCAAACCGGACAGAATATTACTAGATAGCTGAAGGAAAATGAGATATGGATTGTTCCCGATGCCTATAGGGATTGATCCGTCAAGATAGTTCTCACGGCAAGGACAACACGGCTAGACGGGAAAGGTTCCCAAAGAGATGGCGGGATGGTTCCGGTAATGCCGTTGTTGTCCAAAGACTAAAACCCCGAGCGCCGGCATGTTGCCAATCTCAGGTAGGGATGCTTCCCCGCAGCCCATGGTTGTTGTAGATTCTCATGTGACCGAGGCTGATGCAGCGGCTGATATTACTTGGGATGACACCAGTGAGTGTGTTCGCCTAGGTGAAGGCGTTGGAGGCGCTGAGGGAGCCGATCTTGGCGGGGATCTCACCGTGAAGGTTGTTGTAGCTCAGGTTAAGCAAACGCAGGAAGGTGAGGTTGCCGATGGCGGGGGAGATGGTGCCGGTGAGCCCCTCGAATTGAGGTTCAGGGCCACCACCCTCCATCGGTGCCTCCTGCTGCAGGTGACACCCTCCCAACTGCAGTAGCTGGTGCTCACGGTTCCAAGAGGCCAGCGCAGCGAGGCAGAGTCACTGGAGATCTTGGCCTTGAAAGCCACGAGAGCTCTCTCGTCGTCATGGCCATGGCCATAGCCTGGCGAATACATGGCTGCAGTTGTTGCTGCAGCAGCGGAGATTAGGACCAGCTGCAGCAAGCCCTTGATTCTGAGGAGCACCATGGCCGGTGGTGGGTTTTGGGTTCATCGCCCAGGCGATAGCGGCGCTGAGCTTATTAGTTTCTTTGGCTGATAATGATGATATTCGCTCATGTAGCAGTAGTAGTACATATGGAAACGCGCAGATGAACAGATGCATTGCCTTGGCTCATAAGGTCCCATGCCATGATGGAATGTGTGCGGACACAACAAGCTTGCTGTGTCTGTGCTGCCGTGTAGTGCACTCACAAACAAGCAAACAAGTTGGAGTCGTCGTCCCCAGGTTTACTGGGACTGGACCGTTGAATCTATGCTTGGTCTTTTTTATGACTTTGATCTGGAAATGTGAGCAAAGCCCTTTACACATTCCTCAGAATTCTGCATTCTGGAAACGGGTTTGTATACTTGGTTTCCTCATCACTCTACATTCTGGAATCTGGAAACGTGTTTCTATGCCACGGCATCGATGAATAATGGAGCTAGAATTTCAAAGGATTTGATTCTCTTGAAGAACTGCAGTTTAGTTTTTTTTTTTTAAAGTAAGGGGAACAGAGTTAGGTGTCCATTTGGTAACTGTGTGGTTACCGTCTCTTTACTTCTCTCATTATTTGTTCGAACTTTCTTCTGCTTAATGAAATACGCGCAACGACGCGGTTTCGAAAAAAAAAATAAGGAACAGAGTTCCAAGAAGAACTGCAGAGTATGATGACCGAACCAATTTCGATAATTAAGAAGAAACCCTTTTTGATCTACATTGAAGCAACAACTAACGTGGTCAACACGGCCATAGTGAACGAACAGGAGCAAACGAATGTCATGTATACAGAGTACAGTGGTCAACACGGCCAGTCTACTTTCATCAGTGTGGTTCTATCCTCTATCCCACGGCAGCATTGACATCGATGAATAATGAACCTGGAATTTCAATCTTCAAAGGACTGATTTCTCGTGAAGAACTGCAAATAACTTGTTCCAACTGGAGGTTTGTACGTGCCACGAAGTGACGTAGAAGATTTGTATCTTCTGAAGAATTGACAGCAACCCACTAGATTCGTTTCCACTAGTCCAGTTGCTATCTAGAGAATTGAAGCATCACCGTGATCTGGGGAGACGACGGTGAAAAGACAAGAGAGTGGTTCACATGGATATGGAGGAACTAGTTGTAACAGAACCGACCAAATTTATATGAATTTAAGTACAAAAGCGGCTACCAAAGTAGTTTTGTTCTTGCACATGAATACAAACCCAGTAGTCCGGAAATTGAAGGATTTCAAACATTTTGCATCATTGATTAACGGAGGTATGGTCGTCTATAAATTGGTTTTTGAAGTGCGCACCATAAAACACCTTGGATAATTGATGATTTTCAGAGGCCGCCATGGTAAGCATCCGTCTATGAAAATCAATTTATCGAGAGAGGCACTTTAGATGTCCATCTCTATATATAGTTACATCATAACATAATTTTGTAATTTTATGTCAAAGTTGTAGTTCTTGACGCCTATGCTGTTATAGTTGAAAGTTTTTCATTTGAAACTATTTTGAGTCACAAAGATATTTTTAAAATTCATGCATATCAAAGTTTTAAATATATTTTTTGTAGGAGTATCTCAAGAAGCTAAAACGTCTTATAATTTCAAATGGAGGCAGTAGCATCTACTGGGGAACTGGATGCGCGAGGCACGAGCAGACCAAAAGGAGAGATTATTTAATCAGCTAACATGGTAGGCAAGTAAATCAGGTTGCCAGGAGCTTTCGCACCCTACGACTGGGTTTTTTTTTTTTTTGACAAGTAAATTTGACAAAACCACCATTGCAATGTTTGTAATTTATTTAAAATTCCTCCTAAAATATTATATTTGACTTTTCAGCTAAGATGTTCATTCTCTTTGTTGCTCTTTGTTTCCAGAACTAGGCCTCTCTGTAACGGTTTTAGATCAACGGAAAATGGTTCATCCGGGTTCAAAAAATAAATGTATTAAAAATTTTAAAAAAATTGTAAGCATGTGTAAATCTCTCATGCGAAGTCGAAAATTTCTAGCTTAAAATTGTAAGCATGTGTTTTGTTACGAAACATTGATTTCACTTGAAGGCATATGCTGAAATATAGGAAAAACATGGTATACTTTTGTAATTTTCTTGCAAAATTGTATTAAAAAAAAAACTCAGTTGTGGCGTACCTGTAAGATGAGAACTGGATCATAGTCGTGTAATGTTTTCTGAAAAATTAATTGATCTATGGACGGGAACGCATTGCCCATAGTCTGAGGAATTTATTTCAGACAAGGACAGACAGTTACAGGCTTACAGCATCAGTTGCCATCACGACAGGAGCATCAGTTCATTCATCCCCTCCATCTGAAGGTGTTATTACGTGTACGGAGTACAGCAACTGAAGTCTGAATTGAACCACTCTGTGGACTGCTTGTTTGGTAGCCAACCAGATTCGTTTGCAATAGTCCAGTCGCTAACATCTAGTCATCTCTACATCTGAATTGAACCATCACCGTGTGCTCTGGGGAGACGGTCGAAAGACTAGAGGGAAGTCCGGGAGACGACTGACTCGGCTCATGAGGTCTCCCTCTCCTTTGTTGCTTTGCCAATAATAATTCTAGCAGAATGTAGAGGAATGGTGTAAAGGCTTCTGCTTTCTAGGAACTGTTGTCTTCCATCCTTGTGACGACTAGGAGACCATGACTCGATTCACACACTACTACAAAAGCTTACTGGAAGAACGTCCCCCGTTTACATTAGGGGCGGTTCGTTTTCAAAGCGCCCTACAACGTCTTGGGTTGGGGTCTTGGTTACCGCCCGCCCTACGAAGCCCACGATAGGGGCGGCTGGTGTTACTGAACCGCCCCTAATGAAGGCATAATAGGGGCGGCTGGGTGTGAACCGCCCCCTTTGTAATAACATTAGGGGCGGCTTGATCTAGAACCGCCCCTACGATTGGTCACTGTACGGATAAGGCGAAACCAGCCCCCTTCTTCCACCTCGGGGCACCACTCAAACTCGAAAAAAAAAAGGTTGGGAGGTCTTGGGCTCCTCCCAAAAATTACTCTACTAAGGGGGAGGTTTTCAACTCAAATCCTTTGGTGGGGAGGCTCAAAAGGTAAGAAAATGCTAATCCTACCACTTAATTCGATTTTTAATGGTTAGTTGTGGCTCTTACATGTGATTTTAGTGGAGTAATAAAATAGGTAGGGTTTCATGTGTTCATGGTTGATGAACATATGTTTTTTTAATTCTTAGTTTAAATTTCTAATAAGTTTTTCTCTCTCATATGATGTGCAAATGCGGTTATTTTTTTTTCTAAAATGATAACCTTTTAGTGTGTGCTACAACTTTGATATTAATGCATTTATTAATTTTAACCATTTAGGGTTTGCCATGCATATGTACTCATATATATGACTAACTACACATTTGATGTTTTTTTTTTTTTCTTTGTTGTATTAAAGGATGGAGTACAGGAATGACTGGATGTATGGCACGTTAAGGTGGAAGGATGGTTTTCGTGACGAGATGGATAAATTTATTGAAGCCGCTGAGAATCATGCGAAGACATTGAAAGAGGATTCAATAATATGTCTGTGCCGTGATTTCAAGAACGAGATAACGTGCGTCAAAACAGATACTTGTGTAAGTATGACCTACCTCAGTACTGCATAATCTCAAATGCATTTGCTAACAATTTTATATACACATGGAAGTGTTCACTGTGGATATTACGTATGCATGGCGATGAGTAACACCTTTCGTTACTGGACTTGGTATATATGCTCATTCCTTTCTCTCTATGTATATGCTCACTATGTGTTTCTATATAGGCTAACTTTTTATTATCTCCTAATTGTGTAGGCGAGACGCCAGGTAGGGACAAAAGGGGACCCTTACCGAGATGATGACCTATTGGAACTCGTGGCTGGCCTTTGTGACTTCATATTAGATCATGCTATACATCCAAAAGGTTGCTACCTTGATCGTACTTCTTCCGATTGCGAGAAGAATCCACAACTTTAACATTTTCGTGAGTGGGAAAGGCTAGCAATAGGGAGGTGAACTAAGAGATGAGATTGAACTTGTAACTTATGTACTTATGTGAATAATGAATGTTTATTGTAAGATTGAATAATGGAGATGATACTTTGTGAGTTATATAAATTATAGATGTTTATTGAATATAATATGTATATATATTGTGAGAATTGTGAATTATAGATGTTTATTGAATATAATATGTACATATATTGTGAGAATTGTGAATTGTAGATGTTTATAGAAGCGGCTATATATATTTCAGTTTTTGAATTTTTTTTTTTTTGGAGCCAAATCCAGTTTAGGGGCGGTTTTAGATTCAACCGCCCCTCTGATCTTTTCCTTTTAGGGGTGGTTTTAGAAACAACCGCCCCTACAAGATGTATTTCTTGAGTAGGGCGGTTTTATATTGAGCCGCCCTAATGAAAGCCACAAAGAGGGGCGGTTGATCTTATTAGCCGCCCCTACTGACCACGATAGGGGGGTGGCTCGAGAGAACCGCCCCTACAAAGGATGCTGTAGGAGCGGAGAGTTAGGGGCAGTTTAGAAAACCGCCCCTACTGCTCCAAATGAGCCGCCCCTACGAAGCTATTAGTAGTAGTGACAGGTGTCTCCTGATTGGCTGGTTGCTAACAACAATGAGTAAATTGCACTATAGGTATCTAAACTATTTGGTGTTTCACATATGGGTACTCCAACTAAAAACAAAACTTCTGGGTAGTGGAACTATACTTACATAATTTCCGGGTACTCCAACTTAAAACGTAACGTGTAGGTACTCGAACCATACTTACGTAACTCTGTTTTACGGGTACTCTGTTTCTATCTGAACACCAACTATACTTACATAATTTTTGAAATTAGCGAAATTCCGAAATCTGTTTCTATCGCTAGGGTCGAAGACCGCCTCTAGTGCACAATCTTCGGACCCCAGCGGTAGAAACAGAGTTACGTCAGAATATTTTAAGTACCTAGACGTTATTTTTTTTTAGTTGAAGTGCCCAAAAGTTACGTAAGTACAAATATAATACCCAGAAGTTATGTTCTTTAGTTGAACTTCCAATAAACACCAAATAGTTTAGTTACCTACAGTGTAATTTACTCAACAATAATTCATGGTGACACCGTGTGACAGCATGCAGAGGAGTCACTGCCGTCTTTGATTGAACTGCCGACATGGTTATGGCTTTGCGTATACTAGTCTTTGATTGAACTGCCAACATGCAGAGGAGCCTAAAGAATGGAGTCTTCTCTACGCAGTCACTACATAGAGAGTTAATGAAGAGACACAAGACTTCAGGGACTGAAGTCTTCAGGAAGGCAAAATTACCTTTGAAAATTAAGATCGTTCTATGGTACTTCAAGAAAGGGGTGATTTTAACAAAGGATAATTTGCTTAAGAGAAGATGGAAAGGAGATACTAAGTGTAGCTTCTGTGGGTTAGAGGAAAATATCCAACATCTATTCTTTGATTGTCGAATAGCTAGATCGATTAGGAATATTTTGTCTATCATATTTAAATTTCCACCACCAAAAAACATTACTCACATGTTTGGATCCTAGATAAGGAGATTTTCTCCTGATCTAAGAAATCAAATTATAGTTGGGATTGCAGCCATATGTTGGACAGTGTGGTTGAATAGAAATGATGTTGTATTCCAAAATCGAGCTACTAACTCTTGTGTGCAGGTACTGTTCAAGGAGACTTTTGGATCAAGCAATTGTCCACGCTATCTAAAGAGTAAGAGGGAAAAAATTTGAAGGAGGGATGCAAACTTATAGAAGGCTTGGCGCTGCAGTTTTTTGGATCAAGATGGTGGACGAACCAAAAACGGATACAATAGTAGAGATGCCTATGTGTGTCCATGTTGTTGGCTGCTGTTGGTTGCTAGTAGGGTACCTGTTTTAAGATGATGGTGGCGCTTTGTTTAGTGTCGGTGTTTGTTACTTGCTGGTGCTCTGCTTGGTGCCATGTCGGTTACATGCTAGAGCATGGTATGTGTATCTGAATGTGGATGGATGTTTGTTTAGAGTGGTTTGGTTCAGACATTGGCAGCTGGGTGTTCAGTTAGTCTGATATGGCTGGTTTATGTCCACTCGTTATTTGGCTTGTTTGTGCCTTGCCAGTTTAGGTGTGCCTCCCCGTGTGAGTCTTTTCATTTTGTTGTAACCGCTTTGTGGAACTGTTGGGCTATGCCCCTTATTGTGACTTTGAGCTGTAATCATCCATAGAGTGGATGTGAAGGCTGGAATGAAGGTTTCGTTTTCTAAAAAAAAATACTACAGGTGGTAGTAGCCGATCATAAATCCATCATATGTAATGAATGATGATTGAATTACAGCCCAACTAGTTAGTTCCCGTCTCCTGTCCACTTTGGTCGATCTGTCCTATAGATGCATGATGGTTAACAGAGTATACACGGATCCATAAAGAAGGACCCAAAATGGCTACTAGAGGGAGGGTGAATGAGAGCCTAAACTTTCTTTGGAAATATTCAGCCGTTGTTCCAACTTCATCACCAAACACGTAAACTGATGTCCACGATCCGACTAGTGGGTGGATGTTTCCTAGAACACAACCGGACACAATAAACGCGCAAAGATCACTTCCTCAACCTCTGCGATTCTACCATATGCCACCCCATTCCTTCTTGGAAACTCTGCCTGGGTTTTGAGGCCCAAACTTGGAAACCGTCCACGGGTGGTTTTGAAGCCCAAACCACCAAACCGCTCGCGAGTAGTGTACTCAATACACGTGCCATCTCAACTCGTGCCACCGTCGTGCTCGACCGCACAACCGCGAAGTCTTGCAGAGTCTCCCACTTGACTTGCACGACTTGCACGTCTGTCGTCTTGATGCGATCGATCATCATGATCACTCCTCTATGTACACTTGCACTTGTCGATTTTCCCAGGTGTCAACCACCACGACTAATCACCTATCCGCCTGGTCCCTCAATTCAAGCCTCACGTCTGTCCTTTACCACTCCTGGTCCGTTGGCATGGTACGTCCCTTCTTTTCCATCACCTTGCTATTGACCACCGCCTTCGAGCTCGACACATGCGCACCAGTGGTTAGTTCACAAACTAAACACAAGTTGTGAGCTGGTTGACAATCACTCATCACAAACCTAAACCACAAGGGCACATGTCAACTGTTGGGGAGTAGGCCCCAGCGCTACAGGCGGAGGTGTTCGCGACCACAGAAGAACGCTCGCGGAGCCTAGTACTGACAAATTTACCATTTGGATTCTATGTTCTCTGCAGGAGGGTACGGTCAGCGGACTTTCGCCAGAAGAGAAGGCGAAGGGGTCAGGCCTCGCCACTCCACTTCGTCGCGTGGACGGATTTTCCCCGATCATGCAGGGCTAGCGGAGGACGACACCTCCGCAGCCTTCTTCCAAGAAGAGATCGCGGAGGCTGCAGACTGCGGCGAACCCTAGCAGAAGCCCGGCGGGACTCGCGGAGGCCCTCGGTCCCGGAGAGGTGGGCCCTCGCGTGGACCCAGGGGACGAAAGGCGGCAAGTTATGTACAAGTATGATATAGGTTAGTGCTATTTGTAGATCCAAAGGAATATGCCCGGAATCTAAAGGGGCAAACATGTAATCCTACATCACTTGGTATTGTGAAACTATAAATAGGGAGGAGTCCTCCCCGAATGAGGAGGTTGGTGAATTCTATTTATGGAGTATTATTACAATTGATCCCATACTCAATACTTGAACCATTCCAAAACCCCCTCGGGGCTCACTTTGGCGGAGGTGTCGTCTGCGTGTTGGGAACCCCTAGCTCAACATTGGCGCCCACCGTGGGGCCCGGCGAAAAAACCATGGCACCACAAAGAGAAAAAGAGAACCACCACGGGTGCGGGGGCACCACCAAAAAGCAGCCGACCTAGGCGAAGCACGAGGACCCCTACGCAGCGGCGGAGGAGGACCCTCCCGCTTGAGAATGAGCAGCGGAGAGAGAGAGGGCGGTGGCGAAGGTGAAGAAACAAGCGAGCACAGGGGCGAGGCACCCGCCCTGAGACTTCGGGGCTGCGCCGATTACAAGCATCTCTTTCGAGGCTCCAACGGGGAAAGAACAAAGCGGGCTGCGGCCTACGCGGAGGTCCTCAAATCACAAAGCATCGGCCGCAGGCGGCAGAGATAAAGGCAGCGGATGGCGCTCTTCAGGCGAAATTCAAAGCATGCGGTTTACCACTCGGCCTCCGTGACCCGGCCACCATTGATTATCCCTTCCATCCCCATACCAAGCTACCTCCCCATAAGCATTGACGGGAAGCTTCACCCAACCCGATCGCCCGGGATGCCCCACGGGACGGAGACCCTTCGATCCAAAGTCCCGTTGTCGGAGGGATACAGCGGACACCATGGCCAATCGAGATACAAGCCCACCCAGCTCAGTTCAATGGAAAAACGAGACCATAACAGTTCATAATGAGCTATGAGGCGGCGGTAGCCTCGGCCGGGGGACAACGATGCGGTGTTAGCGAAGGCCTTCATAATCGCAGCGTGGGAGGCGCCCTAGCATGGTATTCTATGCTTAAGACCAGCCACGATATACTCATGGGAAAACCTCCGTGACAAAATCTTGGAGAATTTCAAAGGACCGGTTGTGCAATCACTCACCTCCATGGATGCTGTTCCGGTGCAAGCAAGGCTATAACGAACCACTAAAGGATTCTTGGCGAGGGTTCACTGCAATTAAAAGGCGAAGGCCCCCATGTCCCCGATCAAGTGGCGATAGATGCAGCCATCGAGAGGGCTCCGCTTGGGACCTTTCGCGGGAATTAGCGCGGAGGAAACCAAAAACAATGCAAGAGCTCTGCGGCGATTCGAGATATGGATCCGATCGGATGAAGACTACGGAAAAAGACTTGAAGAACAAAACGTGGAAAGGCGGTGACAAAAGGCAACAAGAAGAACCCGGCAAAGCGGAGCGGCGGCAACCTAAGCAAGTTCGGGGTCAACGGGTTCTAATGATGAATCAAACGGCGGAGCCCACTCAACAACGAAACAACCGAGGAGCGGGCCACCCGACAATCAAAAGCCGTATCAAGGAAAAGGACCCCAGAAAAATTGGAATCTGGGGCCAAGAAAACAGTTTTCGCAATACATGGCGAAGAGAAAGGCCATTACACAAAAGATTGCCCAATCATCCAACGGGGAAAGAGACAAGGCCCTCAAAACCCAGCAAACCCACCCCCACGAATCGGCCTCCTCAGCCCAGGCGAGAGAAATCAACAACGCCTACACTTACACACGCCTCGAAAGCCTCGCCCGCTCAAAATCAGCACCGGCAATATTGCCCAATTTATCCCTCCCCTAACATCAAACCAAGTGCACCCATCGACCACGGCAAACGCCTACTACCTAGCTTTCTTCGGCATGGAGGCCTTCGCCACCTCGCCTCTAACCCAAAACTACTCCTCGAGTCGAGCATGTCATACTCCACTCCGAGGCAACATTTGACCTATGTCGGCGCGGGGCAACCTCAACACACAATAAGACAACACACAATCGGATATCAAACCAAAACTTGCCACCACCTCCGCAAGGACCCCACCCCGGCGCTCCCATGAAAAATGAGCCAAACTCAGAAAACCAATACAACCCCCACGCTCATCTACCATCTATAGGAACCATAATGCCGATTGTGGGGGGTTCATCAATAGAGTATGAGACCAAGAAGCGAAAGAGATCACCTCCCAGCTTGGTAAATAACGTAGCAGTTCAACCCTCGGTCGAGGTTTGGGGAGTGGTCGAAGACCCCATAACTTTTCGGAGGCGGACCTTAAAGCGGAAAGCTACCCACACGTTGATGCAATGGTGATAGAAACCAACATAGCAACATGGGAGATGAAAAGAGTTACGGTAGATACGGGAAGCTCCTCGCGATATAATCTTCGCCAACGCATTCGATAAGATGAATTTCAATAGAAATCAGCTACGACCATCGAACTCACCACTCATAGGATTTGGAGGAAGGCAGTGCGGGCATTGGGCAAGATAGTCTTGCCGGTGTCCTTCGCGAGGCGAAAAAAGTGCAAGAACGGAGTACATAACCTTCGACATCGTCGATGTCTACTCCCCGTACAACGCAATCTTCGCCGGAGGTTCACAAACAAGTTCAATCTTTTGCAATACACATGGGCTACTTGTGTATGAAAATCCCAGCACTTCATGGGATCATAACAGCATATGGGAGCGAGAAAAAGAAGCAAGAAACATAGAAAAGGCCATATACCGCGCCCACAGGGAATGTTAACTTTCGTGGAAGGAAACGGCGAAGGTCGAGCCACGGACATGAAAAAAAAGAGCAAACAAGCGCCAAAGGCGGGGAGAAAATCAAGAAGATAAGAATAGACGATGACCCGACCCATTCTATATCAATCGTATGAGATCTAAACTTCGAGAAGAAGAGAAAGAGTTGGCGAGCTCCTCGGCAAAAAACAAAGAAATCTTCGGCAGTCACAGACCTCCGCGGAGTAGACGAGAGATACAATCGAACACGTCCCTAGACATCAATCCGAAAATGAAACCAAAGAAGCGGCGGACAGAGGAAAATGTCGGGAAGGCGAGGATACTAGCGGCACAAGCGGAGGTACAAAGACTACTTGATGCGGGGTAATCGGAGAAGTCAAATACACCGGCCCGCTAGCAAACGTCGTTACGGTCCCAAAAAAGACCTCCGGCAAAATGAGAATGTGCATAGATTTCCACGGATCTCAACAAGGCAACCAAGAAAGACAATTATCCCTTGCCAGAAATAGACACCTCCGTGGACAAAGCGGCAGGATGTCGAAGGTTTTCATTCTTTGGATTGCTATTCGGGATATCATCAAATATGGTTGAAAAAAAAGAAGATGAAGAAAAAACTAGTTTTACAACACCATTCGAACATATTGCTTTATCGAATGCGGAGGGGGCTTGAAAAACGCGGGAGCAACCTTCGCCCGGAATGACAAGCAAAGTTTTGGCGGGCAACTACGCAAAAACATGATTGCGTATGTCGATGATCTCATAGTTATGAGCAAAAGAGAGCGGGACCACATCTCCGATTTACAAGAAACCTTTGTAAACTGAAGAAGTCGGGCCTCGAAATTTGAACCCCCAAAAGTGTGTGTTTGGAGTAACCAAGGTGAAGGTCCTAGGATACATAGTCGGTTCACGGAAGGAGTCAAAGCGAACCCGGAAAAGACAAAGGCAATCGAGAGACATGGCGGAGCCTAAAACAAAAAAAAAAAGAAGTACAAAAGCTAACAGGAGAATAGCGGCCCATTAACAGATTTATTTCAAGTCGGCGAGAAAAAAGTCTCCCTTTCTTCCAAGCCCCGAGGGAGCGGGGAAACATCAAATGGGGAGAGGAGCGGTAGGAGGCCTTGAAAATCTCAAAGAATACCTACAAGAACAGCTAACAGTAGCCGTACTCGACGAAGAGAAACCTATACTCTTGTACATCAGCGGCATCGATCACGCACAACAAGAGCGGTGGTAGTCAAGAGAAAATGAAAATAATCGCATTATACAACTCCCAATATATTACGTGTCGGAGGCACTCACGGGAGCGAAGACCAATTACGAAAATAGAAAATAGCATATGCTCGTGATAGCATCTAGGAAACTGAAGCACTATTTTCACTCATACAAAGTGATAGTGCCCACCACACAACCGCTAGCGGAGGTCCTAAGAAACAAAAGAAACATCGGCAAAAATTAGTAAATGGGCGGCGGAGCTATCTCGATTCGAACTAACATTTGTGCCGCGGGGCGACCATAAAATCCACAGGTGTTAGCGATTTTGTAGCGAGAATGGACACCCCGCCCGATCAACAAAAGCAAACCAATCAGTCGGAGCTATGGGCGGTTTACAGCGATGGAGCTTGGGGCGAAAAACGGGCGAGGGGTCTCCGCCCCGTGATAATGTCGCCCGCGAGGGGAATCGAGATCATACTTCGCCATTCGGTGGAATGTACTCAAACAAACAATACAAAGCCGAGAATATAAATGGCTCATATTAGGACTAACAAAGGCGAAGGCTTACGGCGCAAAATTAGTAGAAGTAAGAAACGACTCGATGCTAGTAGCGAGGCCAAGTAGAAAAAGAATGCATGGCAAGAGAGGGAGCTCGTAAATTACCTAGCGGTGGTCGAGGGGCAATGGAACAAAGATTCCGAGGATTCACCGTGAAATTCATACCAAGAGAGCAAAACAACGAGGCGGACGCCCTAGCAAAGGCAGCGACAAACAACCTCCGCATGCCCGCAGAACACAATTTACAACGTGGTGCATAAACCAAAGACCGCGAAACAATGAAAGCGGCATTGGGGATTGTCATGTTGGTAGAAGGCGAAAGGCGGAGAGCGAGGCAATACTCGACAACCTCAACAATGTGAGTTACCCGAGAAAAGCGAAGCGGAGGCCACTAGAAGCGAAGCTAGAGCAAGAAGCTACGCTCATTGATGGCCAACTCTTCAAGAAAGGGTTGGTCCAGCCAATGCTCAAGTGCATTTCACAAAGCGAAGGTATAGAGCTACTCAAGCAAATACATGCCGGGCATTTGCGGGTCCCACATTGGACCAAGGGCACTATCTGCGAAGGCCATCCGCCCGGGGGATTTCTTGGCCCACACACATAAAAGGCGCCGCGACAAATAGTCAAGTCATGCGGCGTGCCAAAACTTCGCGCCACATCGAGAAAAACCCCTCGGCGAAACACAAGCGATACCGCCGACTGGCCATTCTGAGAGGTGGGGAATTGATATCGTCGGTCCGCTACCAACGGCACAAGGAGGAAACAAATTCGCGGTTGTTGCGGTCGAATACTTTACCGGATGGATAGAGGCAAAACCAGCGGCAAAAATCACCTCGATTCCATAATCAAGTTCTCTTTTGCGAGAACATAATCTGCCCAGTCGAGGTGCCAAGAATGGTAACGATGAGACAATGGCAAGCAATTTGACTCGAGACAAGTTCGAGATTTACGCTCCCAAATGGGAACAAAGATAGCCTTCGTCGGTTTATCACCCACAATCGAGACGGGCGATGGAGCGAGCAAACGGAATAGTATTCTCCGCAATATCAAAAACTCTCTTCAACCTTCGTAAGGGCAAATGGGCGGGACGAAATACCCGGGGTTATTTGGTCCCACAACACAACATCTTCGCATGCCACGGGTATACCCCATTCAAGCTCATGTATGGAGAAGAAGCAATGCTCCCGGAAAATTTGAAACACGAAAGCCTCCGCGTCATGAAGCACAAGATAGCGAGGGGCGAGGATTATGCAAAAGAAACACTAGAACAAACAAGGCTAGAAGGTGTGGGAAAATATTGAGAAGTACTAGTGGAGACCAAAAAATGGAGAGACAACAAAGTCCGCAAAAAAGCACATCAAGATGGAGATCTCGTGCTCAAAAAGAAAACCAAACGCTTCAACGATTGGGGAAGGCGTAAGCAAAGTGGGGCGGTCCATTCATCGCCAAAGGCAACAACAAGACAAGGGGGCTTTCCGTCTCACGGATGGCGAAGGCAACACCTCCGACCACACTTGGAATGTGGACAATCTCACGCAAATACTATGTGTAAGGCCGTACCCGCAAAATATAAGCGGAGGTCGGCCATTACTTTACTTTCAAGCAAGTAGCATTAGATTTATTGTACCAGTCCAAAAAATCTTGCACTCTTTTCCTCACAGGGGAACTCCTAGCGGAGGTGAGGTTTTTAATGAGGCAAGACTAATGTAAAATCCTCTAAAATATAAAGAGGAAATTTCCCCAAGACACAAAAAAAATCAAGTCGAAAGTGACTAGCAACGATCCGCGTAATTAAACGAAAGGTAGCAAAACTGAGGCGACATCTTTACGAGATAGAGCGGAGGTTCCATCCTAAAAATGACCTCTAGTGACCAACGAAAGGGTCCCCAAAATCCTCGAAAAAGTCCTACCGGCGTAGGCATCAAGGTGGCACAACGGCATTGTGTCAAAATTAAAAAAGCTGAAAAAAGACCTGTCCATTTCAGGCATCAGCATAACCTCCGCCAGCAAAGGCATCAAGGAGGCCACTTATAAAATAATCTTTGTATATAGAAAAATCCTTGTTGTATCACAACCGCATGACATTGTCTTTGTCAAATTTACAAACATCTTCGAGAGAAGATGACACGATTATAAGCGGAGAAAAAAGAAGAAAAAACAAGATACTCCATACAAGCATGCTGAGGCAACGGACACATGCAGCGGCGGGCAAAAGCTTCGCTTCGTATACACGCATACATTTCGTGCAAGCATTACACCAACGCGTAGAAGATGAGTACGGTGGTAGTACAGACCGCGGCAAGGCGAGAGGGCGCGATCAACACCACCGTGTAGGGCAACAGCTTCACTCCGCGCGCAAAAGGAAGCCTTCGCCCGGCGTCGGCCCAGCGTCCTCTCGTACAAGCTGCGAGACCGCCATAGGAAACCTTCATCCAAGTAGACCTCACGCCCGGCGGGAACCAAGATAGACCTAAAGATGCTCTAGCGGAGGCCTAACCCGGAGGGCAAGCCTCACAAACCACCAAAGCTCATCGGCAAGAATTAATAGCTCTGTGCCTGTCTTAGTCTGAGCTTCCGGCCAACGAATAAGAGGACAACTAGATTGGCATCCTAAACCCTTGTTCTGAACCCTCACACGGTCTCATTTTTTTTTTAACTCATCGGGCCACTACTAGGCCCGACCCATAGTACCAAACACGGCGGGGGGGAGAAAACGATTGGGTTATATACTAACCCAACCCACCTAACACACCTATCAAAAGGACAACCTCAATAAGTCGACTTAATGACTAAGGCACTATAAAACCAAACCCCGTCCCCCACCACGACCCATACATCACACTCACTACCCCCCAGTACCACACGCCCAAGGAAAACTAGAGTACGACATGAGTGCGGATGTGAACCTCCGCCAACTTCGCACGAAAAAAAGAAGAAACCGTGTAAGAAATCGTAAAGACTTCGGGCATTTGGACAGCGAGGGGGGAGACCGTAAATTAAGTAACATCCCCGGACACGGAAGTTCTTGCAAAAGCAACCAAATGCGAGATCCTTGCCCGAAGACCCGTGAGGAGGAAAAACAAGAAGTGCTTCCCACACAGCGTAGCGGGGTTTCCAAACAAAACAATCGGTACCCCGCGAACATCTCGCGGCGGAAGGGGACGGATTGGCGCGACAAAAAATGATTAGCCTCATTTGTCAAAACCACAAGTGCAAAAGCAAATAGAGCAACTGTGTATCATGTAACTACAATAAGTTCTATAAAGATTTCACAACCTCCGCTTTATTAATAAAAAATGACTGTTTACATCATGTTACTAAAGCAAAAAACAAAGCCTACAACGACTCAGGCGGAGCTCCAC
This sequence comes from Hyparrhenia diplandra, assembly GCA_015847255.1. Lineage (NCBI taxonomy): Eukaryota > Viridiplantae > Streptophyta > Magnoliopsida > Poales > Poaceae > Hyparrhenia > Hyparrhenia diplandra. Next base: position 329,762 of record JADLZK010011505.1, on the reverse strand, counting down.
GACCTCGATCCACGGAGCAGGAGCCTCAGCTAGTCCACCACCCTAAACAAGAAACTTTGTCACACACCCGGTAAATAAAGGAAATTACCAAAAGTAAGGTATAACCTTAAAGCGCCCGGACTCACACGGAAAGAGAACGAGCAAGGGGCGCGACCTCCGCACGCCCATGGACCACCAAGAATTTCTTCATAAACGACCCCACGAACTTAAAGCGCCTCACCGCCAAGCTCCGCCCGGACTTGGCCGGGTGATGGGTGTCCTTCACACGGACCCGAGCCACATCACCGTGCCCCTCTTTGCAGAGGATCGTGTGATGTTCGTCGCCCAGCGACTCGAGCACCCGAGTCGGACACCCCCGCGACACGTCGGGAAGCTTGGCGACATTCCTTGCCAACCCGGGACAGCACATTGGCGCTACCGCCCTCTGCCCAGGAAGCGGCGTCACCAGCTTCTTGGCCGGCGGAGGTGGCGGCCTCCGCTAGTGTGAAACGAGTGCGGGACACATAAATCTTGTCCAGTACGCCTGCGCTCCGCCGACTGCGCCCGCGATGAGGTGAGGCTAGCGTTGGCTTCTTCAAGCTTAGCCTCCATCTCGCGCAAAGCCTTTTCAGCACCCTCCGTGCGGGAAACCAGCAAGTCCGGCGCTTCCTTAGCCCCGCGGCGGCCTCGTTCTGGCGAAGCTCCGCTCCTCGAAACAAAGCTTCTCCAAGGGCGCCTTCTCCTCGGACCAAGCGAGACCCTCGCCTTTAGCTCCGCCAATATTTTGTCCAGCGCCACAAGTTCCTGATGAACTTTAGCGCGGACGCACTCCAGGCTAGTTGTCATCTGTAAAGCCAAAAATAAGGCCTTCGCCAGAAAATTAACAGAAGACAATCAGATACAAAATACAAATGCGCACCGAAAGACTCGATCAATAGCCTTGCGAAGACATCATAGACGTCACCCTCACGAAAAATATTTGAGTATGGCATCTAATCGGAATATTAAACAATATCACAAAATTAGTATAAAAGAAAGCAAGCGAGTGAAACAAGAAATAGCACTCACTCAAGTCACCCTCCGCAGCAACTTGAGGAGAACCCAGGCTAAGGCTAGTAGCAGCTCCGCCGTCATCTGAATCAAAAAGGGTTAGACAAATAACAACACAACTAAAACAAAAAGTAAAATAAAAAGCAAATCATACCTCCAATTCCGGCGTGGCGAGAAGGCGGCCGGTGCGTAGAACCTCAACACCTCTGCCGCCTTCGCGGCCTTCGCATCGGAGGTCTCGGTCTCAACACCTTTGCCCTTGGAGGCCTCGTGAATGGCACGAAGCTCCACGCATCTGCGGTAGGTCGGGCTCACTCCGGCCCGGCGGCACAAAGAATTGTCGGAGGTAGAAAGCGGCCGCTACCTCTTGAACAACCACCTTGGCGTGCGGCAATTGTTCGGCTTGGCTCCCCAAGCCTTCCTGGCTTCTTGTATTAGCGGGCTATCGCTAAACGTCGGGAAGTCGGCCACGGGGTCGGCCATGGCCTTCGACACCTCGAAGTGACCTCGCCAAAAGCTCGGCGACACTCCTTGGCGATAGGGAGGCCCGACCCAACTTTCGAGGCGAAAGAAACTCCTCCGCCACCAATTAAAGGAAGGGCGGTGCCGGGACCAATGGCGAGATTCATCGTCTTTTCGGCCTCTTCGCCCGGTTACCTCGGGGCCTCGGCCTTCAGCGTCTTCGGATCTTTAACACCTTATGGGCCAGCATCTTCTTCTTCTTCTTGGCCTCCTCCTTGGCGTTCAAAGGCAGCGGCGGGGCTGCGAGGGCGGCGGAGGTGTTACTGTTGGCGTTTCTTAATGTCGCGAAAGAATCCATAAAGCGTCTGAGGGTTGTCGTTGTAGCTTTCACCGGGAAATATTCAGGGTATCGTATTTTCCACGAGGAACGGAGGTACTCTCTCTAACTAGTTCGCCCAAGGACACACAAGGCCAAAGATGGGGAGGATTTATTGAGAAGGATTCGTACACCTTTAAGATCTATGGTTAGCCTCACTTAGAGCTACTTGTTCACCGGGCACGCGGCAATCGCCCAAATGGGATGGAGACCGGCATTTAGCAACTGCGCCACACCCGAGCGTGGGGAATTACAAGGGGACGGACAAAGGCGTCACAACCCGGCCGCCTACCCCTCAACCGTGGGATGCGCCACAAAAAGATAGGCAACCCCTAGCCCGGACACCACGTCTACACTAGTGATTATTACTGCGGCGTGTATACAAGGCTTACCCGTCCCGGGGTCCTTCTACGAGCACCGCCACAAGGGCGACTATCAATCCCGTAAACGCAGTAGATAATGCTTGGATAAACATTAGACAATAAAGGTTATCGGAATCGTGGAAACTTACTTAGCCAAGATCCCATGAGGGGCCGAGCACGAATCCACCGAGGTACAAGTTTGGGGAGTCGCCGACAAGTCCGGCACTTCCCGCTCCGGCCCTCACATCTCTCCTCCGCCAATCTCTCTACTACTAATGTGAGCCTAAGCCCATTGGAGTGAGGTATAAGAGTAGAGGGAGAGCTCTCTTAGAGGAGAGGGAGAGACTCTTGCCCTTGGAATTGGTGTGTGTTGAATGAGGGGAGAGAGCCTCCTTTTATAGGTAGAGAGGAGGGGGCTCTTTGGAAGATGGCCATCCCCACATGGAAGGAGCAAAACCGACCTTGGAATACCTTCTAAATCTGCCAAACCGACCATCCAACGTCGGTAGTGCCCGTTTTGGAAGGTAATGAACCGCCTCCCCCGAAAAGGCTGGGCTCGGCGCCTCGGCCGGTGCGGCCGCACCGAGGTGGTCTTGCGCACCCTGGCTGGGACGGCTTTGGCTCGGGTTTCGGCGGGGGTGGCGTTGTAGGGCTGAAAAAGTTGTAGAGGCGGCATTGGCTCGGCCCGGTTCTGCGTGTTTGGTCCATTTCTCCCTTGGGCTTGATTTTCTTCGGGAATCGCGCTTTCCAGGGAGGCGCCTTTTGGTACATTTTCCACTTGTTTCTTATATAAATCTGCACAATAATATTTTGGCACTACAAGTGGAATTATGTCAATAATAAATGTATATGAGTATAATAAGGTATAGTTTTACTCCCTTTATGGTAGTAAGTTGGCGGGAAAAAAATATGGATTGGTGGCCGTCAACAAACTCCCCAAGCTTACCCTTTGCACGTCCTCGAGCAAAAGATAATTACTTGGTTGTTGATCGGGGAGTTGCTTCTATGCCGATTACGTTTCACAAGTGCGAGGGGTTATAATAAGATTTTCTACTAGAGTTTGAATAAAATGGCACATCTTTTTCCCACCCTTTATTACCTTTCATCGTTAGCGGGGCTTTCTAGCTTTTCTCAAAGCCTTGGGCGGTTGCCGGATAGAGCGGTTATAACGAGAGGTGCTTATCATTCATCCTTTTGATCAACTTTTTATCAGGGATTTTATTTAGATAATATTTTTTTTTCAGAAAGCATGGGCTTTATTGCTATATATATATATATATTTTGGAGAGGTGGGCTCTGCTCGCCCTAGACTTTGTCTTTTATTTCCTCTCTTTTTTTTTTTTCTTCCCCTTTTTTTTTTTTCTTTAGAGATGTGGGCTCTACTAAGCCCTCGGACACTTGTCCATTTTCATCTCTTCTTTTTTTTTTTTTTTTTAGCATAGCCCAAAACATTTCTCTTTTCAAAGTATAGATTCCCGGATGTCAAGTTTCTCTTTTTTGGGCGAAGTCATAGCAAATCCATTTGTACCATATCATACTTGGCAACAACTTAGACTAGATAGAGCCTATGCAACCCACATGAATCGGGTTTTTCGGGATGAGTTTTTAGAATTAGCCACTAAACCCAAACTTTAGAGAAATTCGAATTATAAACTAGGCACGAGGCAAAGCATAAGACAGAGCAACTATTCATCATTTCAACAAGGGACTAAGACTAAACATTTTTATAGCTCATATGTATAGGAGTGGAATTTTTTCTCCCCCTTTTTTTAGTATAACTCATCATTTCATAAGATAGAAAATATAATCAAAATGTGAGATATACGTTACCTTCCTTGGAGTCCTCCCCAAGCTAGCTCTTTACTTACCTTTCATGGTTGTGCTAGCTTGGCGCATAATGATTTGAGTTGTGATTGGTCGCGTGGTTGGAGGCTCCCCCCAAGCTTGTCTTTTGATGTCATCACGAAAATAGGACAAAGAACTTGGGTTGAAGGTTTATCTCCCCTTATCTTATTTCTCCTCCTTCAATTCTCTCCCCTTTCTTTTATTATTTTTTTTTTTGTGAAATGTGAGAGCGAGAGTTTTGCACAAACCACCGGTTGAAGAGGAAGGAGTTAAATGGTAGTTGTCGCCTCGTCCTTCTCCATCATGAATTGTTACGTGTTCGTGCATTTGTGTTGGGGAGATCTCGAGATGGGTTTGCTTGTATGCCTGAGAGACCTCCCCACACTTATTCTTGTACTGTTTATTTTAAAAAGAAAACAAAACAAAAACAACAACATGGCTCTATCGGCAAAAAAATACCGTGGAGCTTTTATTATGAGAACTTTATTTTATTTTATTTCTATTTTTATTTGTTTTTTTCTTCACCTCATCATGACTCAAGCAAGGCTCATAAAAGGCGGTGAAAGCATAGCCTTGATTCATCTCCAACAAAAGATACTTCCGAGAGATCATGACAACAAAACTCTAAGTTCATTAACCTAGCTCGACACCAAGTCAAAGTTCGATTAAAGGAGATCTTTTTAACCTAAGCACCACGCTCAATTTAAAAGACCTATGAATGTATTACATGGGCCCATGTAGGTACACCCAAACTCAAAGCATGTGTCATGGCATGGGAAGCATAAAGTTTTATTTTCATGGAGACAAGAAATGAGTGAGGAGATGGTGAATATTACCTTTGCATACACGTGTAAATACCGTCGGCATTTATGGATGAAGCATTGAAGTTGTTCTTTGCGGTTTGCGTGATAGCCACTGCCCGGGTGCACCTCAAGGCTAGGCCACACACACATGTGTATGGGCCATGGGTCTTGATGGTGGCGACAAAAGGATGAGAAGTGAGCCCTTCTTGCTCGTGGAAGCATTGAAGGGGTGGAGTCGGGCGACACTTTGGTATGTAACTTGACCTGCGGGGCCAACACACTCCTTACTTCTCTTATTATTATTTCTATATATATATATATTTTTTTTCTTTTTCGACAACACTCTCTTTTTTTTTTTTTTCTTCTTCTCTCTCTTTTTTTTTTTTTCAATCCCTTTTTTTTTTTTCTCTCTTTTTTTTTTCAATCCTTTTTTTTTTTTTCCTTTTTTTTTCTCACTATTTTTTTTTTTTTTTTTTTTTTTTTTTTCTATTCCTTTTTTTTTTTTAGCAAGGTAGGGTGACATCATCTTTTATTCACCATCATTTTTTTTATGCCTTGGTGTATGGAACTTAAGGTTTTCCCCATCTTCCCCCATACTTGGACTTTTGTGTAAAGTCAAGTGTGCAAGGTCGGATCTCCTTGTGAGTGTGTTCCACCATCCATGAGCATCAAAGTTTTTTTTTTTTTTTTTTTTTTGTTTTTTGTGCTGATGTCGGCCCCATGCTTTCAAGCATCGCATGCCTCTTTTGATCTTCTTAATCGATCTCCACCTGAAATGGTTAGTGACAAGAATACCCGAAGGTGCATACTATCTTGATAACATGCCCTTGCTTTTATTAATAAGAGAAAGAGAAAAAACTTTTTACGCTCTTTTTATCATGACAACAAGGGAGAATTATTCATTTTCTTTTTTTTTTCTATGATCGGGTTAGCTCCGGCGGTGCTTTGTTTATGGTCGTAAGCTTGACCTTGGGAAAACATCTTGCGGCTATGAAAAGTGGTGAAGTTCAGGCTTCTCCACTAAGAAGTTAGCGTTAAGCTTAAAATTTGCAAGGTTAAGGCCATCGTGCCACTACGATATCGACAAAACTTATAATACGAAGACATCCACAACCATCCTCTTGAAAAGTTTGTGAACAAGGACTAGGAGAAGGTTGGGGTCCTCGTAGGGGCACGTGGTCGAAGCAAGACAACTCTAGAGATCCAAAAGGTGAGCATGTATCATGAGAAGTTTGAAATGAAAACTTCGACATGCTCAACAGCGGAGGTTCATGCTTGGTCTCAAGAGTTGTTGCTTCATGCATGTCCATGGCACATGAGTTTTTATCCTCAAAATATGTGTCGTGAAGAGCGAACATTGAATCTCGACTTTTGTCAAGAACAATGTTTTGTTGGCGAGAGGGACATGTCTTGTGTTCGAGTGAGGGTGGCCGGGTGTTTCGTTTCACTAAGATGCAAAGGCAACTTAGGTGAATTGAATGGAGTTATGAACGTCGCCTCCTCGAACGAGTTTTGGTTGGGAAGATGCTTCACCTTTGGGATTTCTAGGTGAGAGGCAAAAGCATTCTTTCCCAACTTCTCATCATGGCTCTCCTCTTTAGGTTTTTCATAAAAAAAGCTTCTCGAGAGGGTAGCCTATGAGAAGATCAAAGTCGAGGATGGGATAGATATAGAAATCTAAGTGAACCTCGATTCCATGGATTTTCATTGGCACGGCCCTAGCAATACCACAACATGCAAAGATGAGTCCGAATTGACCCTTGAAGAGTCTATCGGTCGAGGCTAGCGGCATATTACCCAGAAGGGTTTCCGCAAGATATTGTGACATGATATTCACCTCTGTTGTGGGGTTGTGTAGGGCATCTAAGGAATTTCCTCGTAATGAACAAGGTATGGTCGTGGAAGGTGAAAGAATCTGAATTGCTTCAGAAGAACGTTTCACCTCCATTAACCATTCTTTTGAAGGTTTCATGTTAGAGGAAGATTCCTTAGCTGGAGTTGTGCTCCATTTGCTCCATTCATGCCATAGAAGGTTCAAGGTTCTCCCATGATCCTCGAATTTGATTGGGAACTCCGAAGGATAAAGCATCCCTTTCTTCGGTGTTAGGTGGTTCGGGTGAGGGCTCAACGGTCGGTTCTATTGGTGATACGTGGTATGGTTCGACTGATGAGGGCTCCTCAAAACTTGACATGCCCTTGTTGTGGAGGGGAGTAGGTTCTACAACGGGAGAAGCATGCTTCTCTAGGATGTTATCAAGGATTTTCCTCTGTTCCGTTGTAGGTTTACATGAAAACGACCCTCCGGCGGCCATGTCAAGGCATAGGGCAGCATTTATGTCAAGACCCGAACAAAAGATATGCAAAAGCACACTATCGGGTAATGACAAGTCGGGCTATCATGTATTAACATTGCAAACCTAGCCCGAGGCTGCGCCTATGGACTCCTTCTCATCTGCTTGAAATCGAGGAATGTCCTTGGTAGGGTGTTGATGGGGAAAAATGCTAGACAAAAATTGTCTTTGAGTTCTTTCAATCCCCATTCAAACTTCCTCACGACATTCGTGTACCATTGTTCTGCTCTCCCTAAGAGGGAAAAGCGAAACAACGTCCACATGATATTTTCTTGTGTCATGCGGGGAATGCTTAGGCACGCACATATTTCCTCGAAAACTTCGTAGGTGGCTACATGGGTTTTCGGTGTGATAGCCAGAGAAGGGGTGCCCTCAACAATGGATTTTAAATACGGATGGAGTTCATAGCCGGATAAAAGTTTTGGTTTTGAAAAAAGGTTGTGGCTCTGTGAACTCCTCCGTTGAAAGCGAAAAATTTTCAAAATGTGTGGGCTTCATTTTTTCGAAAAGAAAAGAAATAACTATTTTGATTTTTTTTTTTTAAAATGGATACATACGAGGACTCACTAAGTTCGAAGATAATAGCAACCGTTCCCGACAACGGCGCCGAGAAAGCTTGTTGACGTTTCTTAGCGTCGCGAAAGAATCCATAAGCGTCTGAATTGTCGTTGTAGCTTTCACCGGGAAATATTCGGGGTATCGTATTTTCCACGAGGAACGGAGGTACTCTCTCTAACTAGTTCACCCAAGGACACACAAGGCCAAAGATGGGGAGGATTTATTGAGAAGGATTAGTACACCTTTAAGATCTATGGTTAGCCTCACTTAGAGCTACTTGTTCACCGGGCACAGGCAATCGCCCAAATGGGATGGAGGCCGGCATTTAGCACTCTGCCACACCCGAGCGTGGGGGGATTACAAGGGGCGGACAAGGCTGTCACAACCCGGCCGCCTACCCCCTCAACCGTGGGATGCGCCACAAAAGATAGGCAACCCCTAGCCCGGACACCACGTCTACACTAGTGATTATTACTGCGGCGTGTATACAAGGCTTACCCGTCCCGGGGTCCTTCTACGAGCACCGCCACAAGGGCGACTATCAATCCCGTAAACGAGTAGATAATGCTTGGATAAACATTAGACAATAAAGGTTATCGGAATCGTGGAAACTTACTTAGCCAAGATCCCATGAGGGGGCTGAGCACGAATCCACCGAGGTACAAGTTTGGGGGAGTCGCCGACAAGTCCGGCACTTCCCGCTCCCGGCCCCTCACATCTCTCCTCCGCCAATCTCTCTACTACTAATGTGAGCCTAAGCCCATTGGAGTGAGGTATAAGAGTAGAGGGGAGAGCTCTCTTAGAGGAGAGGAGAGACTCTTGCCCTTGGAATTGGTGTGTGTTGAATGAGGGGAGAGAGCCTCCTTTTATAGGTAGAAAGGAGGGGCTCTTTGGAAGATGGCCATCCCACATGGAAGGAGCAAAACCGACCTTGGAATACCTTCTAAATCTGCCAAACCGACCATCCAACGTCGGTAGTGCCCGTTTTGGAAGGTAATGAACCGCCTCCCGAAGCTGGGCCCGAGCGCCTCGGCCCGAGTGCGGCCGCGCAGGTGGTGCTTGGCGCGCCCTGGCTTTGGGACCCAACCTAGCTTCGGGTTTCGGCGAGGTGGCGTTGTTGGGCCTGAAAAGTTGTAGGGCGGCGTTGGCTCGGCCCGGTTCTGCGTGTTTGGTCCATTTCTCCCTTGGGCTTGATTTTCTTGAGGAATGCGCTTTCGGGGGGGCGCCTTTTGGTACATTTTCCACTTGTTTCTTATATAAATCTGCACAATAATATTTTGGCACTACAAGTGGAATTATGTCAATAATAAATGTATATGAGTATAATAAGGTATAGTTTTACTCCCTTTATGGTAGTAAGTTGACGGGAAAAAATATGTCGTTGGTGACCGTCAACATTGCCTTCCACCTTCCTCTTCTTTGTCTTCCCCCGGGTTATCGGGGGAGCCTCTCTCTTATCGCCCGTGATAGGCGCCGCCAAAGATTTACCCTCGGCGCCTTCGCAAGCTTAGCGACCATGAAGCCTCGCGCCTTTCAATCTCCGCCAATACCCGGCCCGGTACCTTGTGATGACCATACTCGATTTTCATCTCCTCAAAAATCCGATTCAAACGAGGCATGTTGCCCGCCTGGGACCTCCGAGCCAGAAACTCCTTCGTCGTGATAGGACCCAGAATATCTTGAGCCTCCATCTCGACCCGCATCACGAAGGCGTCCGCTCGTACCCTCCGGGAGCCGAACGCCGAGGCGAGGATGCGGAACCAACACCTCCGCATCCCCGAAGACAGGCAGGTTAACCCTCTCTATTGTGAGGGGATCCTTGTAGCATTGAAGCGGAGAATACTTGGCCGCGCAGATCTCCTCCAGCAGATCACGACGGCAAGCGAGAAGAAAGGCTTTGCGACACTTCTCCCGTCGCTCTGTACGATCCTTGTTGGGCTCGGGGCGGGAGACGATGTCCACCGGAACCAACTTGGAAGCGAAGGGGTAGCGGGACACCTCCTCCCCGTCAACCGTCTTGCTCGTCGTCTGCGCGGACTTGGCATAAAACCAGTAATCCATCAGCCCGCCTCCCACTTGTTCTTCTGGCGTAGGAGATCTCCGCCTTCTCCTCGCCACGATAGCGGCAGACACTTGAAGGTGACACCCGAACTGCAGCCTCTTCTCGCTCCCATCCGGCATCTTCCGGGGCTTCGGTTGTTTGTGCAGCTCGTAGAAGCGCACGAAGGTGTTGGTGTCCGCCTCACCACCATAAGACTCCGCCGCCCACGCAAACTTCGACAACGCGAGGAATGCATGGGGAGTGAGCTGGTGAATCTGCACCTCGAACGATTCCAACACCGTGCGCAAAAATGAGCAGTAGGGCAGGCAAAGGCCGCAGGTGAAGAAATCCTTAAAGACGATGCCCCACTGATGCTGCGGTTCCGGTAGCTCTGGCACAGCTTCGCCTTGAGGGAGCTTCACTTCACAGTTGGCTCCGATGAATCCCTTCTGACGGAGGTCGTCGAGCATCCCCTGGGTCATCTTCGACGGACCAAGTTCGTAGGTGATGTTCTCGTCCTCGCGGGCCATGAGGTCACCGACGGAGGCTTCAACGTCGGATAGGGTCTCCTCCAGGTCTTGAGCGCGGGCCGCGTCTAGCATACACTCCTCAAAGAGGCGAAGGTATTGGCTAGCGCGGTACGGCAAGAGCTCCGCGTATGGCCCGTAGAGTTCCCGATGGGGGAAGCGACCCCTTACGCTAGGCGGCTTGGGACACGCGCGCATGCACCTACGTGAATCGCAAGGGGCTAGCGGAGGAAGGCAAAAAGCGTCAAGCGACCGAGAGCGCGCAAGAAGGCAAAAAAGGGGAAAAGCGAGCGATGGCTGGGGTGAGGCCTCACCGGGGGAGGCCCCTTTTATGTACCACCCCCGACCCTTCGCATCCCAAAACGAATAGTTGCGACCAACGGGCAGAAAACGGTCACCTCAACATTGGGGTGCGAGCCAATTTGTCCGTTGCGATCGCGACGATTCAAATTCTGCAACGCGAAGGTCCCTCACGGAATCGTCCCAGGGGGGAAGGACCCTCAACACCTCCGCTGCATCACAAACTGTTGAGAACGAAGGCACGCCTCCGCTTACGACCGTTCGCTCCCAAGGGGGCTGTTGGGGAGTAGGCCCCCGGCCTTCTGGCGGAGGTGTTCGCGACCACGGAAGAACGCTCGCGGGCCCAAGATTGACAAATTTACCATTTGGATTCTATGTTCTCTGCGGGAGGTGCGGTCGGCGGACTTCCGCCGAAGAGCAAGGGTCGGGCCTCTTCTCCACTTCGTCAGCGTGGGCATTTTCCCGCATGCGGGGGCTAGCGGAGGGGCGACACCTCCGCGGCCTTCCTCCAGAAGAGATCGTGGAGGCCGCGGCTGCGGCGAACCCTAGCGAAGCCCGGCGGGACTCGCGGAGGCCCTCGGTCCCGGAGAGGTGGGCCCTCGCGTGGACCCGAGGGGCGAAAAGCGGCAAGTTATGTACAAAGTGCGATATAGGTTAGTCTTTGTTTGTAGATCCAAAGGAATATGCCGGAATCTAAAGGGGCAAACATGTAATCCTACATCACTTGGTATTGTGAAACTATAAATAGGGAGAGTCCTCCCCGAATGAGGAGGAGGTTGGTGAATTCTATTTATGGAGTATTATTACAATTGATCCCATACTCAATACTTGAACCATTCCAAAACCCCCTCAGGGCTCCCTTTGTGGGAGTGTCGTGCCCGTGTTGGGAACCCCTAGCTCAACATCAACCTTGTGTTCACAATCTCACACTTGATGAGTGCATTGTCTACAACAACACAAAGACAACCGATAGAAAGCACAGAGGGAGAGAAAGAAGAAAATAACTCACCCAAGCAAATGACAAAAGGCCAAAACATGGTCATTTGAAATGAGCAAAACTCGAGCAAAGCTTAGTCTGTAAAGACATGGGCAACACGCTCAATGCAACCAAGTAAAACACAACTAACCCTCAAGATAAAGGCGAGAAGGGGCATAATACCATTAGCAAAACTCAAAACACCTAAAAGGCCTTTGCAAAAAATCTGGGATTCCAAGACATTTTGTCATATATAGCCAAAAAAATCACAAAAAAAGTTTAAGACAAAAAAAGCGGTTGTCAAACGACCGTCACATAATATCTGCGTGATGAAAGTTCGTTTAGCGTCACAAAACATGCTTACATTATGTGACGCTACCTCCACTCTGTGTCATACAATAATAGATTTTATGACACCGGAGCGTCTTGTAATATATTCTATGTCATATATAGTGTGTTAACCATGGTTAAGAAATTTGTTTGTCTTTGGCTATTGTGGCGATAAGAAGAAGTCATATATATGTAGTTAACCATGGTTAGAAGTTGTCATATATTGTGAGGCCCAACATTCAGGTATAGGCCCATATTAGGGGCCCAACCCAATTGAAATAATAATAATAATAATAAACCACAAAATCAATTATAATATCATAATGACCATACAAAAGTGCATGTTCGAACACATGTTTTCTTACAAAAGTTCAACAAAACATGAAAAGAAAATGATCTAACCAACTAAACAAATTCTAGCATCTAGCACCAAGTTGTAGCCAATAATCAACGCCAAGTTGTTGCCATCAACCAACGCCAAATTGTAGCCAACGGCCCGGCACCAAGTTCTTGCACCAAATAAGAAGTTCCTCGCCAAACAAGATTGGCCAACATCCTAGCAAACAGAAAAAACAAAATAATGAAGTCATTATATTAATTTGAGAAAAATGTACTATGCAAATAAGTTCATCATGTATATATCGATGTTTTCTGACGACCGAGAGCCCGCCCGCGGGGTGAACGAGGCGGTTTGTTCGAACCTCGATGAACTGGAGCCGGCGGTATGTTGTGCGATTGACATGGAGGCGGGGTTTTTATCTTTGGTTCGGGCCCTCGATCCTTGATCGAGTAAAGACCTTTACGTCCGGTCGGCGTGAGCCTGTTTTTTGATTGATGGGGTCAGCAGGGGATCGGTTGTAAAGTTTACTGACACTTGATGTGTTCAAGTTGCCTCTCCCTCTACGAGGTGCCCTTTGGCCGCCTTTTATAGTCAAGGGGCCAAAGTGCTTGCCTACGGACCTAGTCGGACCACGAGAGAGGGTTGTCAGTAGAGGATTGAACACCCAAACTCCTTACATGGTAATCGACTAGGATTCTATCACGATTACAACGAGAGTCTACCGTAGCTATGCTTCCATTGCCTTACGTGAGTTGTTTGTGGCCGCGGAGCTTGGATAGAATCCTGCGAACAACTCTGTAGAGTCCTTAGGTGATCCCTTATCCACAAGCCCCCGAGCATCTCTAGGCTGAGTCACGAGAGTTGCCTCGCCCTTCTCGGATGAAGCCTTGATATGGTCTTGAGGTCATCTTTCGGTGTGCACTTGAAAAAAGTGCACCCGTAGAGAATGTAACCCCGAGCTTCTTGCTTTTTGGCACAAAGAGCTAGAAGGTCTTTGAGTTCTTCGCCTCCGTCTTCGAGTTCTTCTCGCTTCGGAGTCCTTTCCTCTCCTCGACTGCTCTTTTTCCGCGAGCCCCCGAGAGTCTCAGGTAAGAGCCGTGAGGGTTGTTCCTCTCGCCCTCCTCGGATGAGGCTTGAAACGCGGTCTTGAGATTTCTTCCCTTGTCTTCGAGTTCTTCTCGTTTGTGGAGTTCCTCTCCTGGATGGATCTTCTTGTCGTGAGCCCCAGAGCATCTCAAGTATGAGTCATGAGAGCTTTCCTCGCTCTTCTCGGATTGAAGCTTCAGCGCGATCTCGAGACCTCCATCCTCGAGTTCTTCTCGATTCGGAAAAAATCTTATCCGGGGTATCCTGTAGCCCCCCGGCGTCTTGGAGTTCTTTCTTTGGAAAGGAATCTTTGAGGTTCTTACGTCCTCAGGGATTTTTGACCGTTTCTCTTTTTTCTTGAGTTCTTTTGGTCTTCTTATTCTTGTTTGCGACTTCTTAAGGCGCATTGGGCAGAACATTTGTTACGGCGAATAGCGGTTGTAGAGTTCTTCTTTCCCTTCGATGGTGGATTTGGCCGTTGTGTCGGTCTTTGCCTTTATTCGCATAAAAGGAGAGTCGTTGTCACTTGAATTTAATTGAAGTTGTAGAAACTCCGTTCTGAGGAGGTTTCATCCGTAGCGGTAGGAAATTTTCACGTCCTTAAATACTTGGAGTACGTGTGGATACGGGATCACCTAAGGACTCTGAGTTGTTAAATAGGATTCTATCTAACAACGGCCACAAACAACTCACGAGAAGGCAATGGAAGCATAGCTACGGTAGACTTACATTTGTGTCGGGATAGAATCCTAGTCGATTACCATGTAAGGAGTTTGGGTGTTCGAATCCTCTACGGACAACCCTCTCTACGTCAGACTAGGCCCGTAGCAAGCACTTTGGCCCCTTAGACTATAAAAAGGCGGCCAAAAGGGCACCTCGTAGAGGGAGAGCAACTTGAACACATCAAGTCTTTGTAAACTTTACAACCGATCCTCGGTTGACCCCATCAATCAAAAAGCAGGCTCACGCCGGGCGGGCGTAAAGGTCTTTACTCAATCAAGGATCGAGGGGCCAACCCCGTATAAAAACCCCGCTCTCCATGTCAAGCTGCGCAACATACCACCGGGCTCCGGGTTCATCGAGGCCCGAACAAACCGCCGGTTCACCCGTGGCGGGCTCGATCGTAAAACATCGGCCGGTTTGCGCGCCCGGTAGGGAGCTCTCGTCGAATTTCAGCCGAGAGTCCGGCGGACCACGAGATCATGGGCTCATCGGCGAGAAGGGCGATCATCTTCGGATCATGGACTTGCGAGATTGACCCACGGCGGCAAGACTCGAAGCTACATAACCGAGGAAACCAAGACCGAAAGAATCAAAACTCGCCCGAAAGCTCGGCGATTGGCGCTCACCGACATCGCCTTAGAAAGCGGAGAACAAGCTCGACACCAGCTCGGAGAACTACGTCAAGGAGCCGGAAGCGAAACAAGCTCGGTGAAGGAAGGCGTCAAGGTTCCAAAGACGGACTCAGAAGACAACTTCGAAGCCGCACTCCTACTCCAGGCTCGGATAAAGGAAACCGAATTCAATTCAGCAAAAGAATTTTTTCAAAGGCTACCACGACTCGGAGAAAGAAGGCGAAACCGAAAGGAATGCGGGTATCGATCCAGGTTACCTTATCAATTCCAGACGGGACTACGCAATGCGGCGTTCGCGCACACGAGGCGCATCAAGACAACTTTCAAAAGGAGAGGTGGAGATTCCTTTGAAGGGTGCACAACGAGGGCTCATCCTAACAAGGACACCGGAGGAGTGCATCATCCAGCTGACCTAGAACCCTCAATATAAGGCGAGCGTCAAGAAGCAATGATGTACGGGGATGGCAAACAACGGATCTTCCACGGGCGGAAGGAGTGGCGCGCCAGAAGGCAACCGCTGCCATCGAAATACTAATGGTGGCAGAGCCGGCGTGCCGCTTAACCCTCGGATGCCCACGACATCAGGTCCAGCGATGAAGGCCTATCAAACATCTCGGCGGACGAAAGAACCTAAGAAGGCGAAGGAGAAGACCAACATCATTCAAGGCTAAGAAGAAACAAGGCTTGAAGGGAGGGGCCGCCCAGAGAGAAGCGGGGAAAGCGCAAACAAGCTGGAACAAGTACCAAGCCGACGCTGCGTGAATACGAAAAAGATGAAGTACGAAAGAGAAGCCGCGATCATCGGATAACACACGAAGGCTGCAAGAGTTGGCCAATCGCCTAAAAGGCGCCGAACACCGAACGACGAGGTGAGGCTCATCAAGGAAGCGCTTGAAGGCCGTCCAAGAAAGAGATCCCGCAAGGTCACGCAGTCAAGGGCAAACAACTCGCATGCTCAGAAGCCGGTCTAATGTCTTCGAGAGGTTAGGCACGCCCGGAGAATTCTAGAAATTCGGGCGACCCCTGAGAGGATGGCGGAAGCCAGAGAGACCCCAGGGCTAATCAACCCCAAGGCAAAGCCGACGAGGAAAAAGTTGCGGAATCCTCATATAGACCCGCAAGAACCACGACAAAGGGCGCAAGATCGTCGGGACAACCCGAAGGGGGACAACGGGGGGGCTACTGACGGGTTCCCTTACTTTGCGGGAGAGACTCAAGAGGTCAAAGCGCCGCGAAGTTCAAACCTTCAAACCACTCGAAATATGATGGGAAAAGCAGAGCCCGGGCAATGGCTCGGAGTCTACTCACAATCCATTGAGGCTGGGTGGAGGAGATGATGACGCAAAATCCGTCTTCTTTCCCATGGCTCTAGAAGCTCTACCGCTCAATGGTTCGACAAGATCGAAGAGGGCTCAATAAGATCTTTGGGAAGACTTGCGAGAAAATATTCTACGGCAACCGCGGGAATCATTACCCATCCTATTACACAGGCCGAGTTGAAGAGCCTCAAACGAAGCCAAGAGAATCCTTAAGAGACTACTACCAAAGATTTGGCGAGATGAGATCCCAAGTGCATGACATCACGAAAAGAGAAGTGGTGGGCGCCTTGGTAATGGGATTTCTCGAGAGATGGCGGTTCTCGGACTTCTACAAGGACAACCCGAGGACCAATGAACAATTCAAGACCCTTTGTTGAGAAGATGATCGGGCCGAAGAAAGAACCGTGATCGCTTCTCGGAGAGAAAAAAACACGGAAGGCCGAAGAAAGATCGAGAACAACTCTCAACAATACAAGAAGCGAGGGCGGACAACACGGTTGCATTGGCGAGAGAAGCCAAAGAAGCCCTACAAGCCGAGAAGTACAACAACCACAAGAGCAACGGCGGTGGCAAAGACAACATCAAGCTAGAAGATCTACCTTGCGTCTACCATCCCCGGAGCTCAACACTCGCTTGAAGCGCACGACTTTCAAGAAAGGTATAAAGGAAGAGATTCGGCTCGAAAAGGGGCGATCAAGAAAGCAAAGGAGAAAACAATGACGGACAAAAGGCGGGAGACTTCGAGAAAGCAACAAGGTCTCTAAATGTCATATTCTCACGGAGTTCCCGGATCAAAGAGCAAGAGACAAGACAAGCTAGCACTACGATCGATCATGGCGTGAGCCCGCAATACCACGCTACCTCAATTGGTCCCAATACCCGATTCAATTCACAAGGGAGGATCAATGGACAAGCGTGAAACAACGCCCGGCTGTATCCCTTGGTAATAGAACCCACCATAGGCATTTGGGGTAACAAGATAACCAAGGTCTTGTCGATTCGGAGGAGGAGGGGGCTGAACATCATATTCTCGAAACCTTTGGACAAGATGGGAATTTGGACCTCTCTAGATTGATTGCTCCATCAAACACCCCATTCTACGGGATAGTTCACGGGCGAGCGGCAATACCAATTGGGCGAGTCACTTTGCCGGTCACTTTGAAACACCATCAAATTATCGGACCCGGAATACATCAAGTTCGAGGTGGCAAATCTCGAGTCACCATATCACGCCATCATGGGAAGACCAGCAATTGCAAAATTCATGGCTATTCCACACTACCGTATCTATTGCTAAAGATGCGGCGCCATTAGGGATTCTTTCAATCAAAGGAGATCTCAAGAAGGCTTTTCGAGTGTGATGTCCAAGCCATCGAGATAGCAAGCAAAGGCTGGAACACTCTTGGAGAAAAGAGAAGTCCATCAAATGGCACGGGAGACGAATCGGGAAGAACTTCGAGATACCGGCCAAGAAACAAGCAATCTTGGTACCCCGAGGAAGAAGCCGGCGTCAAGCACATTGACTTAGGGCGCGATCCATCAAAGACAACGATCATCGGTGCTCACCTATCTCCTAAATAGGAACTCGCGCTCACCGGCTTCCTAAGGCAACACAAAGACATATTCGCACAGAAGCCGGCGGACATGCCGGCGTACCAAAGGGAGGCTGGCGAGCACAGGAAATTGATATCAATATGGGATCCAAACCCATCAAGCAAAAGGCGAGGAGATTCTCACGAAAAAGAAAAAGCCATCAAGAAGGAGATCGCGAAACTACTCGCGGCGGGGGATTCATCGAGAGAGATCTTGCATCGAGTTGGCTAGCTAACCCGGTTACGGTTGGAAGAAGAACACCTCGGAATGGCGCATGTGTGTGGACTACCGGACTGAACAAGCCTTTGCCCAAAAGATCCATTCGGGCTACCAAGGATTGATCGGATAGTGGACTCCATAGCGGGATCAGCCCTACTATCGTTCTGGATTGCTACTCGGGCTACCACCAAATAGCGCTCAAAAAAGAAGATCGAGCAAGACCTCTTTTATCACCCCTTTAGATTGCCTATTGCTACAAAACAATGTCTTTCGGATTAAAGAGCGCCGGAACAACGTATCAAAGAGCGATACAAACTTGTTTGGAAGGCGGATTGGCAAAAAAAGCCCGAAGCATACGTAAACGGCGTAGTGGTGAAAACAAAGGGAGCGAAACTTCGATTCAAGACACGGAAGAGACTTTTCGACAACCTCAAGAAATGGAAGTGGAAGCTCAATCCAACTAAGTGCGTTTTTTGGATGCCGTCGGGACAACTACTCGGGTTCTTGGTCGGCCCGAGAGGCATAGAAGCCCGACTTCAAGCGGATCAAGGCCATCACGGAGATGAGACAACCCGAAATGTCAGGGCGTCCGAAACTCACGGGGTGCATGGCGGCACTCAACGATTCATATCAAAGCTTGGAGAAAAGGACTACCCTTCTTCAAATTAATCAAGACCAAGGGAAAGTTCGAGTGGGCGAAGAGCCTTGAGACAAGGCATTTGAAGAACTCAAAAGCGATACCTAACGTCGGCACCGGTCCTCACTCCACCAAAAGATCAAGAAGATCTCATGCTCTACATAGCGACAACCAATACGATGGTCGGCTCGGCGATCATCGTGGAAAGAAGAAGCGCAGGAGCGGCGTCAAGACCCGAGAGGCGGTTTATTACGTGGCGAGGTCCTTTCGAGTCAAAAGCTCGATACCCTCACGTCGAAAACTACTCTACTCCATGCGATCACATCAAGGAAGCTACGACACTACTTAGGCGGCCACAAGATAACAATGGTTACCGACTCTCCACTAGGAGACATCTGCGGAACAAGGATTCAGCGGGGCGCATATCAAAATGGGCGGTTGAACTCGGGGTACTAAATCTAGAGTTCACCCCACGAAGAGCAATCAAATCCCAAGCACTTCCGGACTTCATTGCGGAATGGACGAGCTCCAACAACCCATACCGAAGACATCAAGAGGCATTGGAGCATGTACTTGATGGTTCATTGAAGCTTCGGGGAGGCGGGGGCCGGGATTCTCTTCATATCTCGGATGGAAGACAACTCAAATATGTGCTACAAATATTGTGGCGGGCTACCAACAACGAGGCGGTATGAAGCACTCATCCACGGCCTCAAAGTAGCGAAAACTCACGGGAATCAAAAGACTTCAAGTATCACGGCGACTCAGCGGTTGTCATCAACCAAGTCAACAAAGGCGGGACTGCACAAAGGATAACATGGGCCTCTATTGCGTAGAAATGCATAAAGCGGAAAAAAGAACTTCCAAGGCACGGAAATCCTACACGTGCTCAGAGGCATAAGCGTGGCGGCAGATGTGCTAGCCAAACTCGGATCTGTGAGCTCAAGTCCCACCCGGGAGTATTCGTCGAAGAACTATCGAAGCCTTCAATCAAAGAGAACCCCGAACAAGAACACATGGAGCAATCGGCCTTAACGGGAGTGATGATAATATCTCAAGTCGCGAGAACCACTCCACGGATTGAGGACATCATCAACTTCATCAAAAACAAGGCACTACCCCAAGACAAGGCGAAAGCAACAAGAATCTTGACAAGAAGCAAGAACTACGTGCTCATTGGGGACAAACTATACAAAAAGAGCAGCATCATCGGGAGTACTACTCAAATGCATCGGCTTCGGAAAGAAGGAAAAAGAAACCCTCAAAGAAATCCACTCACGGATCTTTGTGGAAACCACCGGCGTCGAGAACCCTCGTGGGAAAAGCATTGAGCGGGATACTCTTGCCAACGGCTCTCAAAGGCCTTGAAAGAACTTCGTCGAGAAGATGCAAAGGATGCGGATGTTTGCAAGGCAGGCGCGCACGCACACACACACAACGATCACGCATACCACCATCATGGCCTTTTTCGTCTTTGGGGACTAGATCAAGTCGGACCACTTAAAAAGAGCCAAGGGAGGATCTGAATACATCTTCGTAGCGATCGACAAATTCACCAAATGGATAGAATACAAGCCATTGGTCAACTCACAGCTCAACAAGGCGGTCGAGTTCATCCGGGAGATCATGCAGCGGTTCGGGATGCCCAACGGGATCATCACGGACCTCGGATCACCCTTCCGCGGCGGCAAAATTCGAAGATTGGGCGCGAGGCTGCGGCATCTGATTGATTATGCCTCGCATAGCACATCCTCGGGCGAACGGACAAGTCGAGAGAGCCAACGGACTCATCCTTGCCGGATTAAAGCCAAGACAATACGAAGAACCCAAAGACTACGGAGCAAAATGGATCGAAGAGATACCAAAAAGTCGTGCAGGGCCTAAGAACTCAAATCGGCGAGCAACGGGCTACTCCCCTTTCTTCCTAACATACGGATCGAAAGCGGTACTACCGGCGGATCGATATGGAGCTCTCCACGGATTGAGCAATTCGAAGAAGGAGAAGGAGAATAGACAAGAAGACTTGAAATTGGTTTGCGAGAAGAAGTCGGAGAAGATGCTATCCTTGAGCGCAAGATAACGCAAGGACTAAGAAGGCACTATGACAAGAGCACACGTCCAAGAAACTTAAGCCCAGGAGATCACGTACTAAAAAGAAATCAAAAGGCAGAGAAGGCGGGCACAAGCTGCTTTCGGTCCATGGGAAGGACCCTTCATCGTCAAAGAATCTTTGGGACCGGGAACCTATAAGGCGATGACCACGAAGGAGAGGAAATCGAAAACTCTTGGCACATCGGCCAACTCGAGGAAGGTTCTATCCATAAAATCACGAAGGCCGCGAGAAAAGTCGCGAGAATCTGAGCGACTCTTTGAAGAAGAAGGAGAAAGTGGCCTCGAAGAGCTCTAGACCCGGGAGAGGTACTAGAATGCGCGGCGCATGCCTCCCAAGAGGAGAAGAACAAAAAAACAGCCCTAATCGGCACTTCAAGAAAGAAGTCGGCCAAACGAGAGGCAACCCCGACCACGAGCGGAGGTCACCAATCAAAGGGTGGAACCACGCGAAGTCCATTGGAATAGCGTCCATACCTTAAATCCTAGCGGCGGATCGTGAACCCGCGACTCAAAAGCGAGGGCGTGGGAATCGGCCCGTTTAGGTCGCGAGAGGCCATCTAGGGTCGAGAAAGAGCCATTATGTCCTCTACGGCGAAGGGCGGCCTTTCGAATCGGGCGTGAAGCGGTGTAGTGTTATGAAATAGGAACCCATCGTCTCACATCAAGTCTCTCGAGAAGCTAGAGCAGCCCAAACCGGGCAAGGTGGATTGTAGTGTTGTGAAATAGAAACCCAACCACCTTGACCTTGATCCATGATGCACTTAAATGGGCCTGGGCCCGAGAACCTATATAGGGACATCATGCTAGAGTCCACTGGACGGCATGGGAGAGCCCTTGCCCGAAGCGGCAAACTGAGTTATAGCAACTCTATGCGGAGCACGACTCCGGCAACAATCACTAGCTAAGTCTCTGAAAAAGACAAGCGCTAGAGGCCTAAGCGGCCGGGGCAAGACTCCACTTACCTTGAGCGCGTCTCGGAAAGGAGGTAGCAAATCATGAGCGGGGGAAAGTAACCACGGCAAAAGCGGGGCCGCGACCCCAACCACCCTCGGCAAAGTCTAAAGCAAAGACAACGGCTGGAAGTCTGAGTAAAACTTCGGGCACATTGGAGCAAGACTCCATCTCGACAAGTCTCACGAGAAAAAGAAGACAAGTCGAACGTCAAAGGGAAGAACCCAAAGACGAAGGGGCAAGACCCCACTACTCTGTGGCAAGCCTAAGAAGGCGGCAAGCTACATCGGCGAGGGGAAGAAAAAACCTAGCACCACACGGAGCAAGACTCCACATCTACGACAAGTCTCAAGAAGAAGAAGACAAGTCGTGCGTCGAAGGAAAGACTACGCGACGCGAGGGAGCAAGACACCAGAGACTCCAAGCAAGCCAAGAACAAGGCACGCTTACACAGCAGGGAAGAACAAACCCCAGCAACCCGGAGCAAGACTCCACCTCGACAAGTCTCAAGAAAAAGCAGACAAGTCATGTGTCAAGGGAAAGAACCCGCGGGCACAAGGGCAAGACCTCAACAACTTCAAGCTAGCCTAAGAAGAAGGCAAGCTACAGCAACAGGGGAGAAAGCAACCACGACACTTTCGGGGAGCACGACTCCACATCTCCAGCAAGTCTACAAACAAAGACGGCACTGGATAACAAGGAAGGAACAACCCTGATACTCAGGAGCACGACTCCACATCTCCAGCAAGTCTACAAACAAAGACGGCGCTGAATAGCAGGGAGGAAACAACCCTAGCACTTGAAGCAAAGCTCCATACTAACGACAAGTCTCAAGAAAGAGGACAAGTCGGGCATCAAGGGAATGAACCCAAGAACACGGGAGGCGGGACTTCATCAACCAAGCAGCTAACTCAAGAGAAGTTAAAGGCGATGCGTAGGAGGAAGAAGAACTCTAGCGCCGCGGGGCAAGACTCCTTTCTACTTTTTTTTCGGGTCTACAAAAGGGCAAAAGCTGAATCATCGGAAGAACAACCACGATGAATCTGAGCTAGACTCTACACAACTACTCGGCACAAGTCTACAAGAGAAGGACAAAGCCAAAGGCCTAGATCTAAAGGCACAATCACATCAAGTCATCCAAAGATGAAGAACTCGGAGGACAGAAGCGGTAGACAATCGCAAACAAATCTGCTCGAAGACAGATCAGATTCATACAAATACAGAATGGATAAAGGAACAAACATCTTTTATTCATCATCTTGGAGCTACAAGTTACATGGGAACAAGTCCCTACAAGATACAAAGAAGGCGAGAAGCACGGGGAGCCCAACAACTGAAGAGTACTTCAAAGAAAGCAAGGGAGTCCGTGTCGAAGCGGCAACGAGAACACCAAGATCTGTTTCCAAACTCCACCAAGCTAACCCCAACAACGAGAAGATAAGATCACTCCGGGCGACAAAAAGCCAAGAAACGGCACGGGGAACTCAAAGCACCAAAAGCGCTAAGAAGACCACGGAGGAATCGGCATCGGCACGAAGTACCGAAGTCCCGGAACCACTGAACAAGCGAGGGAACCAAGAACCCGAGTTCCAAAGCTGCGACCTAGGGAAAAAAAGAACCGCTTGCCGGCACAACACCACGGAAAGGAGCAAAGTACCACAAAATGAGTACAGTCTGGCCGGTCCCTCAAGACTCGAAGGCAAGAATCTTGAAAAAGATAACCCCCTTGAACTAGGCGAGGAGGTGTTATCCACTCCAAGAAACTCAAGTCGATGAACATCATGAGGACCGATCCAGCCGACCAAGAAAACACCTTAGCCACACACAAGCTAAGGAGCAATTGGAAATAGAGCGCCCCACTCATATATAAGGGCGGCAAAGTGGGATAGGGCGGCGGAGGCGAAGGAGAACTTCGATCGCAAAGGCATCCCTTTCCGACCACTAGCCCGTCCAAGAGTGGAACCACCGCTGGAGTAGTCCCCTTCTACTCCACATCACAAGGCATCCCTCACTCGCGAAGAACCCGAAAGGTAGGAAAGGCGCCCGGGGGCTGATCCAACTCACTCAAAGGCACCGCCATGGATCTAAAAGCTCGAGAGAAAGGCTTTTTCTACTACAAGAAAACTCGTCGAGAGGAGGAAGAAAGCAGAGAGAAGAAGAAAGGAAACCACGATCCCCAACAGACGAGAAGGGGGCATATTTATAGGCAAATACCACATCGTCTATGGACCAAGTCCCACGAGAAGGCGGCGATTCAAAAAGGAACGGTCACCTAAATTCCGCAGCGAAAATTCATGGCAATAAGCGCCATGCCCGACCTTTCGAAAAATGGGCGCGATAAAGCGAACTGCACGACCCGTGAAACGCCGCGGAAAAAAAACGGTCAAAAATCGGGAGGACAGAAGAGCCTCTAAGATTCCTTTCCAAAAAAACTCCACAAAGCGAGAAGAACTCGAAGACAAAGGAAAAGATCTCAAGACCGCACTCTGAAGCTTCATCAGGAGGGCAAGAGGAACGACCCTCACGGCTCACACGAGACCCTCGGGGGCTCGCGGGAAGAAAGAAGTGCAGGAGAGGAAAGGACTCGAGCGAGAAGAACTCAAAGACGGAGATGAAGAACTCAAAGACCTTCCGGCTCTTTGTGCCAAAAAAAAAGAAGCTCGGGGGCTACACCCTACGGGTGCACTTTTTAAGTGCACACCGAAAGATGATCTCAAGACCATATCAAGGCTTCATCCGAAAGGCGAGGGCAACTCTCGTGACTCGGCCTAGAGATGCTCGGGGGCTTGTGGATCACGGGATCACCTAAGGACTCTGAGTTGTTCGCGAGGATTCTATCCTAGCTGCGACCTGAAACAACTCACGAGAGGCAATGGAAGCATAGCTACGATAGACTTACATTTGTAATCGAGATAGAATCCTAGTCGGATTACCATGTAAGGAGTTTGGGTGTTCGAATCCTCTACGGACAACCCTCTGCACGTGTCCGACTAGGTCCGTAGCAAGCACTTTGGCCCCTTAGACTATAAAAGGCGGCCAAAGGGCACCTCGTAGAGGGAGAGGCAACATGAACACATCAAGTCTTTGTAAACTTTACAACCGATCCTCGGTTGACCCCATCAATCAAAAAGCAGGCTCACGTCGGCCGGCGTAAAGGTCTTTACTCGATCAAGGATCGAGGGCCCAGGCCGATATAAAAACCCCACTCTCCATGTCAAGCTGCGCAACATACCGCCCGGGCTCCAGGTTCATCGAGGCCCAAACAAACCGCCCGGTTCACCCCATGGCGGGCTCTCGGTCGTAAAACATCGACAGTACGGTCGTTCTTTCTTTCTCTCTTCCGTCATTTGCTTGAGCCATTAGCAAATCCTCTTGCCCTAATCTCTTCTGCGCCGTTGCTGCCCTCTTCTTCCTTGCCGCCACCGCCGTTCGTTCCTGATGACGAAGGGGTCTTCTTCTCGGGCTTCGTCGAAGGGGAAGGGCGAGGCCATCCCTGAGATGGACAAGGCCTTGAAGATCTGGCCGGAATCCGTCGCTACCGAGGCGGACATGGCGGAGCTGGAGCGGTGTAGGCTTCTCCTTCCCCAGAATCTTTCTGGATGGCGTCTGCCTGTAGGTCATCGCCTTCCCGCTCCCAAACCTCTCGAGATTGTTCTGTTTATCGCCTTCGTGCGATCTGGTCTCTGTCTTCCTGCCTCGGACTTTTTCCATGAGTTTCTTCAATCCTACGGGATTGCTCTTTCTCATCTCTCCCTGAACGGGGTTCTTCTTCTTTCTGTCTTTGTTCATGCCTGTGAGACATTCATAGGCATCCCTCCTTCCCTGAAGCTCTTTCGCTATTTCTTTCGTCTTCGGCCTGGATCCGATCCATCTACTCTTGGATGTGTTTCGATCCGGGCCCGTCGAAATCGGAAAGGCGGCGTTTTTGATTATGATCTTCAGTTACATTTTACGGTTGGCGCTCGAGGGTTGGTTCTATGTGAACAACCCTCCTCCTGCTCTTCTTGATCATGACTCTATGAGTCTGATGACCCGGCCCCCCTTTCAACGTCGATTCTCTGATGAATCGGAGGTTCTTTGAGTTTTGTCAATCGGGTCAAGTTTCTGAAGTTGGGTGCTGGTCTCAGTGGTCCTGGCGTTGTTGCCAGTTTTCTTCGTCGTTGGGTTCAGCCCTTGATGGCCAGGGAGAAGTATGGCTTTGAGTATCTTGGTCACGAGGATCCATCCGTGTTGGCGGTGGAGGCGCCGAGTTGTCGAGGCGGAGGCGATGGGTTCTCTTAAGCCTCGTCTTTGAAGGATGTTCCAACGGCTCGATTCAAGTCGAGGAGTATTACTACTGCTAATCCTCCTCTGCGTGAGTGATTTCTCTTTCTTGGGATCTTTTTGTCCAGTGAAGGTTGTTTTTCTGACTCTCTGTTTTTTTCTCGGCATCTTGGCGGGAACTACAAAGGAATCTGCTCACGGTGGCTGTGGCTTCATTGCCTATTGCCCACCGGTAACCATCTTTGAGTCTTTGGTTCTTCTGGTATGACTATTGGGGGTTCTTCGTATGTTCCTTTTACCCCAGATCCATGAGTTCTTGCCCTTATAGGCCATAAGCGGCGTCGCGGCGCTCCTCTCGAGGAACCTCACAGCTTCTTCTGCTGCGACCACGCCCAAGAGGACCCGTTACGCCACTTCTCGGGCTTCCTTGCGGGGAGCCCACGGGTAATATTCTCATAGGTGAGGGGGTTGTTTTTCTCTTGTTGAACCCACTCTTTTTGTTATGAATTAACACATTGCCTCTGTTCTTTCGGATAGTGGTGGCATTTGCTCTTTGAACATGACGAGGAGCAAGTGGATTCTCTTGTCCGGGATCTGTAAGTTCTTTTTCCTTTTGGTGCTCAATCCATCTGGGTTCTTTATTTTCCAGTGGACATGATGCTCTTTATTACTGCGGTTCTTACAGCGTGCATGCTTTGTGCTTACGGCGTGGTGCATTCCTACGCTCTGTTGCTCTTGAAGTCAAACCTCCTGCGGTTGTTGGCCCCCCTCGCGTTCCTCGAGTGTTCTTCGGTGAGTCCTCTTCTTTTTTGAGTTCTTTTTTCCGGCATTGATCACGAGGTAGCTTATTTTGTGGGGTTCCTTTTGTAGGAGGCCTTCTCACGAGGTTTCCGGATGTTCTTTCTCAGGAGTTCTTGGCGTGGGGTGGGTGGGCGATCTTAGGCGTCGATCGCTGTGCATGCTATCAACCACGAGCCCGACGGGATCCTTCTCTTTCTGATCTAAAGTCTCTTGCAGAATCTGTAGATTCGGAGTTTGATCTGTCTTCTCGGGTTGGTGGCTTGTCTGCTGTATATAGGACTACCACAGATGCTCTGTCCGCCTTTGACCACAAGTATCAGGTATGTGGCGAGCTCTTTTCTGATTGTCCTCTTCTCTTGAGAAGATGTTCGAGCTTCTGACTTTGACTTTGTTGCAGTCTTTTGTTCGTGATCTTCCTGTCTTCCTCTCCGGCCAAGAGTGACTCCCTAGGCGAGGTTGCTCGTCTTCGGTCGGCGATTACCGCTCTCGGCTCGGGAGGCTCAAGCTACTGCTGAAGGACTGTCTGAGTCTTATGGCAGGGTTGTTCAGGAAGTCGAAGGTATTTTCTTTGCCTTTCCTCTTGCTCTTCTTGTCTGTGCTTGTTCAGCTCCTTTTCTGATATTTGTTTCTTGTAGCTCTTCGGGTGAACAAGACTGGTCAGGAGGCTACTATCAATGAGCTGCAGACTGAGCTTCAGGGGGCGAAGGCTTCATTGGCTGCTCTTCGGGAGAAGTTCTCTGAGCTTTGGCGCTTCGTTTCTCCTCTCCTTGGCGTCATCCGCTTGCCTCAAGACCGGGCGCTATCACGGAGGGGAGTTCCTTCCTCAAGCCTCCAGAGCAGCTTCCGCTTATATGTGGGAGGCGTTGCGGGGAGGCTTCTTAGGGGCTCTCTGCTACTTCCATCACCTTGTCCCTGAGCTGCCCATTCTTCTTTGTTGTTAATGGGTTTGCTTCTTTGGAGCATCTTGAGGGCGATGGAGAAGGAGAACCACTGTGGTGGATGCATTTGTGGTGGCCTTGGTCGACACCATTGAGTATGGGATGAGCGGCGCCGTGGAGCTTGACTTTGATGCGGCTTTGAGTGCTGTTTTTTGGCGGCTTTGTCCGCCTTGTAATGAACGATGGCTTTCTGGTTTGGGGCCTTTTGAACAATTGAGTGCGTCTTCGTGCGGACTTTTTAAGCTATTCTGATACGCCCGTGCAGATTTTTTGCTATTTTTCTACCATTTACGTCCTCTGAATTCTTCTTCTTTGGGCGACTTGATGTGATTGTGCCTTTAGATCTAGGCTTACGGCCGTCGTTTTTCTTGTAGGCTTGAGCCGAGTAGTTGAATAGAGTCTAGCTCTGTATTCATCGGGGTTCTTCTTCGATGATTCACTTGCCTCTTTTTGTAGACCTGCTTGAAAAAGTAGAAAGGAGTCTTGCTCACATGCATTAGAGTTCTTTTCTCCCCTTACGCATTCAGCTTTAGCTTCTTTTTGAGCTTCTTTGTAGATGAAGTCTTGCTCCTGTGTCTTACGGGTTCATTCCCTTGGCGCGACTTGTCTTCTCTCTTGAGACTTGTCGTGGGTATGGAGCTTTGCTTCGAAGTGCTAGGGTTGTTTCCTCCCTGCTTTGATAGCGCGCCTTTGTTCTTGGCTTGCTTGAGGTAGATGGGGTCTAGCCCCTGTGTCCTTGGATTCTTTCTGTTGACGCTTCGACTTGTCTTCTTTTTCTTGAGACTTGTCGAAGATATGGAGGAAGTCATGCTCACGAGTATCGGGGTTGTTCCTTCCCCGCTATCAAGCGCCGTCCTTGTTTGTAGACTTGCTGGAGACGTGGAGTCGTGCTCCTAAGTGCCGGGGTTGCTTTTTCCACATTTTTTTGTAGCTTGCCCTTTTCTTAGGCTTGCTTGAAGTTGTTGGGGTCTTTCCCCTGTGCCTGTGGGTTCTTTCCCTTGACACATGACTTGTCTGCTTTTTCTTCAGACTTGTCGAGATGGAGTCTTGCTCCGAGTTGCTAGGGTTGCTTCTTCCTGTTTGTGTAAGCGCGCCTTGTTCTTGGCTTGCTGGGAGTGTTTGGAGTCTTGCTCCTGCGTCTGCGGATTCTTTCCTTCGACGCGCGACTTGTCTTCTTCTTCTTGAGACTTGTCGAGATGGAGTCTTGCTCCTGAGGTGCCCGAGTTTTGCTCTGGGCTTCCAGGCGTGTCTTTGCTTTAGACTTCTTTGTAGGTGGTTGGGGTGGGTGCCCGTTTTGCGAGGTTGTCTTCCTGCGGCTCGTGATTTCTTTGCCTCTTTTCGAGGCAGCGTTCACGATGAGTGGAGTCTTGCTCACGACCGTTTAGGCCTCTAGCGTTTGTCTTTTTAAGTAGACTTTGCTAGTGATTGTTCTTTGTCGTGCTCCGCATAGAGTTGCTATAACTTCGGGTTTGCCGCTTGGGGGCAAGGGCTCTCCCATGCTATCCGGTGGACTCTAGCATGGCGTCCCTATATAGGGTTCTCGGTCCGGGCCCATTTAAGTGCAACTAGCGGCTGAAGGTCAAGGTGGTTGGGTTTCTATTTCACAACACTACAATCCACCTTGCCTGGTTTGGGCTGCTCTACTTTCTGAGAGACTTGATGTGAGACGATGGGTTCCTATTTCATAACACTACACCGTTCACGCCCGATTCGAAAGGCCGTCCTCTGCTGTAGGACATAATGGCTCTTTCTGGACCCTCGATGGCCTCTGCGACCTAAGCGGGCGATTCCCACGTCCTCGTTTCTTGAGTCGTGGTTCACGATCTGCGCTAGGATTTAAGGTATGGGCGCTATTCAATGGACTTGGCGTGGTTCCACCCTTGATTGGTGACCTCCGTTACGGCGTTCGGGGTTGCCTTCTGTCGGTCGACTTCTTTCTTGAAGTGCCGATTAGGGCTGTTTTTGTTCTTCTCCTCTTGGGAGGCATGCGGCGCGCTCTTTCGAGTTCATTTGATTTGAACTTGTTAGAGTGCCGCGCATTCTAGTACCCTCTTGGGTCTAGAGTTCTTCTAAGGCCGCTTTCTCCTTCTTCTTTAGAGAGTTGTTACGCGTTCTGCGACTTTTACTGTCGGTCTTGGGTTTTCATGGATAGAACATACGAGGTTGGGCGATGTGCCAAGAGTTTTACGATTTCTTCTCCTTACGTGGTCATCGGTTTGTAGGTTCTGGTCCCGATACTCTCTTGGCGATGAAGGGTCCTTCCATGGGAGCTGGCGGCTTGTGCTTGCCTTACGTCTTTTGATTTCTCTTGAGTACTTGATCTCACGGGCTTAGGTTTCTTGGGCGTGTGCTTTTGTCATAGTGCCTTCTTAGTCCTTGTAGGTATCTTGCGTTTTTGAAGGATGGTGTCTTCTCGACTTCTTACGCGCGATCGATCTCAAGTCTTCTTGTGCATTCTCCTTCTCCTTCTTGAATTGCTCAATCCGTGGAGAGCTCCATATCGATCTGGCTTGGTAATACCGCTTACGATCCGTATGTTAGGAAGAAAGGGGAGTAGCTGTTGTTGCTCTGCTGATTTGAGTTCTTAGGCCCCGGGCGACTTTTGGTATCTCTTGATCCATTTTGCTCCATAGTCTTTGAGTTCTTAGTATAGTCTTGGCTTAATCCGGCAAGGATGAGTCCGTTGGCTCTTTTCGACTTGTCCGTTTGCACGAGGGTGTGCTCTGAGAGGCATAATCGATTTGTATGCCGCAATCTAGTGCCCAATCTTGAATTACGCGTGAAGGGTGATCCGAAGTGCGTGATGATCTGTTGGGCATCCCGAATGCGTGCATGATCTCTTGGATGAACTCGACCGGCTTTGTTGGGCTGTAGTTGACCAATGGCTTGTATTCTATTCATTTGGTGAATTTGTCGGTGCTACGAAGATGTATTCGTATCCTCCTTTGGCTCTTTTAAGTGGTCCGACTTGATCTAGTCCCGGCCACGAAAAAAAAAGGCCATGATGGTGGTATCTGGTCAGTTGTCTTGTGGTACATGCGCTGTCTTGCAAACATCGGCATCCTTTGCATCTTCCGACGAGTTCTTACAAGCGTCTTTGAGAGCTGTTGGCGATAGTATCCTGTTCGAATGCTTTTCCCACGAGGGGCTCTTGGCGCTGCGTGGTTTCCCGCGGCATCGAGTGGATTTCTTCGAGGATTTCTTTTCCTTCTTACGGTGATGCATTTGAGTAGTACTCGATGATCTTTGCTCTTTTGTATAGTTGGTCCCCAATGAGCCACGTAGTTCTTGCTTCTTCTCAAGATTCTTGTTGCTACATCTTGTCTTGGGGTAGTGCCTTGTTTTTATGAAGTTGATGATGTCCTCGATCCGGGGAGTGGTTCTGCGACACGGAGATATTATCATCACTCTGTTAAAAGGCTGATTGCTCCATGTGTTCTTGCTCGGATTCTCTTTGATTGATGGCCCCGATAGTTCTTGACGAATACTCACGGTGGGACTTGAGCTCTGTCGGATCGAGTTTGGCTAGCACATCGCGCCGCCCGTTTGCGTCTCGAACGCGTGTAGGATTTCCGGGCCTTGGAAGTTCTTTTCCAATTTGCATACTTACAGCGGTAGAGGCCCATGTTATCCTTGGTGCGGTCCCGGTCTTTGTTGACTTGGTTGATGACAACCGTGAGTCGCCGTATACTTGAAGTCTTTTGATTCCCGAGTCTTCGCTACTTTGAGGCCGTGGAAGAGTGCTTCATACTCAAGCCTCGTTGTTGGTAACTTTGCCACAATATTTGTAGCACATATTTGAGTTGTCTTCCATCCGGAGATATGAAGAGAATCCGGCTCCTGCTCCCCGAGCTTCAATGAACCATCGAAGTACATGCTCCAATGCTTCTTGATGTCTTCGGGTATGGGCATTTGGAGCTCATCCGTTCCGCAATGAAGTGCGGAAGTGCTTGGGATTTGATTGCTCTTAGTGGGGTGAACTCTAGATTTAGCGCTCCGAGTTCTCTTGCCCACTTTGATATGCGTCTGTTGAATCCTTGTTCCATGGGATGTCTCCCGATGGAGAGTCGGTAACCCTTTGTTATCTTGTGGCTTTCGAAGTAGTGTCGTAGCTTCCTTGATGTGATTAGTATGGAGTAGAGTAGTTTAAATGCGTGAGGGTATCGAGCTTTGGACTCGAAAGGACCTCGCTCACGTAGTAAAGCCGGCCTCTGGGTCTTGATCTTTGTTCGGGGGCTCTTCTCTTTCTACAATGATCGTGAGCTAACTCTTTGTATTGGTTCTTTGCTATGTAGAGCATGAGATCTTCTTGATCTTTTGGTGGAGTGAGGGGGCGAGTGCTGGCGTTAGGTAATGCTTGAGTTCTTCAAATGCCTTGTGCGCCTCTTGATCCACTCGAACTTTCCCTTGGTCTTGATTAATTTGAAGAAGGGTAGTCCTTTCTCTCCAAGCTTTGATATATGAATCTTTGAGTGCCGCCATGCACCTGTGAGTTTACGGGCGTCTTTGACATTTACGGGTTGTCCCATCTACGTGATGGCCTTGATCTGTTTGAAGGCGGCTTCTATGCCTCTGCTGGCCGACCAAGAACCCGAGTAGTTGTCACGACGGTACTCCAAAAACACACTTTGTTGGATTGAGCTTCCACTTCCACTTTTTTTGAGGTTGTCGAAAGTCTCCTCCAGTCTTGAATCGAGTATCGGCTCCCTTGTTTTCACCACTACGTCGTCCGCGTATGCTTGGCGTTTTTGCCAATCTGCCCTTCAAACAAGTCAGTATCGGCTCTTTGATACGTTGCTCGGCGTTTTTTTAATCCGAAAGACATTGTTTTGTAGCGATAGGCACCGAAAGGGGTGATAAAGAGGTCTTGCTCGATCTTCTTTTTTTGAGTGCTATCGGTGGTAGCACGGTAGCAATCAAGAACGATAGTAGGGCTGATCTGGCTGTGGAGTCCACTATCGATCTATCCTTGGTAGCCCGAATGGATCTTTTTGGGCGGTGCTTGTTCAGTGCATGTAGTCCACGCACATGCGCCATTCCGAGGTGTTCTTCTTCTGAACGAGGCTGGGTTAGCTAGCCAATCACGGATGCAAGATTTCTCACGATGAATCTAGCTGCGAGTAGTTTCGCGATCTCCTTCTTGATGGCTTCTTTCTTTTCTGGTGAGAATCTCCTCGATCTTTGCTTGATGGGTTTGGATCCCATATTGATATCAATTACGTGCTCGGCCGGCTCCTTGATGCACGCCGGGCATGTCTGGCTGGTTTCGGGCGAATATGTCTTTGTGTTGCCTTAGGAAGTTGGTGGCCTTGAGTTCTATTTAGGAGATAGGTGAGCACCGATGATCGCTGTCTTTGATGGATCGCCCGGTCTCTAAGTCGATGTGCTTGACGTCGGCTTCTTACAGGGGCCACCAAGATTGATTGTTTCTTGGCTGGTATCTCGAGTTCTTACGGATTCGTCTCTGTGCCATTTGATGGACTTCTCTTTTCTCAAGAGTGTTCCGGTCTTGCTTGCTATCTCGATGGCTTGGACATCACACTTTCGAAAAGCCTTCTTGAGATCTCCTTTGATTGAAAGAATCCCAAAATGGCACCGGCATCTTTAGCAATAGATACGGGTAGTGTGGAATAGCCATGAATTTTGCAATTCTTTGGTCTCCCCCATGATGGCATGATATGGTGACTCGAGATTTGCCACCTCGAACTTGATATATTACATCCGGTAATTTGATGGCGTTACTGAGAAGTGGCGGGCAAAGTGACCTGCCCAATTGGTATTCTTTGCTCGTCCGGGGAACTATCCCCGTAGAATGGGGGTGTTTGATGGAGCAATCAATCGAGAGAGGTCTAGTCCCATCTTGTCCGGTGTTTACGAGAATATGATGTTCAGCCACTGCTCCTCCGTCGTCGATTACCTTGGTTCTTGTCACTCCGGCTATGGTGGGTTCTATCACCAAGGGATATAGGCGGCGTTGCCTACGCTTCCATTGATCTTCCCTTGTGAACTGAATCGGGTATTGGGACCAATTGAGGGTAGCGTGGTGTTGCGGGCTCTGCTTTGCCATGATCGTCGTAGTGCTAGCTTGTCTTGTCTCTTGCTCTTTTGATCAGGGGACTCGGGAGAATATGGCGTTTAGAGACCTTGTAAGCCTTCTGGAAGTCTCCTGTTTTTTGTCCGTCATTGTTTTCTCCTTTGCTTTCTTGATGCGTCCCTTTTACGGTTGAATCTCTTCCTTTATATCTCTCTTGGAAAGTTGTGCGGTTTCAAGCGAGTGTTGAGCTCGGGATGGTAGACACAAGGTAGATCTTCTAGCTTGATGTTGTCTTTGCCACTGCCGTTGCTCTTGTTGTTGTTATACTTCTGCTTGTAGGGCTTCTTTGGCTTCTCTGCCAATGCAAGCGTGTTAATGCGGCCCTCGCTTCTTATCTTTGTTGGGAGTTGTTTTGATCTTTCTTGGGGCCTTCCGTGTTCTTTCTCTCCGGGAAGCGATCACGGGTTCTTTCTTCGGCTCCGATCATCTTCTCAACGATGGTCTTGAATTGTTCATTGGTCCTCGGGTTGTCCTTGTAGAAGTCCGAGAACTGCCATCTTTGAGAAATCCCATTACCGAAGGCGTCCACCACTTCTCTTTCTGTGATGTCGTGCACTTGGGATCTCATCTCGCCAAATCTCCGTGTAGTAGTCTCTTAAGGATTCTCACGGCTTTTGCTTGAGGCTCTTCAACTCGGCTGTGTGATAGGATGGGTAATGATTCTGCGAAGTTGTCCGCGAGAATATTTTACGCAAGTCTTCCTAGTATCTTATTGAGCCCTCTTGATCTTGTCGAACCATTGGAGCGGTAGAGCTTCTAGAGCCATGGGAAAGAAAACGGGTTTTGCGTCATCATCTCCTCCGGCCCAGCTCAATGGATTGTGAGTAGACTTCGAGCCATTGCCCGGGCTCTGTTTTTTCCCATCATATTTTGAGTGATTTGAAGGTTTGAACCCAGCGAGTAATTTGACCTCTTGGAGTCTCTCTCCATGAAGCAAGGGAACTGTCGTAGCCCCCCCGTTGTTCTCCCTTCCGGTTTGTCCGACGATCTTGCGCCTTTAAATCGGGATTCTTGCGGGGTCTATATGAGGACTCCGTGACTTCCTCTCGTCGGCTTTGCCTTGGGGTTGGGTTAGCCCTCGGGGGTCTCGGGCTTCCGCCATCCCTCGGGGGCCGCCTTGAATTTCTAGAATTCTCCGGCGTGCCCAACCTCTCGAAGACGATAGGCCGGCTTTTTGGTGCATGCGAGGTTATGCGCCCTCGGTTTGTGACCTTGCGGGATCTCTTTCTTGGATGGCTTTAAAGGCGCTTCCTTGATGAGCCTCTCCTCGTCGTTCGGGTTTGAAGCGGTCTTTAGGCGATTGACCAACTCTTGCGACTTCTCGTGTGTTATTTGATGATCGTCTGCGGCTTCTCTTTCGGACTTCATCTTCTCAGTATTCAGCCTTGGTCGGCTTGGTACTTGTTCGGGGCTTGTTTTGCGCTTTCTGCTTCTGTCTCGGCGTCCTCCCTTGACTTGTTTCTTCTTAGCCTTGAATGGCGCCGGTCTTCTCCTTCGTCTTCTTGGGTTCTTTTCGTCCGCCGAGATGTTTGATAGGCCTTCGTCGATGGACCCGATATCGAGGGGCATCACGGAGGGTTAAGCGGCATCGCGGGCTCTTGCTACCATTAGTATTTCGTTGGCGGCGGTTGCCTTCGGACGCCACTCCTTCCGTCCGAGGAAGATCCGTTGTTTGCCATCCCCTGTTCATCGCCGCTTCTTGGCGTTACGCCCTGTTGAGGGTTACGGGCGATGGATGATGCATTCCTCGGTGTCCTTGTTAGGATGAGCCCTTGTTGTGCACCCTTCAAAGGAATCTCCGGCCTCCTTTTTTGAAGGTTGTCTTGATGCGCCTACGTGTCTTGTGCTGCATTTATTTTGCGTCCCGTAGTCCGTCGGGGAATTGATAAGGTAACACGGATTGATACCTAGATTCCTCTTTGGTTTCGCCTTCTTTCTCCGAGTCGGGGTAGCCTTTGAAAAAAAATTCTTAGCCCGAATTGATTCCGGTTGCCCTATCTCGAAGTCGGAGTAGGAGTGTGGCTTCGAGTTGTCTTCGGAGTCCGTCTTGGAACCTAGGGCGTCTTCCTTCACCGAAGTTTGTTTCGGCTTCGGTTCCGCGTAGTTCTCCGAGTCGATGTCGAGCTTGTCCTCCTCCGTTCGGGCGGTGTTGGTGGCGTCAACGCTCGAGCTTCTCGGCGAGTT
Source organism: Hyparrhenia diplandra (assembly GCA_015847255.1). Taxonomy (NCBI): domain Eukaryota; kingdom Viridiplantae; phylum Streptophyta; class Magnoliopsida; order Poales; family Poaceae; genus Hyparrhenia; species Hyparrhenia diplandra. Next base: position 293,910 of record JADLZK010011505.1, on the reverse strand, counting down.
TTGATTCCTCGGTCTTGGTTTCCTCGATGGCGTAGCCGAGTCTTGCCGTCGTGGTCGATCTCACAAGTCCATGATCCGAAGATGATCGTCCTTCTCGTCGACGAGCCCATGATCTCATGGTCCGCCCAGGACTCTCGTGCTGAAATTCGGCGAGAGCCCCCTACCTAGCTGCGCGCCCGGTTGTCGATGTTTTACGACCGAGAGCCGCCACGGGGTGAACTGGCGGTTTGTTCGGCCTCGATGAACTTGGAGCCCGGCGGTATGTTGTGCGATTGACATGGAGAGCGGGGTTTTTATCTTTGGTTCGGGGGATCGAGTAAAGACCTTCGTCCGGTCGGCGTGAGCTTTGTTTTTTGATTGATGGGGTCAACCGAGGATCGGTTGTAAAGTTCTGACGACTTGATGTGTTCAAGTTGCCTCTCCCTCTACGAGGTGCCCTTTGGCCGCCTTTTATAGTCCAAGGGGCCAAAGTGCTTGCTACGGACCTAGTCGGACACAGAGAGGGTTGTCCGTAGAGGATTCGAACACCCAAACTCCTTACATGGTAATCTGACTAGGATTCTATCCTGATTACAACAGAAGTCTACCGTAGCTATGCTTCCATTGCCTTCTGTGAGTTGTTTGTGGCCGCAGGCTAGGATAGAATCCTGCGAACAACTCTGTAGAGTCCTTAGGTGATCCCGTATCCACAATATATAGTTTCTATCACAATATATGGTCTAGCAATACAATAGCTTCCATGTCTCTCACCACAAAGTAGAAGCACGTGCACCTTGCAAGAATATGTAGCTCCCATGTCCCCACTTCCCTCCTTGCTACAACTTTCAACTGGATAAAAACAAAAAGAAACAAACATATATAATTAGAAAAAGAAACAAAGTGGCTGCAAGGACACATCAGTGCACTAACTTTAGAAATTTTGCTACACTTGGGACACTTAACGGAACAAATGGATTAAATGTGAGCGCAATGGCAAAGGCCATTGGTTGTGGTGCTCCCGCCCAGGGTTCAAATCCTGAGTGCGACACTTTATCCTGAGTTTATTCTAGGATTTTCCGACGCTGCGCATTAAGTGGTAGGCGGCGTCCCCGTCGACAACGAGGCACCTGTGGTGACCGTGAACTTCAAGATTGCGGCTCAGTCCTTGAGAAGGTGCTCATAGGGGTAGGGTTTGCGTCGCGTGTGTTCATGGGGGTGAGTAATGCGTGCGTGTTGAGTGTTTGCGTTGTACTGTATAAACTCAAAAAAAAAAAAAGTGCACATATGCCATACAACTTATCTTTTTATTGTAGGAGTGGTTGGGACTCGGTCTGGTACAATCTGTAACAAAGCATTAGTTGTTGGGACTCCATCAAATATTTAATAATAAGTTCCCTTGGTCATACGTACGTACTGAAACAAGAGTAGTGGAAAAACAACAGTAATACAGGGAAGAATGAAATGTCAGCTTTTATACAGTGTGCCAATGATTACTTTTAGATTCTAATGGCAAAGCACTAAGTTTCTATTCTCATGCAGTAGTTCAGCACATACCTTGGTTCGAGGGTGCAGCACTTCTTGCTCTCTGCAAGTAACTGAACCAGATATCTAGATTCTGCATCACAGCTAGCACTGATATTTAGTTTTGTCCAGCATAAGCATGCATGATGCATCAGACGACATGTTACATACGTATGTGTTATTAACATTATAGAAAAAATAAAGTCCACATGTCTTGCCTAATACCCACCTCCTGTACATTGTTCTGACTTAGTACATGGAATTAAGGCAAAAGCTAGAATTAATATTGAATTGGAGATTATTCTGCATGTATATACAAATTAATTATGGTCTGAATCAACAATGCCATAATATAGACAACAAACTGTATATACTTGAAGCAAGGGATACCTTTACCTTCCAGATTTGTTCTTCAATCATCTCATCACTCATACATCATAGAATCACAGATAAAATTCAGAAGATTTACATTTGTCTGCGCAAGTTCGAAAAAGACAACTAACACTCATAATCACAAAAGAATGTCTGGAATTTAATACGACATCATGTTCAAAAATTTACGGGTGAAGGAAAAATATGAAACTGAGGTACATGAGGTACTAAATTATTTTCCCACATCTCTAAAGGGAACCAGGTAATGCATCTCTAATCCAGTCAGTGTCGGAGGCAACATGATATGCTTGGACAGTTAAGTCCTAATTTTAAACTCAATGTTTTGGCAACTAAATGTATTTCTTAAGTAAAACCGTAGCAACCTAACTAGTTGACAGTAGGATGCTAGAACATGAAAAGGACATGATTTTTATTTGGTCAAGAAGTATCCCAATATAATAATGCAATGATATGGCACAATTAGAAGATTAGACATTATGGCCCACAAGAGTATATGTAAGAGTATCTAATAATCCTTCACAATCTATGGTTTTTCTGAGAATGAAAAAAAAAATCACCTCCAACAACTCCTAAACTCACCTCCTAATTAATCTTTTAACACACGTCGGGGGAAAAACCTTCACACATAAAGATGTGCGGACTCCATGTCCTGCACAAAATGTTGTATCCTGTAGCCAGTCTAGAGGTGGAAGGGCTAGGAAAGAATACAGAGTAGAAAAAAAAATATTGTTGATCCAAATGTGCGATTAAATGGCAAAGGCCATTGGTTAGGGCTCCCACCCGGGGTTCAAATCCTGGGTGTGACACTTTATTCTCGATTTATTTTAGGATTTTCCGACGCTGTGCATTAAGTGGTAAGCGGCGTCCCGTCGATAGCGAGGCGCCAAGGTGACTTCGAACTTCAAGATTTGCGGTTCAGTCCTTCAAAGGTGCTCATAGGGGTAGGGTTTTGGCGTGACGTGTATTCATAGGGGTGAGTGTGCGTGCGTGTTGAGCGTCTGCGTTGTCTTGTGTAATCTCAACAAAAAAATGTGCCAGAGAGAAAGAACATATAAAATTGGTTAACATAATTTGGATATAGTATAGGATATGTAAAATTGTCTTCTGTTTTTTAGGGTTGAGTTATAGGAAACTGTGGGAGATGATCTTATTTGCTCTAGGAAAAAATTAGAAACACTTGGAGATGATCTTCTTCTAACTTTAGTAGCCCTAGTTGATATTCTAAAATAATTAAAGGATATTTTCTAATGGCTAAAAGAGGTATTGGAAAAAATCCGTAATCCATCGTATTTGACTTACATAGCGCACATGGATCTCTAACATGCACCCGCACTGGTTTAATGGGCCGCGAAAGCAGGTTATCCACGCGTGATGCTCGCCAGCCCACTTATGGCCCGCATGATATCCACCGTGAGCCAGTTGAGAGTCTCTTTTCCCCACTAGTGTTTTTTTGCGCGCCCATGCGCTGCAGGGTATTGGCCGGTTATGTTTTCGATGACTGCAAGAAAATGCAACTAAAAACAAGCGCCGATCTTGAAGCTGGGGGGACTGACCGCTATGTATCGCTGTTTGAAATAACACTTGGGAAAACAGATTTAGCACTGCAGCGCTAGTGTTCAAGGAACAAATCAACCAAAGACTGTATGCCGAAATGGTTTTTTGATCGATGGCTAAAAGGCATATGTATTACACGGGGATATAACATTTAAAAGGTCTAGAAGTGCACCAAAACATCACTTAGAGACGTTACTCTTCCAGTTCTCACATAGTTGTACACATAAATACATCATTTTAAGAGACGACATTACAGTTTCACGATTGGACAACATACACAAAATACAACACTATGCATGATAGATATATTAATAGATCAGATCAAGTATATGATAGTGTGAATGACAAGTATAGATGACATGAGTAAAATGGAAAAGAAATAAAAAGAGAGGGATTTGTCGACGTCGTGAAAGGCGTCAACGGGATCAAGGGCCCGACCTTGGAAGCAAGAACTGTAGCGGCACGGCCCGACTGGCTGTTGGTTGGCTATAGCTTCTTGCCATGGCTGGGGCTTCGATTTGAATAGCATGGCATGGTCTAGGCCTCCCTGCAAGGTATAGGACAGCGGCACGAAGGCCGGACATGAGACGAGGTCGACGACGAGCTGGTCATATATTGGAAAAGAAAGGCAAGGATTGATTTTGGGTGCTCACCAGCGAGGTGTTGCCGCTCATGCCAGAGTGGTAGGACAGCAGCATGCTACTGTTGTTACTCTGCACATTACAAAACAGCGGCACGATGGCTAGGCATCAGACATGGTCATGATTAGCAGCGGTATCAAAGGGGAGACTTGGCTGTTGAGTGCTCACCGGTGACGAAAGTGCTTCGGCGAGGTGCTGCTGCTGGTAACAACTCTAGCAAGGCTGCTGCTCCTGCAAAGATGATAGGCCATGGCACAAGGCCTAGCATCAGCTGTACAGCAGCAACCAACGAAAGAAGGAAAGGAGCCATGGGACTTGGATGCTCACCGATAGGGGGTTGCTGCACAACTTGGGCAGCGGCTTGGAGAGGTGTTGCTGTCCCAGCGAGGCAGCAAGGCAGCGGCTTGCTGCTGTCGCCCCTGATCAAAATAGTGGCACGAAGGCCATACATCAGAAGGGACGCCAACATAACTTCACAACAAGGTAGGAAGGACATGGCCTTGTTCTCAGGGGCTTACCGGCAGGGCTGCTGTTGCCTCCCGATGAGGCAGCAAGGCAACAACACGTTGCTAGCCTGTTGGCTCCTACAACAGTGAAACAATACGGCACAAGGCCGGTTTCACAGGTTGTGAACATGAACAGGAAGGGTAAAAGGCAGAGCCTTGGGGCCTGGGCTGTTGGTGGCTCACCGACGAGTCATCCACGAGGTGCTAGGCCACAGAGTTGACTATGTCGTTGTCGAGGCATGATGGGAGGCAAAAACATTGGCTTGCTGCTCTGGACGGCGACCCAATGGCCTCCAAGGTCACTGCTTGGCGTTGGAGCTTCAAGGCAGTACCTTGGCCTTCCTGTGATGGTGAAAGGGAACGGCACGAAGGCCGGCTGTCAGGCAAGATCGGCAACAGGAGCAAAAGGGAGGGGCTTGGTCAGTACGATGCTCACCGATGCTGGAGCTGCCGATGGAGCAAAGCTTGGCATGGTTGGTGGCTTGACGCGGAAGGCGGCAGCTTGGGCGCGGACTGGTACGGGAGGCGCTCGGCCTGGAGCAGAGGGCATCGCGGTCGAAGCAGAAGCGTGGGCTCGACGGCGAGGTGCTCGGCGTGCTTGTGGGGCGAGGAAGGGGCCGTGCTGCTTGGCAGAGGTGATGACGACGGCTGGCGCCGGCAGCCAGCGACGTCTCGCGCAGCGTCGAGGTGCTGCGGCTTGGCAGCGTTCCCGGACGGCGCGACGAGGATGGATCGGCGTCGGGTGAGGAGACGTGACGAGGTGGCAGGTCGACGGGTTGGACTCGGCGCGCACGGGCGTCCGGTCGGGTCGACGGTTCCCCGCTTTCGCGGGCGAGGCACCGTGGCGAGGACGGGCGCCCGCCGGGCGTGCAGGGCGGTCGGGACGAGAAGCGCGTGGCGAGGGACGACGGGCTGGTCAAGGCACCGCTTGGCTCGCGGAGAAGCGCCGAGATCGACGGCGCGGGCGCAGCTTGGTGTTTGACGGCGCCCACGGCCGCCGGTGCGGCCGTTCTGCGGTGGTGACGCCGCTGCCGCCGGGCGCTCGAGCGCGAGGGATGGCGGGTGCAAGCTCGGTGGAGAGGCTCGGGCGCGCCTTTGGCGACGCGTGGCGACGAGGCACGGCGCCGCCGCTGCTCCAGCGTGGAGGAGCAGCGCCGCGACGCTGGTGGCGGGCGAGCTAGAGGCAGCAGGCGGCGCTGGCGTGGAGACGGCGGCGGCCATGGGGCACGGACGCCAAGGATGCGGCGGTCACGGGCGCTGCAGGCGCGCATCGCGCGCGGCGGCGGCGCCGCCGGGAGTCGGGAGCCGCCACACCATCGCGGCAACGGTGGCAGGAAAGGGCTACATCTTGAGACAGTTTTTCACACAGCCGCTGCAACATGGGCCCAAGGCTTTCAGCCAACCGCAATCGACAGCGATCCGCAGCAGCAGGATGCAACGCAGTTTGGCGACGCCGCCACCACACGCTCGCTGCAACCTGGCCCAGCGTTTCCACCCAATCGGCAAATAACAACGACCCGCAGCACCAGGGACCAGCGCAGGCCGACGACGTCGGAGCCAGGCCCACGCCGCCCCCCTCCGCTCCCACGCCGCTCCCGAGTAGCTCCCGAGGGCAACGTGCTAACACTGCAGCGGGACCAGGAGAAGGCATCCAACCATCATTCGACAGCGAAGCTTCACCCGCCAATGAATGAAGCGGAGCAGCGGTCGTAGGACTTCTGACCGGGCGAGCTCATGTTCCCTAGCCCGGCGGTCAGCGCTTCCAATGACCATGGAGATCGAGATCAAGACGGTCAAAAAATTTTTGCTACCGCGGACGCCGCTGGTGGCGCCGCTTGCTCCACAGCAAATATTACTTTTAAATTTTTCACGCAAGCAGCGCTGCTGGAAATCCCACCGCGGCTACAGGAGACGACGGGCGCCGGGCGGGCCCACTGTCGGATGGCGCGGGCGGCGCCGCAGCTCTCGCCGAAAAGCCTCCGCCAGCGTGCCGTGAAGACTGGCGCCGGGAGGCCTTCAGCACAGTGGCGAGCGCTGACGGCCTGGTGTAGCACGGCGGCGGCCTCGCCCTTATGTGCGTGCGCGAGCGAAGCGGCACCTGATGCGCCGGGCGGGTCCGGGTGGTGACAGCTGCGCGCCCGCCCTGATGCGCTTTGTACGCACATCAGCGCCTTGGTGCGTGGCGGCGGTGGCGCACTATGGCAGGCTGATAGCTTGTGCGTGCGAGCATGGCTCGCCCAGCAAGGCTGCACGAGCCGACAGCAGCAGCAACACCAAGCCGAGGTAAATCATCCCGAAGCCATGCATAATCTTTCGTGAAGTATCTCTGTTTTGGGAAAATTGGATTTGGGAATTTGGAGAATTTTGTCTAAGATTTACATGACTCCCCTCCTACATGCTAATCCGAACCTTAGCTCCATATATTTGGAGAATTTTTCCACGGTTGACATAATCCTAGGCTCGATTGTGCATACCGGTGACTAGACAACTGATGCTATGCTCACTGATTTCATACACAACTAGGACTAAATCCATGAGAAATTGGGCACAGCATCATTAATCCATGACTAATCACACAGTAACTGTGCTTCCCATGACTCGGGCCTGATGGTTCTGGGCCTTGGACCATAGCTCTCCACTAGCCCATGATCACTTTTCCAACACTGTAATAGCCTGTTCAGTATATGTGGTGTCAGTTCTCCTCACCGCTTACGCGCCTAGTCGATGTGAGGGGAGTGGGTCGCCACATGTTACCTTACTGTAATACCATGTCACCACATGCGTTGCATAATACATGCCACTATGCTATTTGTTTTCAACTTTGCAAATTACTGCATACTGTGCACATTCTTGTTTTCATAACAGTGAGGTTCAACTTTGAGGTGTGAACAAGTCGGGAATATGCAATTTTCTCAGGATAATCAACATTTCTATCAGCCTATGGTATGGGCAACACAGCACTGTATAACTGATATAAGGTCTACAACTCACAAGCAAAAAATAAGCAAATATACAATATATGGGCTATGACAATAAATTTAGAGAAACATGGTAGCCAATATATAAAGCTAGTGGTTACTGGTGCAATCTGACATCACTGAGCACTAATATACATATCTCTAATAGAATGCATCTCTGCAGTAGCATCGGTTATTGACAAACGCTCTGTGGGCAATTGTTTTGAGCAAAGCACACCAAGCTGAATGATGGCGGACAAACATTTCCTTGTTCTTGTTAAATCATTGCTATTTTTTGCTTCATCATGCAGCCATAGGTTGGAATCTGCTATCTCCATAACTTTGTCAGGAAGAGCTGCCTCAGCATAACCATGTAGGCTCATACCATCTCTGAACATATCATCTGTTGGCCTTTTTGCTGTGAACATCTCTAGCAAGGTGATACCAAGACTAAACATGTCACCGCAAGTCGATACCGCAAGACCTTCTCCATACTCTGCATTGGATTAAAACATGAATATACGTAGGTATATAGAATATTTAATGGGCATGGGGATACTTAAGTAGATGCTATCATGTGAAGCACATGGGGAACAAAACAACAAATTAGAGTGTTACCTGGAGCAATATAACCAATGGAACCTCTTATTCCTAATGTGCTCGTAGAATTCATAGGATGTTCGCTTGTTGCTTCATCTAGAACTCTGGCAATACCAAAATCTCCAACACGTGCCCTCATGTCCTGATTCAGAAGAATGTTACTGGGCTTGAGATCGCAATGGATGATTGATGGCAGGCAACCGTTGTGAAGGTAGTCCAAAGCATCCACAATGTCCACAGCGATATTCAACCTCTGTGATAGGCTGAGTGCTCCCTGTCCATTTTTCCCTTCTAAATTTGAGTGAATCCATCTATCTAAGCTGCCATTAGCCATGAACTCAAATACTAGTGCTCTAAATTCTATACCCTGGTGGTTTATGCTAGAACAACATGTAATGATCTTCACAAGGCATCGGTGCCTCACTCTTCGTAGTGCCTCGCATTTTGCCTGGAAGCTTTTGTAGGACCCTGATTGATGGACATTAAACACCTTAACTGCGACAGCCACAGTTTGGTTTTCTATTGTGCTCTTGTATACTGTACCATATCTTCCCTTTCCAAGCACATTTTCTTTTGAAAATCCATCTGACCCTTTGAAGATATCATTGTAAGGAATTATTCGAAGTTCTACCTCTGCAAGTTGGAGTGTTATTTCTTTCTTTGGCGCTGTCTTGAACTTGCAGTGAAGAAATCCAGCACAAGCAAGCCCTGACAGTAAGAGTAGTAGAACTCCTGTTAGTGGGATTGCTATTTCAAGAGACTTCAGCATGCCTTTCTTGTTCTTCCTTCCACTAGTGATTGGGCATTTTGGCAGCCGTAGCTGTGGTATACCGCCACATAATGCATTGTTCCCAACAATTGATAGTTCACTTAGATTTGTGAAAACCCCTTGTTTGGGTACTGGACCTTGCAAATTGTTGAATGATAGATCAAGTCGGAGTAGCGACGTCGAATTGCCTAATAGCTCTGGGATCGCTCCCGACAAGTTATTGTGGGCAAGGTACAACTCCTGCAAGTTAGTAATGCTGCCTAAGATGCCAGGGATGCTGCCATTCAGTTTGTTGGCTGTCAAATTCAATCGAGTGAGGCCTTGCACATTCTTCAGTGTGGCAGGTATGCTTCCTTGAAATAAGTTGTCACCCAGCGAGATGATTTCTAGGACTCTGCAGTTGCCAATGGTATCTGGAATTTCACCTGACAATTGATTTCCCGACAGAATGAGCTTTTCAATATTTAACAAATCACCAACTTCTGGAGGAATTGGTCCCTCCAGCAGGTTGTTAGACAAGTAAATACCTATTGAGATTGATGACAGGCGCATGAGTTCACTGGGAATAAATCCAACAAGTTTGTTACTTGATAGATCTAACGCTGCAAGTTTGCTCAGATTTCCAATCATGGGAGGAATTGACCCCTCTAAACTGTTGCCATGTGCTACAAATAAAGACAGAGCAGTGAGGTTTCCGATGGTTGCTGGTATACGTCCTGACAAGTTGTTGGAATATAGATATAGATTGATCAGTGGTGTAAGTTTGCCGATGCTTTCAGGAATGGCCCCAGAGAGGGAGTTTTCTCTAAAATCAAGCTGCTCTAGATTTACCAGATTTCCAATCTCGGATGGGATGACACCAGATATGCTGTTGCGGGGCCCGCACCCACTGGAGGCTGGTTGTGAAATTAGCAAACCAACTCGGCAGTTTCCCTGAAAACCTGTTCCATCCAATTGTGAGCACCTGCAACCTAGTACAGTTCGTCAAAGACGGAATAAATCCCCATTCTTGTTCATCGTTTGCCACGAACATGTTCATATCAAGGTCAAACACCTCAAGATTTTGCAGTCTGCCCAAGCCGGAAGGAACAACTCCGGCAAAACTGTTGACGGACACATGAAGTTGCTGGAGCCTGGAGAGATTGGCTAATGACTGCGGTAGAAGTCCAGTAAATAGGTTCATTGAAACCCCAAATGCCTGGATTCTCGGAATGCCTTTTCCCAGGTCGGTTGGTAGATGTCCATGCAGCTTGTTATTTGCCATGAAAAAGTAATAAACAGATGATAGGTTGTACAGGGAAGGAGGGACCAAACCAGAGAGATTATTGACAGAGAGCTGAAGCCAGGAAAGGTATGGATTGTTGCCGATCCCTGCAGGGATTGATCCCTCGAGGTAGTTGCTGGACAAGGACAATATGGTCAACCGGGAAAGGTTTCCAATAGACGACGGGATGGTTCCAGTGATGCTGTTGTTCGCCATGGCCAGAACTGAGAGCGACGGCATGTTGCCAATCTCAGCGGGATGCCTCCCCTGCAACCCTTTGTTGCTACTGATCCTCATCACACGGAGGCTTTGTGGTGCAGCGGCTGATGTTGCTGTGAATGACGCCCGTCAACATGTTCTGCATCAGGTCAAGGCTCTGTAGGCGCCTGAGGGATCCGATGCTGGGAGGGATCTCACCCTGCAGGGTGTTGAAGCTGAGGTTGAGCCAACGAAGGAAGGTGAGGCTGCCGATGGCAGGGGAGATGGTGCCGTCAAGGCCCTGGGAACTGAGGTCCAGAGTGACCACTTTCGCCAGGGGTGTCTCTTGCCGCAGGTGACGCCCTCCCAGCTGCAGTGGATGGTGCTCTTGTTCCAAGAGTCCAGCACGCCAGAGTGGCGGGCAATCTTCTCCTTTGAAAGCCATAAGTGCTTTCTCGTCGCTGGCGCCACCATGGCCTGTCTGAGATGTTTCTGCGGTCGTGAGGGTGGTTGCCGTGCTGGAGACCAGCAACAAAAGCAAAAAGCTGGAGGAGGAATCCGGCTGTGACGAGCAGCATGTCTGCTGAAGGATTGAGTCAGTGCAGAGAGTGGTTCCTTACCTTACAGCATTATATTATGTGAGTTTCGTAGATACATACGGGCAAGAGTACCTCGTTTTCATTTGCTATTTAAAAATATAGCTCTGTCGTGCCGTGTTTGGAGAAACTAAGTGTTTGTAAAATCTGATCCGTATTGGTTTGTAGCTTTTGCCGGTGGAGCTCAGTCATTATATAGTTTATTAGTTAGCAACCAATGTGCATTGCTTCCCAAAAATCAACTAATATGCATGATCCTGCATGGTGCGTAATTAGTCTCCGTCAAGCCGGCCAGCGATTCTAAATTAATCGTCTTCTGTTCGGTTCATGAAGGTTGACCTTTGTCGTTTTGGGTGTTAGGTTTGATGGATTCTCATCATCATTTGAATTTTGGTACACTGACAACGTCACATGCTTATACTAATTGTTTGCTTGTGAAGCGAGTAGAGAACAATTTATTATAGAGTAGTTAAATGCATGATAAGCCCTTGAACTTGTGCGGGTGCGCCACTTAGGTTCACAAACTCTCAAAATGCATTTTGGCCACCCTAATGTTGTTTAAGTGTGTGTTACTTTTGGTCCACGAACTCACAAAATGCATTTTTACCACCCTAATGTTGTTTAAATGTGTCACTTAGTCCATAACGATTCACGAGCTGGTTTTTGGCCTATGTGGCATCGCCAGCTGCAGCGTGGCGCTAACTGTACCGCTGCGTATGTGAGGAGCGTGTGAGGTGGTCTGGACTGTGAAAATAAGTAGGTAGACTCTCAAAATTTGATATGTTTATCTATGTATCATATCAATTTTTGGATACAAGGGTTTGTTTGACACGGCTTCAGCTCTGGTTCCAGTGGCATCTTCGGCTGTGGAGCTAGAGGAGCCGCAGGAGCCATTTGTTGATCTAAAGAAGAGGAGCCACATCTGTTTCTTGTGTATAGAGGAGGAGCTGCAATTTGTGGCTCCTCCGGATGAACGTGCCAAACATGCACTAAGTATTACTTCCTATGTCGATGGATCATACAATGCGTCTTCATCCATCAGGCATCGCCTGGGACTACGAGCCGCTCCCGTCTTCTCGTGAGACGACGAGCGTGGCATCTCCAGGCCTCGCCAAGGCCCTAACACTAACAGCTGGAGGAGGCGGCATCTGCTTCTGAAGAGCAGCATGGCTGCTGAAGTCTCTGAGCCACAGAAGAGAAAACCGGATTTACTGATCCAGTTGCAGTTTCATATAAGGGGTGTATCGAGACGGGTTCAAGTTTCTTCATTCAAAGGCAATTGGTTACCGCTCTTGTATCATTAGACTAGTCTCAATGTGAGTTTCATAAAAGTTTTATGTGCATTATTAAGTGTTGATGTGACGTAGTTTAAATGAAGAAAGAGATTAAAATAGTTTCATGAATGAAATAAAGTTTCACGTAAAACAAGGACTAATTCATCTGCCAATATATTTCAGAAAACTAAGTGCTAATGGTTTTGTGAAATCTTCTAGAATATTAATAGGTACAAGGATTGGGGTTGGTTTAATATATTTTTAGAAATAACTCAATCCTTGCATTACACTGTTTTCAACATCCGGAAGCCTCGGAAAACTCTCATTGAGACTGGAATGCATGAGATCAAGCCAATAATTCAAAACAGCTCTATCATTATCAGACAGAGGAAATCTGCACTAACAGGTCTAAAGCGGTGTTCTTGAACTGATGACATTGACCATTGTCTTGTTGGGGATTGGTGCGGAAACAGTCATACGTTGAAACAAAGGATCTATAGCACGGCCTGCCAAATCTGAAGTTGATGGCTGCCGACGACCTCAAGATAGACCGGCGGTCTTGGATATGTATTAGGGCTGGGAAAAAATCATGGTTGGCTGCTCGACGACACGTCCCAATTTCTGATTCACAATTACATTTCTAAATTTCTGATTCCCTAATTTTAGAACTGCCACGTCATGTCTGTTTTCGCAATTCTTCTCCATCATCGTCCTCCAATGAACAAGGAACAGACAACGGTGTAATGAAGATGCGTGTTAAGTTTTCTGCCCCAACAACTGGAGGTTTGGCATCGTCCTGCACCTCCGTCGCGGCGTCACCACACTAGTACACACAGACACCTTCGATCATCGCCGGTTGATAAGGTCATCACCAGCCTTGTTCCCCTTCCTCTGCTCTACTGCTTGTTTGTCTTTGCTCTGCTCTACTATCGTTTACTCTGCTTTGCTCGTCTTCCCTACACTACACCTGCTGCTCCTCTGTTCTTTGGCCCTACTCTGCGCTTACTCTGTTTTTCCTCTGCTCTGCTGCCCTTACTCGGTCTTGCTTGCACTATAAAATCACCTGCTGCTGTAGTTGGTCCATTGCCTAGCTGTGTTACTATGTTAGCAATGGTTTGTTATATATCCCGCTGTGCTTTATATCTCACTGCCGCTGTGTTTTGTTTTGTTTATTGATGCACACATACTTACTCCTACTCATAAAACATGATGTTTAGGACAACAACACGGTCTCCAAAAACAAAACTTTGACCTCTTGTTATTCTAAAAATATATTTATGAAAAAATGATATATGTATACTTTTATGAAAGTTGTTTTCAAGACAAATCTATTCATATAGTTTTTACATTTGCAAACTTAATAGCTTATGATTTATATTCTAAATGTTTGACTCAAATCTTTTTCAAAACGTCAAGTTTTATGAGTACAGAGAGAGTATTAGATAAATTGGAGAGTAAACCACAGGATCTCTGATCTAATTCCTGGAAACAAAATGAGATCTAATGTGAATTAGTGATTAACCATAATCCAGCGTTGGATAGTCTACCATCTGCCAAGTAGATCGAGATCGCAGACATAGCACGTCACCTCTGATCCACCGATGCCACTTCACAGCACAGCCTCTTCTTGATCGTGAAGAAGAGAGAATTGGTGACATGTAAATAATGACTTGCTTAATAATAAATAAAGAATAATGTCATCATTACATTTGATCAAAACACCTATTGTTCCAAGTATAATCAGCTAACGAAGAAACTCAACTAATGTTCCTTTCATACAGGGACATAGATTACATTATCTGAGAACATAAACTAAGGGCACTGGATAGTGCAATGGCTTTATCTTGAAACTTATGTCATTCAGTACCTTAATTTTGTCCTTCTGAAAATAGCCGATGGTCTTGCAGAAGTCACATCTTGGACTCTCAGGACTATGTCCAGCTCTAGATCATTTGAGCTCTTGCTTCTCTAAATCGAGCTTATGCTTTCATCTTATGGCGATAAACTTCTCATGATTATTTCGCTAATCTTTATGCAGCTCTTCTAATGAAGCTAAGAACTGTTTGGCATTATCAGTGTCAATGATTTCTCCCCTAAATGTTCTTGAGCGATAGCCTGCTTGAGTGCTCCACAGATATCTATTAGACTCAAATTCTTCAACACTCCGGTAGAAGGTGGTGTCATAATCACCTTCTCTTGTTGGGAGAGTAGGAGCACTCTGGCGTATGGCATAATCACAACTCAGAGTTAGGAGAGCCAATTGTACTTCCTCTTTCCATAGTGAGAAGTTGGTCTAGTCGAGGAGAGGAATATGATTATGTCCATAATACAAGGACACAACTATGAGTCGAAATAAATTAAACAACATTACTAAGGGTATATTCACAGTACGTCGTGTATGAATGAAATCCTACATTGGCCTGATTCAAAACATGCAAATGACATTTCAGATTCGCACCACCGTTATGCAGAAACGGAAAAGAAACCAGACATAAGCTTGTTAAATTATGCATATGAATAAAGGTTGGTCAAAGATGTATGCATACGCAAAAAAAAAAAAAAAAAAAAAAAAAAAAAGATGTATGCATACGCCACAATGAAGTTTCTAACTAGATTTTTTCGTTGGTTCCATTCTAACTAGAAAATTAGTCATGACTTAGCAGTGGAAATAAAGATTATGTGGGCAAAATTAATAAACATCATAAACAAGACATAAGACAGTGCCATAAGGGCATCCATAAATTAAACCAAAAAAGATACTAGGGATTTAGGAAAAGATGTGTATGAAGAAATCAGTTGATGCTTTACGGGTGGATGAAAACAATGGAACTATTACTTGAAAAAAATTAATGGCGCTATTAAAGAGGTTTTGAAAAATTCCGTATGCGCTGTATTTGGCCTAGTTAGCACAACTGTATCTCTAACAGTATTATGGCCTAAAAAGCAATAAAGGCATAGTGCCCGGCAGCTGAGGACGAGCACTGGCTCAACGTGCAGCCGTACTAGCTTAATGGGCCGCAAAAACGGTTATCCGTGCGTGAAGCTCGCCAGCCCACTTATGGCCCACATGATCGCGGAAGAAATGCCACATTTTCCGTTTTCTCACGCAAGCAGCGGCGGCGGCTGGGAATCTGAGTGCGAAGCTGCCAGGTAGTGGCGGGCTGGGGACGACGGCGCCGGCGTGGGCCCACTCGCCGGAGCGCGCGTGGCCGAAGCCGCGCGCTGCTCTGTCGAGCGGCTCCTCTGGTGCCGCTGATGAGCGCGCTCGGGTGGTCATCAGCACTGTGCCGCAGGGGAGCGGCGTGATGCGACCCGGCGGTGGTGGCAGCTGCAGCGTCGCGCTGATTCGCGCGCCAGCAGATGCGCCCTGATGCGCGGGCGGCATAGGCGCCTCGCGTGGCGATGGCGGCACTATGGCAGGCTGGCAGGTCGTGCGTGCGAGCTCACCTGCGCACGCGTGATGGCCCGTCCGGCAAGGCTGCACGAGCGAGGCACCCAGCAGCGACACCAAGCCGAGGTAAATCATCCCGAAGCCATAATCCTTACTGAAGTTAGGGTCTCAATTTGGGGAAATCATGATCTAGGTTTTGGGAGTTTGGTAAATTTTTTGTCTGAGATTTACATGACTTCACCCCCTCCCGAAGCCATAATCCTTACTGAAGTTAGGGTCTCAATTTGGGGAAATCATGATCTAGGTTTTGGGAGTTTGGTAAATTTTGTCTGAGATTTACATGACTTCACCCCTCGCCCCTTACATTGCTTATCTGAATTTGCCACGGTTGACATAATCTGATGCTCGATTGTGCATATGTTCTTGACTAATCAGGGAGCAATTGACGTTATGCTCACTGATTTTGTACACGATTAGGACTAAATCTTTGGTCAATTAGGCATCAAATTAGGACTAAATATGCGATCAATTAGGCATCAAATTGGGCGCAACATCATTAATCCTTGACAAATCATTATGATTAACTAATTAACTAAACCTAGGCCCGAAACATGCATAATTATGTTTAGGCATAACCAGAGACTTAATTGTTTAGAGCATGACTAAATAGGGCCTAGAACATCATCAACATGGCTAATCAAGCACAACAGAGAGCAATTAGTTCACTAATCAAGTAATGACATCAAAATTAACTTAATCCAAGGTGAAATCCACGCATATTGTGTTGCATAATGCATGTAACAATGATATTCTTTTTCAACTTCGAAAAATTACTGCATATTCTGCACATTCTTGTTTTTGTAACGCCGGGTTCAACTTTAAGAGTGAACTAGTCGGAAATGTGTATTTTCTCAGGATAATCAACATTTCTATCATGGTTCATGAATGATGCTGCTTATGGTATGGGCAACACAACACCGTACAGACTGATATAAGGTCTACAACTCACAAGCAAAAAAAAGAAGCAAACACGTTACATATGGACTTCGATAATAAATTTAGAGAAACATGGTAGCCAATACACAAAGGTAGTGGTTACTAGTGCAATCTGACTTCACTGAGCACTAATAAACTTATCTCTGATAGCATGCATCTCTGCAGTAGCATCACTTATTGACAGACGCTCCGAGGGTAATTGCTTTGAGCAAAGGACACCAAGCTGAATGATGGCAGACAAACATTTCTTGTTTCTTGTTATATGCCTTGTATCATTGCTACTGCTTGCTTCATCCTGCAGCCATAGGTTAGAATCTGCTATCTCCATAACTTTGTCAGGAAGAGCAGCCTTAGCATAACCATGTAGGCTTTTACCATCTCTGAACATATCATCTGTTGGCCTCTTTGCTGTGAACATCTCTAGCAAGGTGATACCAAGACTAAACATGTCACCGCAAGTCGATACCGCAACACCTTCTCCGTATTCTGCATTGGAATAAAACAAGAACACATGTATGTCTGTAAAATAATATCATGTGAAGCACATGCAGAACAGAGGAACAAATTAGAGTTACCTGGAGCAATGTAACCGACGGTACCTCTTATTCCTAATGTGCTTGCAGAATTCATAGGATGATTGCTTGTTGCTTCATCTAGAACTCTTGCGATTCCAAAATCCCCAACACGAGCCCTCATGTCCTCATTGAGAAGAATGTTACTCGGCTTGAGATCGCAATGGATGATCGACGGCTGGCAACCGTTGTGAAGATAGTCCAACGCATCCACAATGTCTACTGCGATATCCAACCTCTGTGACAGGCTGAGTGCTCCTTGTCCATCTTGACCTTCTAAATTTGAGTGGATCCATCTATCTAAGCTTCCATTAGCCATGAACTCAAATACTAGTGCTCTGAAGTCTTGACCCTGGTGGGTGATGCTAGAACAACATGTAACAATTTTTAGAAGGCATCGGTGCCTCACTCTTCTTAGTGCCTCACATTCTGCCTGGAAGCTTTTGTAGGACCCTGATTGCTGGAAATTAAAAACCTTAATGGCAATGACAATTGCATGATTTTCTAGTGTGCCCTTGTATACCGTACCGTATTGTCCCTTTCCAAGCACATTAGCTTCAGAAAATCCATTTGTTCCTTTAAGTATATCATTATACAGAACTATTGGAAGCTCTATCTCTGCAAATGGTGGTGGCAAATTTTTCTTCAATATTGTCTTGGACTTTCTGTATTGGATTCCAGCCCAAACCAGAAAAAATAAGATGAGACTTCCCACTGTAGGGATTGTTAATCTAAGAATCTTGGGTATGCATTTCTTATTTTGTCTTGCAAAAGAGCTTGGGCATTTTGGTAGATCGAGCTGTGATATCCCCCCGCATAACGCATTGTTACCAACAATTGATAGTCCAGTCAAATTTTTGAATATTCCCTCTTTTGGTACTTCACCTTGCAAATTGTTGTAGGATAGATCTAGATGAAGCAGCGATGTTGAATTACCTAAAAGCTCTGGGATTGTTCCAGATAAATTGTTGTGGCCAAGATACAACTCCTGTAGGTTGGTAAGGGTAGCCAGGTTGCCAGGGATGCTTCCATTGAGTTTGTTATCCGTCAAATTAAGTAGGGTCAAGCCTGCCATGTTCTTGAAAGTAGCAGGTATGCTTCCTTGGAATGAATTGCCATCCATAGTTAGGATTTCCATGGCCCTGCAGTTGCCAAAAGTATCAGGTATCTGACCTGACAATTTGTTTCCTGATAGGAGGAGCTCTTCGAGATGTACCAAACTCCTATTTCTAATGGAAGTGGTCCCTCCAGCATGTTGTGGGACAGCCTAAGACCCATTGAGATTGATGGCAATTCCATAATTTCGTTTGGAATCAAGCCATTGAGCTTGTTATTTGACAGATCTAGGTCTAAAAGTTTGCTCAAGTTCCAATGTTTGGTGGAATTGGCCCCTCAAAGCTGTTGTTGTCTGCATAAAGTTGAAGCAGGCTAGAAAGGTTTCCGATAGAGGATGGTAGATGTCCTGAGATGTAGTTTGAATAGAGGCCAAGTTGCTTCAATTGTGTAAGCTTCCCGATGCTTTCAGGAATGACCCCAGCAAGTAAATTTTTAAGCCAAAATCAAGCATCTCAAGACCGCCAAATTTCCAATATCTGATGGGACGACACCAGATATGCTGTTGTTGCGAATGTACAGCCGCTGGAGATTAGTAGACAGATTAACCAATGAGCCTGGCAGCTTTCCTGCAAATCTGTTCCATCCAAAGGCCAGTACCTGTAATCTGCTACAATTCACCAAAGAACCAATAAATTCCCACTCTTCCTCGTTGTTTGCCTCTAACATATTATCAACCAGAGCAAACACTTCAAGATTTTTCAGTCCGCCCAATCCGGAAGGAACAGTTCGATAAAACTATTGAATTCAGCATGAAGACTCTGTAGCCAGGAGAGATTTGTTAGTGATGGTGGAAGAGCTCCAGTAAATCAGTTTTGTCCAATCCCAATGTCTTGGATGCTCGGAAGGCTTGTCCCCAGATCAGATGGTAGACGGCCATGGAGCTGGTTGGCAGTCGCATAAAAGAGATAAAGAGATGACATGTTGAACAGGGAAGGAGGGAGCTGACCGGACAGATTATTACGAGAGAGCTGAAGGAAACCGAGATATGTATTGTTCCCGATGCCTGCAGGGATCAATCCCTCAAGATAGTTGGCTGACAAGGACAAGATGGCCAACTGGGAAAGGTTCCCAAGAGACGACGGGATGGTTCCGGTAATGCTATTGTTGTCCAGCGCTAAAACTGAGAGCGCCGGCAGGTTGCCTATCTCGGCTGGGATGCTTCCGTGCAGGCCTTTGTTCCCTTGGATGTACATCTCATGGAGGCTGATGCAGTGGCTGATGTTACTTGGGATGGCACCAGTGAGCATGTTTTGGACCAGGTAAAGGCTCTGGAGGCGCCTGAGGGTGCCGATGCTGGGAGGGATCTCCCCTTGAAGGCTGTTGTAGCTCAAGTTGAGTAAGCGCAGGAAAGTGAGGTTACCGATGGCGGGGGAGATGGTGCCGGCGAGCCCCTGCGAACCGAGGTCCAGAGTGACCACCCTCCACCGGTGCCTCTTGCCGCAGGTGACGCCCTCCCAGCTGCAGTAGCTGCTGCTCTGGTTCCACGAGTCGAGGACTCCAGAGTGGCGGGAGATCTTGGCCTTGAAAGCCACAAGAGCTCTCTCGTCGTCATGGCCATGGACTGGCGAATACATGGCTGCACTGGTTGTTGCTGCAGCAGAGGTCAGTAGTAGGAGCAGCTGCAGCAGGCGCCTCATTCTGAGGAGCACCATGGCCGGTGGTGGCTTTCGGTTCATTGCCTGATAATGATGATGATATTCGCTCATGTAGCAGTAGTAGTACATATGGGAACGCGCAGATGGTGGGCAGATGCATTTCCTCCCTCGCTCATCAGGTCCCATGCCATGATTCCATTGTGGAAAGTCTGTGGACACGACCAATCTTACTGTGTCTGTGCTGCCGTGGAGTGCACTCTGCTGAATCACTCTTCTTACATGTACTGTCTTCTATGTCCGTGCAGGAGTTGTCCTCCCCATGTTTACTAGGACTGGACTGTTGATTCGATGATTGGTCTTTTTTTATGACTCTGTCCTCCCCATGTTTTCTCACAACTCTGCATTCTGGAAACGGGTTTCTATGCTGGGTTTCCTCATCACTCTACGTTTTGGAATCTGGAAACCTTGTTGATCTACATTGAAGCAACAACTAACGTGGTCAACACGGCCATAGTGGTGGAACGAGCAGGCGAATGTCATGTATACAAAGTACATAGGCCAGTCTACTTCATGAGCTGAGGTTCTAGCCCACGGCAAGCATTGGCATCGATGAATTATTTTTTTTTTTTTTCACGAGGCAATACCCCATTCCCATTTCAGCAAACGGAAATACAAGTGTTCTTACAAGACAGTTTAGAAGGGAAAGGATAAAGAGCTAAGTAGCAACTACTGTGAGAAACCCAGCTAGTTGATTTTCGACAGCAGGGCAAAAGACAGAACCAGAGTTGCAGACATTACAATTATTTTGCATGACAGAGGCTAACTCTCCTGCCTGCACACAGACACAAACCCATAAAACGAACTGATGTTCAAAGTTCTGCTGATCTTCCGGAACCAGTTGTAGCTGGGACTCAGTCTTCCTGGTCATCTCCTTCCTCTTGGTTGGATGTACTGATCGCCACCTGTTGTCCATCATCTGACCATTGGTTGATAAAGATCTCGGTCGCCATTCTGAGCATGCTGTTAATTCCTTCAATGATCTCCTCCTTGCTCATGTCTGGAATCAAACCTGTCCAAAATCTCATGAGACTTGTTGCATGACATGTAATTTCTAAAGGGCTTTTCAAAAGTTTCCCTCAAAGTGTGCTCTGTTACGAGCTTTCCAGATGGACCAGCAAATTACTGAGATACCCCAACAGTGTAAAGCTTTGTGATTTGGCAGCCAGATATCACACCAAGACCAACATTGATCTAATGATGATGGAATATTATCAGCTCCTACAAATTTGGCAATGACAGCCCATATTGTTTTGGCGATGGAACAAGTAAAGAAAAGGTGTTCACAAGACTCATTCATATCATATCACAAAACTGACATACAGGATCACCATTCCATTTCCTTTTAACTAAGTTGTCTCTAGTGAGGATGGCATTTTTAGATAAAAGCCACATGAAGTATTTAATCTTTAGGAACTTTTCCTCTCCAGATTTTCTTGTAGCTTGGACCATTGTCACCCTGAGTAATAGCATTGTACAGTGTTTTAACAGAAAAAATTCCTTTATTTCCAAATTTCCAAAATATCCTGTCTTTCTCATCATATAGGTTAAAATTATCCACATCCTGTATAATCAGGTCCCAGCAAATTTGAAGTTCAGTAGTTAACCATCTCCTAAAAGTGATAGCAGATAAGTCAACTTTGGCTTCTGCTACCATAATGTTTTTTGATTGCACAAAATAAACAAAGTTGGAACAATCTCAGCTATAGGCTTGTCATAGAGCCAGGGATCAGACCAAAATCTCACCTTTTGCCATTCTTTATCTCAATTTTTCTTCCATAGAGATAATTTTTTTTTTTTTTTTGATTTTTAGGAGATCATACCAGATAGGAGAGTCATCAGGTTTGCGAGAAACTTCATGGATAGATTTGTTTTTCAAGTATTTGGCTTGGATAATTTCCTGCCATAACCCCTCTTCCACCTCTAATTTCCACCACCATTTTGCCAATAAGCAAATGTTTATTTTCCTGAGATCCCTAATGCCCAAACCACCTTTTTTTTTTATCTATACATATCAGGGGCCATCTTACCAAATGATATTTTCGTTTGGTACCCCTCCTTGCCAAAAAAAAAAGACTCTTCTGAACTTATCCAGCTGTTGTATAGGTGTTTGAGGGGCCAAGTAGACTGACAATTGGTAAGTCGGAGCATTATTCATTCATCGATGAATTATGAAGCTGGAATTTCAAAGGACTGATTTCTCTTGAACCACTCTGAGTGTGGACTGCTTGTTTGGTAGCCCATTCGTTTGCACAAGTCCAGTCGCTAACATCTACAGTACATCAACTGAATTGAACCATCACCGTGATCTAGGGAGACGGTGGAAAGACCAGAGGGAAGTCGCGGGGACGACTGACTTGGCTCACGAAGTCTCTCTCCTCGGCTACTTTGCCAATAATAGTTCTAAAAAGAATGTAGAGGATGTAAAGGCGTCTGCTTTCTAGGAACTGTTGTCTTCCATCCTTGTGAAGATGCACTCACGGTAAAGCTGTATGCATTCACTGAATTTTAGTGCATGGGAGTACTAGATCAGAGAAACTAGCCTCCTCCTAAACTGATGACTAAGGAGACCATGACTCGATTCACAGGGTGTCTCCTGATTGGCTGGTTGCTAACAATAATTCATGGCGACACCGTCTTTGATTGAACTGCCGACATGGTTATGGCTTTGCGTATACAACGGGTGGTACTATCCGATCAGAAATCGATCAGATGTAATGAATGATTGAATTACAGCCACAACTATTTGTTAGTTCCGTCTCCCTGTTCACTTCGGTCAATCTGTCCTATAGCTATAGGATCCACAATGAAGGACCGAAAAACGGAGACCGAGGGAGGGTGAATGAGAACCAAAGATTTCTTTGGAAATATTTAGTCGTTGTTCCAACTTCATCACCAAACACGTAAACCACACTCTGTGATGTCCACAATCCAACTAGTGGGTGGATATTTCCTAGAGCACAGGGGGCTTACATAAACGCACAAAGATCGCTTCTCGAACCTCTGCAATTCCGCCACATGTCGCCCCATTCTTCTTGGGAACCTCCGCCCGGGTTTTAAGCCCCAAACTTGGAAACCATCCACGGGTGGTTTTGAGACCCTAACCACCAAACTATTCGCGAGTATTGTACTCCATACGCATCCTTAGCATTTCGACCGCGTGTCACCGCCATCCTCAACCACCGCCACCAAGTCTTACGGAGCCTCTCGCTTAACTTGCACGCCGGCCGTCTTGACACAATCAACATGGTCACTCCTCCATGTATACTTGCACTTGTCGATTTTCCTGTGTCAATCACCACGGCCAATCACCCGGCATCCTCGGTCCCTTAGTCCTAGCCTCATGTCCGTCCTTCACTAGTCCCGGGTCCGTCCGCATGGCACATCCCTACTTGTCCTTCACCTTTCCGTTGACCATTGCCTCCGAGGCTCCACACCTACGCACCACAAGCCAAGAGACAAGGTTGCCCAACACACTCACTTCATGGTTGGTCCACAAACTCAACCAAAGATGCGAGCCCGTTGACAATCACTCATCCCAAACACGAACCACAAGGGCACATGTGAACCTTGTGTTCGCAATCTCCCCCTTGATGAGTGCATTGTCTACACCAACACAAAGACAACAGATACAAAGCACAGAGGGAGAGAAAGAAGAAGATAACTCACCCAAGCAAATAACCAAAAGCCAATGTAAAGCCAAAACATGGTCATTTAAAATGAGGAAAACTCAAGTAAAGCTTGGTCCCCAAAGACATAGGCAACGACTTGGAGCAACCAAGTAAAACACAACTAGCCTTCAAGAAGAGGCAGAAAGGGCTTAATACCACTAGCAAAACTCAACACCTAAAGGCAGCTAGAACATCTAGAAGATGCAAAGCTAGGCTCCACACATCTAGCAAAAGCAAGTCAAATGCAACTCCCCCTGAACAATCTCTCTAAGATGAATGCATACACACTGGATTTGTGAGTCACTCCCTCTGTTCGCATATGCCCTTATGAAGGCAAAGCCCAAAGATTGCAACTACCCCTCAGAAAAAATGCTATGAATGCAAAGGATGCAGAAATGCAGACGCTTGCAGAGTATAGTGTGCAAGGAGAGTGAAAAGATGCTCTCCCAGGTGCTGTTATGTGTGTGTTGCAATAAATACAAGTGCTAGCAAATGCTCAAAATGAAATGAAATATGATACGTAAACATATTGTCACACAAAATTTGAATTTCATTCCTCCGTGGCTCCGTCCTATTCACAAAAAATTAATTTATTTCCATGTAAGTAGTTCTTAGCAAGAATGATTTTTTGTCCTGTACACGCCATTTACTAGATGCAGTCACTGTTACAAAAATGATTTTAGGAAATAGGATCTCTGATTAAAGGTAGCAACCATTTCTGCAAATAGCCAGTAGGCCTCCAGAAAACAAACTTTCTACCTCTGCAAATCGTTTATGGAGGAAGAGGTTCTAAGGCGTCGGCCCAAAATAAAAGATCATTGATTAACAGAGGTGGTTGTTTTAAGGGGCACATATCTGTAGATCAATTTTTTGGTGGTGGGCACCAGAAAACGTCTGTCTCGAAAAAAAAAAAAAAAACAATTTGTGGAGGCAGACACTTTAGATGTTCGTCTCTATAAATAATATAGTTACGAAAATGATTTTGTGGGATATATGGGCCAGGGGTACCAGCATCGCCGGTAAATTTAATCATGTCTAACTGTAGGCCAGAGGCGGGGGTAGAAGGCCCACGAGGGCCACATGGAGCGATCAATTTGAAGGTCAAGGCACGCCAATCATATCCGAGTGCGGAGGGATGCTTCCGTTTATGGTTGCTAGCTCTTTGTCAGGTTGAGTGAATGCCGGATCACAACGGGTTAACTGAGTGGAATTGGGGAATTTTTGTTCGGGAAAGCAAGAATTAGAGGGGAGAAGAGAAGAACAGGGAGTTCAGGGAATGGGATTCTGTAATTGATGATATCAGTAGTCAGTTACAAGGGATTATATTCCTGCCTGGACTCCACCGACACAACGCCAGCCCGCCAAACTCTTACGCCCACTGTTAACAACTGACTCTAGCAATTACATGAACTGAGGCCCATCAGCCACTATCAGTCTTGTTCAGGCTCTTTTTTATCGAGCAAGGGACGCTCCCATTTCCATTACATTGGCACGGAAATACTTCAGAGTTTTAGAAACTCTTTGGACATGTTGTCGGAAAAGTTTCAGTCTTCCTTCCTATAGTCTCTGGATCCCTCCCCACAGTTCGTTGAAGCTCAGTTTCAGTGAACGCAAAGAACTTTAGGTTGCCAATGGCAGGGGAGATGGTGCCGGCCAGCCCCTGAGAGCTGAGGCTCAGAGCGACCACCCACCAGGGTTGTCTCTTCTTGCCGCAAGTGACGCCCTCCCAGTTGCAGTGGCTGCTGCTCGTGTGGCTGCAGCAGGCGCCAGAGCAGGACATCAGTCTTAGGAGCAGCATGGCCGGCGGATGACTGATACGCTCATGGTTCATTCTGTGACTCCTACACCGTAGTGGCAAGGCTCTGTGCCTAATTAATCATGCTGTATAATTTATTCTTGCTGCCTGTTGTGTCGTCTTCGTCTATTCTGGAGATCGAGCTGAGTTTGCTACCCAGGTTTTTAGCAAGCAGGAATGGACTGTTGGTTTGTTATTTGCAATTAGGATGACCAGGTGACCAAACAGAGATATTGCAGTTTGAGAAGGAGAAGCAAATATTATAGACTTCAACAATACATTCAGAGAAACTGTAATGGTGTCGTGAGTCGTGACAGCATCTTTTGAGAATCAACATTTTCTAACAAATAATAATGCATATCAGCATATGACAGAAGGGTTTGTTACAATCAAATAGGTATTAATAAAAGAGAACCAAATATATTACAGACTTGCTGGGTATATGTATTAATAAAAGGATAGATAACGACCTGAAAAGAGAAGCAAATATATTACAGACTTCAACAATACATTTAGATTGATTTCAAAAACACATATCTTGGTGTGGAGGTAGCTGACTGTAATTCTTCTCCTATGGCTGCGGTGGGATGAAAGAAATAAATGGAGAGAAGGAAGAAGGAGAGGTGGCTTATCTTACAGCAGCTCTGTCAGATAGATTTCAGCTGCAAAGCTGCAAGCCCCTATTGTCGGAAACTTCGTCAGGTACAGAGATGGACCAAACCAAGTCCGGGTATCTTCAAGATAAATTCGGATGGTGCACATGATAGCAAGAATGACCATGGAGGATGGGGCTTCATCATTCGAGATGATCAAGGAGCAATGGTGAAAGCTGTGGAGTGGCTTGTCGAATTTGAGTTCCACGCTGTACAAGGTACCATGGAAAGCCAAGGCGTGGCCTGGTCATCCAGTGTACGAGGGGGTCTGGGCATTTCTCTGCCTTAGCCGATTGTGTATAGCATTCGCATTGGGTGCATAGGCGTCCACGACGCGTGCCTGACTTGCCTGGCAGCCTACCTATTCTCCACAGGTCATCACCAGCCTTGTTCCCCTTCCTCTGCTCGGCTGCTTGCCTGTCTTTCCTCTACTCTACTACGGTTTGCTTTGCTTTTCTTTCCGCTGCTCTGCTGCACCAACTCTGTCTTTAGCTGCAGTATAAAATCACTTGCTTGCTTCTGTTTTGTTCATTGATCCATGTGACTCGCTGTAATAGCATGTTCAGTATATGCGATGCCGTCACCTCACCTGCGCCTCGTACCTTATGCGCCTAGATAGCATGTCACCACATGTGTGCATAATGCACGTCACAATGATACTATTTTTCAACTTTGCAAATTACTGCATATATTGTGCACATTCTTGTTTTCACAATGGAGAGATTCAACTTTGCGGTGTGAACTAGTCTTACAAGTGCAATTTTCACAGGATAATCAATATTTGTATCATGATTCATGAATAATGCAGCCTATGATATGGGCAACAGAGCACCGTACAGAATGATATGAGGTCTTCAACTCACAAGCACAAAAAGAAGCAATTACATTACATATGGACTTCGATAATAAATATAGAGAAACATAGTAGCCAATACATAAAGGTAGTGGTTGCTAGTGCAATCTGACATCATTGAGCACTAATAAACTTATCTCTGATAGCATGCATCTCTGCAGCAGCATAAACTATTGACAGACGCTCCGAGGGCAATTGCTTTGAGCAAAGGACACCGAGCTGAATGATGGCAGACAAACATTTCTTGTTTCTTGTTATATGCCTTGTATCATTGCTACTGCTTGCTTCATCGTGCAACCATAGGTTGGAATCTGCTATCTCCATAACTTTGTTGGGAAGAGCAGCCTCAGCATAGCCATGTAGGCTTCTACCATCTCTGAACATATCATTAGTTGGCCTCTTTGCAGTGAACAACTCTAGCAAGGTGATACCAAGACTAAACATGTCACCGCAAGTCGATACCGCAAGACCTTCTCCATACTCTGCGTAGGATTCAAACATAAACACACGTAAGTATGTACAATATCATGTGCAGCACATGGGGAACAGAACAACAAATTTAGAGTTACCTGGAGCAATGTAACCGATGGTACCTCTTATTCCTAATGTGCTACAAGAATTCACTGGATGTTTGCTTGTTGCTTCATCTAGAACTCTAGCAATTCCAAAATCTCCAACACGAGCTCTCATGTCCTCATTAAGAAGAATGTTACTCGGCTTGAGATCACAATGGATGATCGATGGTTGGCAACCGTTGTGAAGATAGTCCAAAGCATCTGAAATGTCCACAGCGATATCCAATCTCTGTGACAGGCTGAGTGCTCGTTGTCCATCTTGGCCTTCTAAATCTAGGCTAATCCATCTATCTAAGTTGCCATTAGCCATGAACTCATAGACTAGTGCTCTGAAGTCTTCACCCTGGTGGTTGGTGCTAGAACAACAAGTGATGATCTTTAGAAGGCATCGGTGCCTCACTCTTCTTAGTGCCTCACATTCTGCTTGGAAGCTTTTGTAGGACCCTGATTCGTGGTCATTAAACACCTTAACAGCGACGACTATGGCTTGACTTTCTAATGTGCCCTTGTATACTATACCATATCTTCCCTTTCCAAGGACATTTGCTTCAGAAAATCCATCTGTTCCTTTGAGTATATCATTGTACAGAACTACTGGAAGCTCTATGTTTGCAAATTGTGGTGGCAAATCTTTCTTCGGTACTGTTGTCGACTTCCTATAGTGAAATCCAGCCCAAACCAGAAAAAGTAAGATGAGACTTCCTATTGTTGGCATTGCTATTCTAAGAAACGTGGATATGCCTTCCCTATTCTTTCTTGCATAAGAGCATGGGCATTTTGGCAGATGGAGTTGTGGTATCCCCCTGCATAAAGCATTGTTACCAACAATTGATAGTCCCGATAGATTTTTGAATACTCCTCCTTTTGGTACTTCACCTTACAAATTGTTGTAGGATAGATCTAGAAGAATTAGCGATGTTGAATTACCTAAAATATCTGGGATTCTTCCAGATAAGTTGTTGTGGCCAAGATAAAGCTCCTGTAGGTCGGTAAGGGTAGCCAGTTGCTAGGGATGCTTTCATTCAATTTGTTATCTGTTAAATCAAGTATGGTCAAGCCTGCAATGTTCTTGAAAGTATCAGGTATGCTTCCTTGGAATGAATTACCATGCATTGAGAGGATTTCCATGGCCCTGCAGTTGCCAATAGTATCTGGTATATCACCTGACAAATTGTTTCCATATAGGTAGAGCTGTTCAAGAAGTACCAAGCTACCAACTTCTAATGGAAGTGGTCCCTCTAGCAAGTTGTTGGACAATCCAAGAAACACTGAGATAGATGGTAGCTCCATAATCTCAATAGGAATCGAGCCAGTAAGATTGTTACTGTCTAGACTTAGGTCTAAAAAGTTTGGTCAAGTTTCCTAGGCTCCGTGCAATTGGCCCTTCCAAGTTGTTTTTTTCTGCATAAAGTTGAAGTAGTCTAGAAAGGTTTCCTATCGAGGATGGTAGATGTCCTGGGAGGTAGTTTGAATGGAAGGCTAGCTGCTGCAATCGTAAGCTTCCCGATGCTTTTAGGAATGACCCCAGTCAGTAAGTTTTGGCCAAAATCAAGCACCTCAAGACCTACTAAATTTCCAATATATGATGGGATGACACCGGATATATTGTTCTTGGCCATCTGCAGAAACCAGAGATTAGTAGACAAATTAACCAATGAGCTTGGCAATTTTTCTGAAAACATGTTCAATCCAAAGACTAGTATCTGTAGTCTGCTACAATTCACCAAAGAACCAATAAATTCCCACTCTTCGCCGCTGTTTGCTTCTAACATGTTACCTCCTATATTCAACACTTCAAGATTTTGCAATTTGCCCATATTCAGAAGGAACAATTCCAACAAAACTATTGTATCCGGCGTAAATCTTTTGGAGGTTGGATAGATTGGTTAGGGGATCGCATGGAAGAGCTCCAGTAAATTGGTTGTTTGCAATCCCAAGAAACTGGATGCTCGGAAGGCTTTTCCCCAGATCAGATGGCAGATGGCCATTGAGCTGGTTGGCAATCATAGAAAAGACATAAAGAGATGAAAGGTTGAACAGGAAAGGAGGGAGCAAACCAGAGAAATTATTTTTCGGAAAGCTGAAGGAAAACGAGGTACAGATTGTTCCCTATGCCTGTAGGGATTGATCCCTCAAGATGGTTGAATGACAGATCCAATACGGTCAACCGGGAAAGGTTCCCAAAAGATGACAAGATGGTTCCGGTGATGCTGTTGTTATATAGCATTAGAAATTGGAGCCAAGGCATGTCGTTGCCAATCTCAGCTGGGATGCTTCCTTGTAGCTCATTGTTGTTGAAGATGCGGATGTCACGGAGGCTGATGCAGCGGCTAATGTTGCTCGGGATGATGCCGGTCAGCGTATTCTCGCCCAGCTGAAGTTGACGGAGGCGCCTGAGGGAGCCTATGCTGGCTGGGATCTCGCCCTGAAGGCTGTTGTAGCTTAGGTTGAGCAAGCGCAGGAAGGTGAGGTTACCGATGGTGGGAGAGATGGTGCCGGGCGAGCCCCCTGGGAACTGAGGTTCAGTCCTACCACCCTCCACGGGTGCCTCCTGCCGCAGGTGACGCCCTCCCAGCTACAGTAGCTGTTGCTCTGGTTCCACGAGTCCAGCACTCCGGAGTGGCCAGAGATCTTGGCCTTGAAAGCGAGAAGAGCTCCCTCGTCACCATTATGGCTTGGCGAGGAAGCCATTGTACAGTTGGTTGCAGTGGCGGAGAGCAGCAAAAGCAGCTGGAGGAGCAGCATCGCAGCTGAATGATTTGAGTCAGTGCAGAGAGTGGTTTCCTTGCCTGATCGCATTGTGTTATGCGCTCATGAGGTACGTCAAGAGTTTCTTATATACATACTAAAACAAGGTACGCATGCAGAGTGCTTGTGCTTTTGGGGAATTTTTAACTGGCCCGGTGCACCATTAATTCCATCATGGATTGGTACCGGTGCAATTCCGGTCAAAAGTTTCTGTTAGTAAATGTAATTCAATTATGAGTCGTTATATGAGCGGTTAAATAAATTAAAGTGTCTGTTAGTGCAGTTTGAAGAATTCAATTATGAGTCGTTCAACTATGTTCAAATCCTCTCGTCTTTCTACCCAACATTCCTGCACCTTCCTCCTCCCGTGCAAAAAAGATCAGCTTCAATTGCTCGCGTGCACCATAATTCCATCAAGTCCCGGTGAAAGTCCAGTCAAAAAAAAAAAAACATTATGATCAACTTTAAGTATTTCCGCTCTGGTGAGTCGGAATGAGAAGAAAATCTTCCTAAGTGTAAAAAAAAAGGTACCCGTGCAAGTCCATTCAAAAAAAAAAAGCTTTGGTTTACTTCATATTCTATCATGAATCGTCCACCAAGAGTCCAAGTTCACTAATTTGCCGGTTAAAAGTGTAGGAGAAAATTTATGGTGTCCAAGTTCACTAATTCATCGGCGCTCTATCAGGGCCGGTCCTGAGTTTTCATGCACCTGAAGCCAAAAAAGTAGTAGTAGTAGTAATAATAATCCTTATATTTGTTAGCTTGTTAAGAGTTTAGCTTAAGACCAACTGAAAACAATTTACAATGGAGCAGAACCCTACAACTTAATAACAAGGAAACATTGAATCACATAAACATCTTTGTGCACACACATCTACTTTTGGGCCATTACTGGCCAAAACCTACGACGTTATTTGCTCAGCTGTTCAAAACACGTATACATAACACAGAACTGCTGGCCGTTAATGGCCCCTTGGCGTCGAGGGCCGACAGCTCGTGCCCCGCTTGCCCTGCTCAGAAAGAACTTAGGCTTTTGGCCGAAATAAAATATTAGCAAGCCTGGAACTAATTAAAAAAATATTTTAGAGTTTGTAACTATACTTTCATGGCTCACAGATTATTCGATTTGGCCCAACCCAATGTAAATGCAGAGCTATCGACACTGACGTACGCTCCGTGTCTCTTCCAATCACAAGTTCCCAACCAGCAGGCACTTTTATCTCGATTTCCTTTCAGTCCTCCAATTTCCTCGCAGCAGGACTTTGTCACCCATATGACATGTTTGTTAGTTTTCTACGTAACATGCTTAACCTTTATTTTTCAAAAACATGCTTCACCTTTGCTGCTTGTGCTGGTGTAGGACAGAAGAGCAACTGCACCTGGGCGATCATGGAGGTGCTGCTCTTGTAGCAGACAGCAGATTAAGTGTTACTGTGTCAGGAGAAGACGAGGCCATGGCTACTCTGATTCCAGGCCGCTGTATAGGTCCAAGAAGGACGGCACCTTTATTCAGAATGGCTCAATCTGAAGCTGAAAACTGTCCTTTGGCACACGCTGATGGCTGCCCAGAAGCAACGGAGGGATGTCAGCCCTGCCACATATGGCACACAGGTCTGCTTTTGTCAGGACACACGGTTGGAATGGACTCGGTCTTTTATATACTATGCAAAATCGACGTACGGACACCTTGAGCACATGGAATGAGAAATGCTGTGGAGGTAGCTTATCTTACAGCAGCTCTGTCAGATAGATTTCAGCTGCAAAGCTGCAAGCCCCCTGTTGTCGGAAACTCGTCAGGTACAGAGATGGACCAAACCAAGTCCGGGTATCTTCAAGATAATTTCGGATGGTGCACATGATAGCAAGACTGGCCATTGCGGATGGAGCTTCATCATTCGAGATGATCAAGGAGCAATGGTGAATGCTGGAGTGGGTAAGAAGAAATTTCTACATAACTCATTCCATGCGGAATTGCTTGCGTGCTTAGAAGGAGTGAAAATGGTGGCCACGCTGGATCTACAGCAGGTGGTCCTGGACACTGATGCTTCTCTTGTCAAGCTGGCGCTGGAACGAGATTAGTACAGCTCTCAGCTCTCGGTGGCATTATTTCTACATAACGCATTCCACCATTCAGCCTTGTTCCCCTTCCTCTGCTTTCCTGCTTGCCTGTCTTTCCTCTGCTCTACTATGGTTTGGTTTGGTTTGCTTTTCTTCCCTCTGCTCTGTTGCGCTTACTCTGTCTTTACCTGCAGTAATAAAATCACCTGATTGCCTCTGTTTTGTTCACTGATCCATGTGAGTCGCTGCAATTGCATGTTTAGTATATTCGTGCCGTCGCCTCACCTCGCCTCGCAGGCTTATTACCTAAAATAGCATGCTACCACGTGTGTTGCATAATGCACGTCACAATGATATTGTTTTTCAACTTTGCAAATTACTGCATGTATTGCGCACATTCTTGTTTTCACAATGGCGAGGTTCAACTTTGAGATGTGAACTAGTCTCACAAGTGCCATTTTCTCAGAAATATCAATATTTGTATAATAATTCATGAATAATGCTGCCAATGATATGGGCAACAGAGCACCGTACCGACTGATATAAAGTCTACAACTCACAAGCAAAAAAAAAAAAAGCAAATACATTACATATGGACTTGGATATAGAGAAACATGGTAGCCAATACATAGAGATAGTGGTTACTAGTGCAATCTGACATCACTGAGCACTAACATACTTATCTCTGATCGCATGCATCTCTGCAGCAGCATCGCTTATTGACAGACGCTCTGAGGGCAATTGCTTTGAGCAAAGGACACCAAGCCGAATGATGGCGGACAAACATTTCTTGTTTCTTGTTATATGCCTTGTATCGTTGCTACTGCTTGCTTCATCGTGCAGCCATAGGTTGGAATCAGCTATCACCATAACTTTGTCAGGAAGAGCCGCCTCAGCATAACCATGTAGGCTTCTACCATCTCTGAATATATCATCTGTTGGCCTCTTTGCAGTGAACAACTCTAGCAAGGTGATACCAAGACTAAACATGTCACCGCAAGTCGATACCGCAAGACCTTCGCCATATTCTGCATTTGATTAAAACATGAACACATGTATGTCTGTAAAATAATATCATGTGAAGTACATGCAAACAGAGGAGCAAATTAGAGTTACCTGGAGCAATGTAACCGATGGTACCTCTTATTCCTAATGTGCTAGCAGAAATTCACAGGATGATTGCTTGTTGCTTCATCTAGAACTCTTGCGATTCCAAAATCCCCAACACATGCCCTCATGTCCTGATTGAGAAGAATATTACTCGGCTTGAGATCACAATGGATGATCGGCCGGCTGGCAACCGTTGTGAAGATAGTCCAAAGCATCCGCAATGTCCACAGCGATATCCAACCTCTCGTGGACGTGGCTGAGTGCTCGTTGTCCATCTTGGCCTTCTAAACTTGAGTGAATCCATCTATCCAAGCTGCCATTAGTCATGAA
Source organism: Hyparrhenia diplandra (assembly GCA_015847255.1). NCBI lineage: Eukaryota > Viridiplantae > Streptophyta > Magnoliopsida > Poales > Poaceae > Hyparrhenia > Hyparrhenia diplandra. The sequence continues at coordinate 260,138 of JADLZK010011505.1, read as the reverse complement.
CTCAAAGACTAGTGCTCTGAAGTCTTGACCTTGGTGGGTGATGCTAGAACAACATGTAACGATCTTTAGAAGGCATTGGTGCCTCACCCTTCTTAGTGCCTCACATTCTCGCCCGGAAGCTTTTGTAGGACCCCGATTGCCGGACATTAAACACCTTAACGGCAACAACGATGCCTTGATTTTCTAATGTGCCCTTGTATACCGTACCATATTTTCCCTTTCCAAGCACATTTGCCTCGTAAAAATCCATCTGTTCCTTTTAGTATATCGTTGTACGGGACAATAGGAAGCTCTACCTCTTCAAACGGTGGTGGCAAATCTTTCTTCAAGATTGTCTTGGACTTTTTTTGTATTGGAATGCAGCCCAAACTATAAAAAGTAAGATGAGACTTCCTATTGTTGGGATTGCTATTCTAAGAAACATGGGTATGCCTTTCTTTTCTTTTTATTGCATGAGAGCTTGGGCATTTTGGTAGATGGAGCTGTGGTATGCCCCCACATAATGCATTGTTACCAACAACCGATAGTCCAGTCAAATTTTTGAATACCCCTCTTGTGGTATTTCACCATGCAAATTGTTGTAGGACAAATCTAGGCTTAAGAAGCGATGTTAAATTACCTAAAAGTGTTGGTATTGTTCGGATAAATTGTTGTGGCCAAGATATAACTCCTGTAGGGTTGGTAAGGGTAGCTAGGTTGCTAGGGATGCTTCCATTAAGTTTGTTGTTTGTCGATTAAGTATAGTCAAGCCTTCTATGTTCTTGAGTGTAGCGGGTATGCTTCCTTGGAATGAATTGCCATCCATTGAGAGGATTTCGATGACCTTGCGGGTTGCCAATAGTATCGTGAATTTCACGACAAGTTATTTCCCGATAGGAGGAGGTTTCAAGGTTTACCAATCTACCAACATCTAATGGAAGTGGTCCCTCTAGCATGTTGTCGAGAGATCGAGATACACCGAGATTGATGTCAGCTCCATAATTTTGTTAGGAATCAAACTATTAAGCTTGTTAACTGATAGATCTAGGTCTAAAAGTTTGCTCAAGTTTCCAATGTTTGGTGGAATTGCCCCTTCCAAATTGTTGTGGTTTGCATAAAGTTGAAGTAGGCTAGAAAGGTTTCCAATGGAGTATGGTACATGTCCAGAGAGGTAGTTTGAAGTGAGCACTAGCTGCTGCAGTTGTCTAAGCTTCCCAATGCTTTCAGGAATGACCCCAGTGAGTAAGTTTTGGCCAAAATCAAGCACCTCAAGACCCACCAAATTTCCAATATCTGATGGGATGACACTAGATATGTTGTTGCTATCAATCCAAAGAAACTGGAGATTAGTAGACAGATTAGCCAATGAGCCCGGTAGTTTTCCGAAAATCTGCTTTGATCCAATGACTAGTCTCTGTAATCTGCTACAATTCACCAAAGAATCAATAAATTCCCACCCTTCCTCGTTGTTTGCCTCGAACATGTTCTCATAAAGATAAAAATATACAAGTTGTTGCAATGTGTCCAATTTGGCAGAACAACTCCAAGAAAATTATTATATCCCAAGTCAAGAATCTGAGGTTGGTGAGGTTAGTCACGACAATGGAAGTTTTCCGAAAAATTGGTTTCCTGCAATCCCAAGCTGTTGGATGCTCGGAAGGCTTCTTCCCAGGTCAGGTGGTAGATGGGCATGGAGCTGGTTGGCAGCCGCCATAAAGGAATAAAGAGATGACAGGTTGAAAAAGGAAGGAGGGAGCAAACCAGTGAGATTGTTAACAGCGAGCTCAAGCATCTTGAGGTATGGGTTGTTGCCGATGCCTGCAGGGATTGGTCCCTCGAGGAAGTTGTCTCGCAAGGACAGGATGGTCAGCCCGGAAAGGTTCCCAAGATACGACGGTATGGTTCCGGTGATGCTGTTGTTGGGCAGCGCTAGAACCGAGAGCAATGGCGGGTTGCCAATCTCGGGCTGGGATGCTTCCTCCGCAGGCCTTTGTTGTCTTGGATGATAATCTCACGGAGGCTGATGCAGCGGCTAATGTTAGTCGGGATGACACCAGTGAGCATGTTATCGCTCAGGTCAATGCCCCAGAGGCGCCTGAGGGAGCCGATGCTGGGAGGGATCTCTCCATGAAGGCTGTTGTAGCTCACGTCGAGTAAGCGTAGGAAGGTGAGGTTACCGATAGCAGGGGAGATGGTGCCGGTGAGCCCCTGGGAGCTGAGGTCCAGAGCGACCACCCTCCACCGGTGCTTCTTGCCGCAGGTGACGCCCTCCCAGCTACAGTAGCTGGTGCTCTGGTTCCACGAGTCCAGCACTCCTGAGTGGCCAGAGATCTTGGCCTTGAAAGCGAGAAGAGCTCCCTCGTCACCATTATGGCTTGGCGAGGAAGCGGTTGCGCTGTTGGTTGCGGCGGCGTAGAGCAGAAAAAGCAGCTGGAGGACCAACATTGCTGCTGAATGATTTGAGTCAGTGCAGAGATTGGTTTCCTTGCCTGATCGCATTGTGTTGTGCACTCATGAAGCAGCTCAAGAGTTGCATATATACATACCAAAACAAGGGTATGTTAAAAGATACTATTATGGGTCGTTCAATTATATTCAAATCCTCTCGTCTTTCTACCCAACATTCCTGCACCTTCCTCCTCCCGTGCAAAAAGATGGATATAGTGTGCCTAGCTGAACGAATTAGATCAGATTTAATTGCTCGCGTGCACCATGATTTGCCGGTTAAAAGTGTTGGTGGGATGACCGACTTTTTTTTCCATTATTTTAGGAGAAATTGTATGGTGCTTGCAAAAAAATAAAAACCATTCATTCGGTGCTCTGATCAGGGCCGGTCCTGAGTTTCCATGGACCAAAGCGAAACTGGCAAGCAAGGTCTCTCAATACTACTAGTAGTAGTAATAATAATCTGTATATTTGTAAGCTTGTTAAGAGTTTAGCTTAAGACAAACTGAAAAGAATTTGCAATGGAGCAAAACCCTGCAACGTACTTAATGACGAGGAAACATTATTGAATCGCTGCTTTTGGACCATCACTGGCCAAAACATACGACGTTATTTGCTCAGCTGTTCACAACATGTATACATAAAACAGAACTGCTGGCCGTTAATGGCCCCTCGGCGTCGACGGCCTACAGCTCGTGCCCCGCTCCCCTAGTACATGTACTCACGCGGTCGTCCACTCTGTTCCCGTGATGCCGAGTGCTGGGCGCCCTTGGTCTGGTGGATGTGGATCACCTTGGTCCAGGCCCAGCTGCTTGTCCCTCTTCAGAGTCTTGTGCCGGATCACCAACAGTGGCCTGCACCAGACGGCCCAGAGTAGCTGAGGTTGTAACAGCCAGGCATAGATTAAAGGGATACACAATTCGCATACATGTCTCAACAGTTAACTTGAACATGGATTAAAATACGTACACAATTTCATAACCATAAGAACACGCACTTCAGAGATAGGTGCAAGTCCAGTCAAAAAAAGCTTTAATTACTGATATCCCATTATGAGTCATCCACCAAGTGTCCAAATTCAGTAATTTGCCGGTTGAAAGTGTTGATGGGACGACCAACCTTTTCCTGCTGTCGTCCACTCTGTTCCCGAGATGCGAGTGCTGGGCGCCCTTCGTCCAGGCCCAGCTGCTTGTCCCGCTTCAAAGCCTTGTGCCGGATCACCAACAGTGGCCTTTCCCAGACAGCCCATAGTAGCTGAGGTTGTAACAACCAGGCATATCTATAACTCTTATAAAGATAAACCCCACTAGATGAGTTCTTTCTACATGCAAGGTGTCCACGCCATTCTCCACTAAAAAACCCACTACATGTTCTATCTTATCATGCAAAGTATACACATCATTACCCACTATGTCCATGTCATCCCTTATTAATTAAAAAAATCCATGTCATTTCTATCATGTAAAATGATTTAAATCTTTAATCTATTAACATACCAGTTATACCTACATATAATATTTGCTTTATCACCTATTCCTCTATAATGTAATCAAATATTATATACTGATTTTTATTAGTTAAAATAACTTTTAGACAAATTTTTATATATGTATACATAGTATTGTACATAAAAAGTATTATTAAGAGAAATCCCCGCTGCAAAAGCTGGGTATACTTCTAGTATTAAAACACACAAGCCCCATAATGTCTCAACAGTAAACTTGAACACGGATTAAAATACACAATTTCATAACCATAAGAACACACTTAAGAGATAGGAGCCTATCTTCAGTAAAAAGGCATCTCATTGGTCAGTTCAGAACCGAGATTATTAGTGGCCATTACCTATCCAGGGAAGTACCTGGTTGCTTCAGAAAAAAAAAAAAACGACACCTCAGATCAGTACATAATATCTGCAAGTCTCTGAACCACCAAAAGTCAACGATTCACAAAACTTTGCAAAGGATGTGCAATGCATTAATCCACTGTTAATCAGAAGGCCATAATCTTCTAAGATCTTCACATGTTTGCAGCCACTAACCTGTTGCAAATTTAAGTGTGAAGCATCGCTAAAATTTGGACGGAAATGTGAAAATTCAGAGAGATTGCAGTACATGCAAATAAGAATAAATGGATGAAAAATAGAATGGTGTGAATATGAAAATTGATGCAAAGCAATCCATTCCTGAATTCTGAAGCAGATGAAGCACATATTGGCATATGCATATGTGTCAGGAATAACGGCAAGAGGTGCAGTACTGTTCGTGATCTGGCAATAGGTGGCTGAACCGGTTCACTGGAGACTGCCGTCAGCGTTTGCAGGCATCCGGCTTCTGCCTAAAGGAGAAAGAGCGGTTAGCGGTTAGCATTGCCTGGCTATGCCATCTGTGTCGTAGCTGCCAAGTCACGAGTCCGGCTAATGAACAAGGAACAGACAACGGTGGAATGAAGATGCGTGTTAAGTTTTCTCCCCGAACAGCATGAGGTTTGACATTGTCCTGCACATCCATCTTGACGTGAAGCACGCGGCACGCGTCCCTGACATGCGGCACCGCCTCCTGCTGGGTGCGCAAACCCCTTGCTGCTCCGCGTACCTCTGCTCTACTGATTGCTTGCTTTTGCTCTTCTTCCCTACACTACACCTGCTGATCCTCTCTTCCTTGGCTTACTCTGCTTTGCTCTGTCTTTGCTCTGCTCTGCTGCGCTTACTATGTTAATAATGGTTTGTTATCCCTCTGTGCTTGTATATCTCACTGTCTCTGTTTTATTCATCCACGTAACTTGGTGTATATTAGATATTGGAGAGTAAAACCACAGGATCTCCGATCTAATTACTTGGAAACAAATTAACCTAATGTGAATTAGTGACTAACCATAATCCAGCGCTGGACAGTCACCTCTGATCCACTTCATAGCACAGCCTCTTCTTGATCGGGAAGAAGAGGTAGAATACGGATGTGCCACTGCCACCAATTGACTGTTAAGTTCTAAGCAGATGTGGCGCTGTTTACAGCTACGTACAGACCAGGGGACATTGTTTATCACAAAGTTACTTGTGTTGATATGCATGCTTTTGTTGATATAAGTTATACTACTTTGTGGAGAGTGGCTGACAGACGAGTTTTGTAATGTTATCAAGAACAAAGAAATAAGTTAGTTTGCTTTCTTTCAATTTCCAAATGTTCTCGTCTCCTGGCAGTATTTAATTCGTGAACTTTAGTTTGAATATTTCTTTATTTATGTAATTGGTCTAATTGGCTGATGTTAGAAGATTAAAAATGTTTGTACTTCAGTAAGTATTAATGGGCTTCTGAAAAAGATCAAAGCATGGCATGTGTACTGTATACTCTATAGTAATGAAATATTAACTGTAAGATACACATTGGCATTAAACTATCTTGCATATATGATCCTGTGTATTTCCTTCCCACTGGGACAGGGTCATTTGATTTACTTAAAACTATTGTCTTCTACACCTAAAAATGAATGATAAACATTTGGTTGTATGTCCTTATTACTAGGACAGGCCACTGGATTGCTACGAAACTGCTGTGTCTTGTACCTCTTGAATGATTAACATTTGGTATGCCCATTGAAGTCACTGCAATATTTTTAGTCATTTGCAAGAGGTCTACCAGTTTCTTAGCGATTCTATGCTCTGCATTAACGAAACATAAAAACAATGCACATGGAAATCTTGGGGCGGTGTAGGAAACATGTTTTTTGGTAACAACGGTGACATGTCGTGGTGCACTCAATCATGAAATTAACTTTATTGAATAGAGAGGAATATAGCATTGCAACTGGATTGGTGTGTTTGTACACCTCTGGTTTCGCCTAGCCAAATAAAAACATAAACCCTAAATCAGGGAGGGAGCTGGAGGGAGGGAGGGAGGGAACTCACAGCAATGGGTTACGACATTAGGCAAGCTGGAGGGAAACTTGATAGTATAATTTACAGGCAATTAATATGAACTAACACCAACTTATTATTGAGAACAAATATATTTATCTCTGATAGCATGCATCTCTGCAGCAGCATCGCTCGTTGACAGTCACTCCGTGGGCAATTGCTTTGAACAAAGGACACCAAGCTGAATGACGGCCGACAAACATTCCCAAGTTCATGTTATATGCCTTGTATCATTGCTATTGTTTACTCCATCACACAGCCACATGTTGGAATCTGCTATCTCCATAATCTTGTGAGGAAGAGCTACCTCGGCATAATAATGCAAGCTCATCCCATCTCTAAACATATCATCTGTTGGGCTCTTCCCTGTGAATATCTCGATCAAAGTGATGCCAAGACTAAATACATCTCCAGAAGTTGACACTGCAAGCCCTTCTCCATATTCTACAACGGAATGAAATATGAGGATACATAGGTATATGTAAAAAGAACTCAAAAACTATTAGTAATTGGATAATCCTATGGAGCCTCCGCAGACCGCAGGAGTCGTCACAAGATGAGCAATTATTAAAAATAAATCAGAGATGCTCTGAAAAAAATAAATCAGCTGTGAAACAAAGAAACTTGAGCTACCTGGAGCAATATATCTAATGGAACCTCTTATTCCTATGGTGCTACCGGAATTCACAGAATGTTTGCTTGTTGCTTCATCTAGAACTCTAGCAATGCCAAAATCTCCAACACGAGCTCTCATGTCCTGATTGAGAAGAATGTTACTTGGCTTGAGATCGCAATGGATGACCGATGGCTGGCAACCATTATGAAGATAATCCAAAGCATCCACAATGGCTATGGCGATATCCAACCTCTCGTGGATGACAGGCTGAGTGCTTCTTGTCCATTTTTGCCTTCTAAATTTGAGTGGATCCATCTATCTAAGCTGCCATATGCATGAACTCAAAGACTAGTGCTCTAAAGTCTTGACCTTGGTGGTTGATGCTAGAACAACATGTAAGGATCTTTAGAAGGCATCGGTGCCTCACTCTTCTTAGTGCCTCACATTCAACCTGGAAGCTTTTGTAGGAACCTGATTGCTGGAGATTAAACACCTTAACGGCGACGACAATGGCTTGATTTTCTAGAGTGGCCTTGTATACTATACCATATCTTCCCTTTCCTAGCACATTTGCTTCTGAAAATCCGTTTGTTCCTTTTATTATATCGGTGTATGAAAGTATTGGAAGTTCTATCTCTGCAAATTGTGGTGGTAAATCTTTCTTCTGTACTGTCTTGGACTTTCTGTGGTGAAATACAGCCCAAACCAAAAAAAGTATGAGGAGCAGACTTCCTATCATTGGGATTGTTATTCTAAGAGACTTGGGCATGCCTTTCTTATTCTTTCTTGCACTAAAGCTTGGACATTTTGGTAGACGGAGCTGCGGTATTCCACCACATAATGCATTGTTACCAACAATTGTTAGTCCAGTTAGATTTATGAAAACCCCTTCTTTTGGTACTTCACCTTGCAAATTGTTGTAGGAAAGATCTAGACGAAGCAACGACGTTGAATGACTTAAAAGCCATGGAATTGTTCCAGATAAATTGTTGTGGCCAAGATACAACTCCTGTAGGTTGGTAAGGGAAGCCAGTTGCCGAGGGATGGTTCCATTCAATCATTTGTTCGTCAAAATAAGTATACTCAAGCCTGCCATGTTTGTGAACATAGCAGGCACACTTCCTTGGAATGAATTGCCATCCATTAAGAGGATTTCCATGACCTTGCAGTTGCCAACAAGATTAGGTATCTCACCGATAATTTGTTTCCTGATAGGATGAGTTGTTCGAGATGCACCAAACTACCAACTTCTAGTGGAAGTGGTCCCTCCAAAGATGTTGTCGAGACAAAAGAAGGCCTATTGAGATCGATGGTAGCTCCATAATTTCATTAGGAATCAAGCCATTAAGCTTGTTAACTAATAGATCTAGCTCCAAAAGTTTGCTCAAGTTTCCAATGTTTGGTGGAATTGGCCCCTCCAAGCTGTTGTTGTTCCGCACCAAACTTAAGTAGGCTAGAAAGATTTCCGATGGATGATGGTATATGTCCCGAGAGGTAGTTTGAACCGAGGCCTAGCATTTGCAATTGTGTAAGCTGTCCGATGCTTTCGTGAATGACCCCAAAGGAGTAAGTTATGGCCAAAATCAAGCACCTCAAGACCTCGCCAAATTTCCAATATCTAATGGGATGACACCAGATATGTTGTTGTTGGAAATCAAGAAACTGAAGATTAGTAGATAGATTAACCAATGAGCCCGGCAAAACTTTCCCGAAAACCTATTCCAATCAATGCTTAGGTGTTGTAATCTGCTACAATTAAGCCAAAGAAGGAATAAATCCCCACTCTTCCTCGTTGTTTGCCTCCAACATGTTATTATCCGGACTAAACACTTCAAGATTTTGCAATCTGTCCCATCCGTAGGAACAATTCCGACAAAACTATTTTGTCCGGCGTAAAAGCATCCGGAGCCCGGAGAGATTGGTTAGCGATGGCGGAAGAGCTCCACTAAATAGGTTGCCATTGAGGACAATATATTGGATGTTTGGAAGGCTTTTCGGTAGGTCAGATGGTAGATGGCCTTGGAGCTGGTTGAAACCCACAAAAAAGGTATTAAGAGATGACAGGTTGAACAAGGAAGGAGGGAACAAACCGGAGAGATTATTAACGGAGAGCTGAAGGAAACTGAGATTCAGATTGTTCCCGATGCCTATAGGGATCGATCCCTCAAGATAGTTGAATGACAGGTCCAAGATCTGATCAACCGGGAAAGGTTCCCAAGAGATGCCGGGATAGTTCCGCGACGCTGTTGTTGTTACAGCATTAGCAACCGGAGCCAAGACATGTTGTTGCCAATCTCGGTTGGGATGCTTCCCCGCAGTCCATGGTTGTTGAAGATACTCAGTCACGTAGGCTGATGCAGCGGCTAATGTTGCTCGGGATGACGCCGGTCGGCATGTTCTCGCCAGTCAAGGCGTTGGAGTCGTCTAAGGGAGCCGATGCTTGGAGGTATCTCACCGTGAAGGCTGTTGTAGCTCAGGTTGAGGCAGTGCAGAAAGGTGAGGTTGCCGATGGCGGGCGAGATGGTGCCGGCGAGCCCCCCGGATGTGAGGTTGGGGGCTACCACCCTTGACCGGTGCCTCCCCGCCGCAGTGACGCCCTCCCAGCTGCAGTAGTCGGTGCTCTGGTTCCACGAGTCCAGCATACTGGAGTGGCCAGATATCTTCGCCTTGAAAGCCACAAGAGCTCTCTCGTCGTCACCATGGCCCGACGGATACAAGGCTGCTTTGTTGCCCTGTTTGTCGCCACGGTGAGATCGGCCAGGAGCAACTGCGGCAAAGGCGCCGGCGAAGCTCTTAGTTCTAGGGAAAGCATGGCCGGCGGCGATGGCTTTCGGTTTCTTCTGGCAAAAAGCAAAGCTTGGTTTCTTTGCATTGGCTTACTATGAAATGATGATGGTAATGATGATGATTTGGCTCACATTACGTGATTCCGTAGTGGTTAATCATCCCGTAGTATAATAAAATGCTTGCTCCCCTCGTTGGTCTATTCGGATGGAGACCGGAGTTGGTGCCCAAGGGTTTTTAACAAGTAGGAGTGGACCGTTGGTTTGCACTTCGCCGTTCGCGATTAGCTTGGGCATTTTGGCATATGGAGTTGTGGTATGCCCCCGCATAATGCATTGTTACCAACAATTGATCCCAAAGAAGATTTTTGAAAACTCCTTCTTTTGGTATTTCACCTTGCAAATTGTTGTAGGACAAATCTAGGCGAAGCAAATGACGTTGAATTACCCAAAAGCTTTGGGATTGTTCCCGATAAATTGTTATGGCCAAGATACAACTCTTGTAGGTTGCTAAGGGTAGCCAAGGTTGCTAGGGATGCTTCCATTCAGTTTGTTGTCCGTGAAATTAAGTAGGGTCAATCCAGCCATGTTCTTGAAAGTAGCGGTATGCTTCCTTGGAATGAATTGCCATCCATAGTTAGAATTTCCATGACCCTGCAATTGCCAAAAGTATCGGGTATCTCACCTGACAATTTTTTTTCCGCGGGAGAGGAGCTCTTTGAGATACACCAAACTACCGACTTCTAATGGAACTGGTCCCTCCAAAGATGTTGTTGGGCAGTTCTAGAAACATTGTGATTGATGGCAGCTCCATCATTTCATTAGGAATCAATCCAAAGAAGGTTGTTACTTTGCGGTCGAGGGCAAAAAGTTTGCTCAAGTTTCCAATGCTTGGTGGAATTGGCCCCTCCAAATTGTTGTCGTTTGCATAAAGTTCAAGTAGTCTAGAAAGGTTTCCAATGGAGGATGGTAGATGTCCCGGACGTAGTTTGAATTGAGGCCGAGATGTTGCAATTGTGTTAGCTTCCCGATGCTTTCGGAATGACCCCGAAAATTAAGTTTCCTCCAAAATGGAGCATTTCAAGACCTACTAAATTTCCAATATCGATGGGATGACACTTTGGATATGCTATTGTTGCGAATATCTAGCCATTGGAGATTAGTAGATAGATTGACCAACGAGACCGAAGTTTCCCCGCAAACCTGTTCCATCCAAAGGCCGCCGTAATGTCTGCTACAATTTGCCAAAGAACCAATAAATTCCCACTCGTCCTCATTGTTAGCTTCTAGCATGTTCTCACCCATGGCAAACACTTCAAGATTTTGTAATTTGCCCAATCCGGAAGGAACAATTCCGGTAAAACTATTCGATCTGCACCGGAAAGAATCTGGAGCTTGAGAGGTTGGTTAGCGACAACGGAAGAGCTCCGTAAATCTGTTTCCTCCAATCCCAAGCCGTTGGATGCTCGGAAGGCTTTTCCCCAAGTCGATGGTAGACGACCATGGATGTTGTTGAGAGCCGCATAAAAGTAATAAAGAGATGATAGGTTGTACGGGGAGGGAGGAAGGAGACCGGAGAGATTATTGCGAGAGAGCCGAAGGAAACAGAGATACGGGTGCATTGCCGATGCCCGCAGGGATTGATCCCTCAAGATAGTTGATTGCCAAGGATAACTCGTCGGTAGGGAAAGGTTCCCAAGAGAGGATGGGATGGTTCCTAAAGGTTTGTTGTTGTCCGGCACTAGAAACGAGAGTCTTTGGCGGTTGCCAATCTCGGATGGGATGCTTCCCCGCATGCCTTTGTTGTGTTGGATGTACATCTTGGCGAAGGCTGATGCAAATGCCGATGTTACTTGGGATGACACCAATGAGGGTGTTTTGGCGTAGGTAAAGGCGTTGGAGCCGCATGAGGGAGCCGATGTCGGTAGGGATCTCACCCCGCAGTCGTTGTAGCTAAGGTTGAGTAAGCCGCGGAGAAAGTGAGGTTACCGATAGCGGGGAGATGATGCCGTTGAGCCCCCAGGAACCGAGGTTCAGGGCTACCACCCGCCACGGGTGTCTCCCCGCCGCAGATGCCCTCCCCACCCGCAAGTGTCGGTGCTCTAGTTCCACGAGTCCAGCGCGCCCAGTGGTCGGAGATCTTCGCCTTGAAAGCCACAAGAGCTCTCTCGCCCTCGCTATGGCCCGACCTGCACGAATACAAGGCCGCCGTTGCTCTTAGGGGCATCTGTAGCAGGAGCAAAGATGGCCGCGTTGTCTCCATGGTGGAGATCACAGAGCAGCAGTACGCAGCGCCCGGGCAGGCTCTTAGTTCTAGGGAAAGCATGGCCGGCGGCAATGGCTTTCGGTTTCTTATGAGGCAAAAAGAAAGCTTGGTTTCTTTGCATTGGCTTACTATGATATGATGATGATAATGATGATGATTTGGCTCACATTACGTGATTCCGTAGTGGCTAATCATCCCGCAAGATAAATAAAATGCTTGCTCCCTGTTGGTCTATTCGGATGGAGATCGGGAGTTGGTGCCCAAGGGTCTTTTAACATGCGAGGAGTGGACCGTTGGTTTGCACTTCGCGATTAGTTTGACTAGATAACGTGGAGTTTTTGTATGGTTCTATATTTTTATATAATATTTTTTCAAAGTGCAAAAAGTTTTTATAATAAAAAGGAAGTACCATAATTTAACTTCCATATGAAAACATTATATAAAAGTTAGAGAACACTTATACAAAAGTTAAGAATGAAAACACATACAATGATGCACATCATGTATATTAATTGTTGTGAAACTTGTCATCAGCGGTTAGGACCTTCCCTCTCCGACTCTCACGATCACATAGTAGGATGAAAGTAGAACACATAGACACAAGGTGTAGGGAGACTATCCTTTATTTATCTCGAATCTTCGTTATTACAACATAGAGCTCCCACGTATATATAGTCCTCGCCAAGGCCTAAGAGTTTTGGTAAGAGCCCACATACAAACGGACTAGGATTAGGATTCATCCTTCTCCTTTCCTTCTAGGATAGAGTCCGCGTGTTTTACAACACTCCCCTTGGGCGATTACCACGATATGCATATGCCTCATCAAAAACTCCATCCGAAAACCCAATTGGGAAAAAAACGGTTCTTGGAGAAAAGAGTACATCACATTCGTTAATTGCATTGCACATGTTGTCTCATTAAAAACCTTGTGTGAGAAACCTTCTAGTAAAAACTCACATAGGGAAAAGAGTACAACATTTAACCTTCTTGGTCATATATTCTTCAGGATACTCTATTCTTCGTGAATAGATGTTCATCTTCATAATCTATGCATAAAATTCAGTATTTTAACAATATGATCTACTTGATCTTTGTGATTCTAGTGGTTTACCTTAAAGGCAGATTCAATAAAATATGCTCCCCTCATAAAGCCAAACTTTGAACTTCATGGTTCAAACAACACTTTTCATAAACGTGTGCAAACTAATGGTATGCGGTACCATAATACTATAACTTTCTAAAGTTGGCTCATAATTCTTCTATGAATTATATGGGTATAAACAAGAGCAATATGCTTCATGCATAATGACCACCTTTTAGTTGTGCAAAACAAATAAATATTATTCTTCAGAGAAATAAATCCTTTCAAAGGATAGTGGGGGTAAATAAATTAATATTCAATATCTTCTAGATAGTGTATAAATAATCCTTAGTGGATTTTCAAAATTGTATATCCATGAATCTTCAAGATTTTGACTGTACCACTAAATAATAAATCCAAAATTTGCATTTGACATTTAGGGGATAATTCAATTGCCAAAACCACCATTATTCTTATACCTTCTATAGTATATAGAGGATATCATTACTATTGCTAGCTTTTCATACACTTTCTAAGTGTTTTGATGACACCTTCATGGTGTTTAAGATTCCTCATTTTCTTTCTCTCGGGTCTATATTCACTTCAGGGGATATGCATGGTGTTCATTCAAGAATTGACTGGTAAATCCTTCATGGATTAATTCCTTCAAGGATATACTTTCATTCTTAGTGAATTATTAATTCTCTTCTATGAGATATATTCTCTACCGCATGAGAGATGAGTGATATACACAATAACATTGAGTTATTCACTATAAAATAATTCAATGATTGTAATCCTTCTAGGACATGCTCTTCTTGAGACTTGAATATTCATTCAGAATATATGTACCTTAGACTTCAATACTTAGTATGAGATTTCTACAAGTTCGCGATTTATATATTCTTCGAAACTGTATGGATTTTCATAATCCACTTATTAACTGCATATTTAATATTCATTTGTTTCATTTGCTAGAGATATAGCGTAACATTCATTTCTTCTTAATAGAAGATTCAACCTCAATTGCTTTCTTCATTGACCCGATATAATCGCTACAAGCGATTTTGCCATGGACTTTATTTTCCTGATCCGGGTTCTCACAAGAGAAACATTCGCAATTAAAGAGGTAGTGTTGTCGACAACTATTTTTCTTCTCCTAATACTCTCACAATGTGAGAATATTTTATCTCTGTCATTTCCCAAACAAGAGATGGTATATTGTTCTACATATCTAATACTAATGATGCGCGCTTAGTATGTTGGATTTCATCTTCACGATGATCCTCTTCATGAGGTGCTCAACCTTCTTCATGAGGCGTTCTCTTCATGAGAATGGAGGAGTTCCATTTCATTTCTATTTAACAAGTATATACTAAACTAGAACCCACAAAGGCGTCCCGTAGATTTAGCTTGATAGTATACATAGTTTACTACTAGTAAACACAACTTCTAGTTTATAACTTCAAGTTACTCCTCTCATTTCTAAAAATATCTGGCATATGCTCCGCTTCATGCTTTCACAAGAGCATTAGTCAAACTATTAGTTGACTTAGTGCGTGATAGTATGCCTGCTTCAAGCTTCAAGAAAATTTTCTAGATCATTTTTTTCTTCTCTCGGAAATAATATTTGGCATTCAAAATAGGCTTTCTCTCCCCCTATTGCCAATATTAGATCTTTAATAGCATACTTCAATAGATATCCCCTATCATGGGCTTAAAACAATTCAAATTCATATATCTCCAACTACAAGTGGAGGCCCATTTATGTATGCTATGATTAGGTTTTATGGGAAATATTCACGCACATATTTAAACATGGGGGTTATTATTCATTATGCAGTGAGCTAGAATACTTAAAGTGCACTTAAGAATGTTCATCATTCCTATGAACTCGGGGATGTTCTCCCCTGGTATGCACAAAAAACATAGTTTACAAAACTATTTCATTCTCTAGCTTCTTTATTATTTAGCCTAATAAATTGATCCAAGTACTCATACAATTAAAAATATGGACCATATACTACGAAAATATAGATACGCAACATACAAGTTCACATGGAATTTCTTCTAGAATTTTCTAATTGCCATCAATGCAAAAATCTCTTAATACCTTTTCTTCATAAATCCCAAATCATCATAATTGTGTTATCCACTATCTTAGTTCCACGATAATTCATCCCATCAAATGGGTTAGTCTCCATTGAGAAAATTTCATAAACTCACTCCCCGATCTTAGGTCTGCTCTGCCCTAGATCAATCTATTGCTTATGCATGCAATGCATCGAAAGCAAAGCATTCCTTAGTTCAACGGGAACCATATACACATAGCATGCTAGCTAGCCAATTTGATTATGAGGGAAGCACAAAGATAGCTACTAGCCACAATTATAGTCGCTATGCTAATATTCATGCAAGAGTTGAGATACTTGTAGCTCAATGAGATACATATGCAGTTGTAATGTGAAACGTTAGAATTCAGTCTAACATAATAGATAACAACAAAATGCAAAGCTACAAGCTTACTTGCAATTAGTGCAAGAGAGAAAGTTAACTCGGCCTAAGGGACGCGGGCAGAACTTCAAGTCCCTGATACATGCACTTTAAAATTGATTTAGGATGGCTATGCCTATTAAATATATATTATCCATATTTTCTTATGCCTTTATCCAAAATTACTCCCCCTTTTCATGCCATAACTACTTCAAGTAGTAATTGCTTCAAGCATTATCTATGAATATCAATTCTAATGCATCCATAGAATCCAAATCATACTTCTAGTATTCAATGATTATGACATGAAATTCGCATATCCAATGTACTATTCAGTGTACACCATAGGACTCGGGGTAGAATATAATTTCTAGTTCTCAAGATTAAAAATTAAATACTTAGGATTATAGAATTTCTTGGCTAAATCGATCCTTCTAAGACCAGTTAATATGCCAAGATAGTCCAACTATTCATGTGCTTTTAGGAAATTCAGTTTGCCATCTACCTACATGGTAGTGATGCACAAAGAACTATAACCTTCATGGCTAATTAAGGCTTCTTTGTGGATAAATTAATACAAAAAATATTTTGATAGGCAATAGGCAATTGTTTATATGTGAAACATATAAATCTAATTTATTCCATGAGAAGTTCACACATATTACTTCAAGTAATAGGAATTGCAACTAAGAATATTAAATGTTTCGTATTAGTCTTCAAGCTAACAAATTAACCATGAACCACTTAATTCAACAGAATTAAAACTTAATGCACCACCATCACTACTATCAATACTTCAGGATATGAATTTAAAAAACAACAAATCTAAGCACATGATTTAAGTTCGTCTTCAAGAGAAACTTTAACCGTTCTATATAGTTATGATAAACAATCACAAGCCTTCAAGGGGTGTAATATAAATGCAAGCCATATATTCAAAGTTATTGCAATCGATAATATCCTGATTCATAAAGCTGTCTAAAAATTCTAACTCAATTTTTATGAGTAGTTTCGATGGTAAATTCAAATACTTCAAGTATTACATTGCTCTTTGACATTATTATACACAAGAGACACTTCTTCAAGAATATAGTTTGATAAAATCTTATTTACCATCTTGTCTTCTAGACATTTACAAAGCTTCGAGCTATTGTTTATAGAGCAAATTAAGCATACAAGCTTCAAAATTCGACTTTCAATGCAATATGATATTCTATAATCATAATTTGGGATTTTACTCATGCAATGAGTCCCACAATGCATTTGTTACTTCTATCTATCATATACTCATTTTAGAGAGTAATTCAGAAATATATATACTGAGTTTACTACACTTCAATGGTAGCAAAATATCCTACATGGATTTAATAATGATGTAACAAATACTTTTACTTTCGGAGTAATTTTAGGATATTGCTTCTTCTTTTTAAGGCATACAAACTACCATAACTTGAAGCATGTGCATATAAGTTTACTACATGTAAACGAGTAGCAAGGTGTAAAAAGATAGTGGATGGTTACTCTAAATATTCTTAGAAGCATCCTAGCATTTTTCAGGATTATGATATATGCAAATTTTCAGAATTTATACCAAGCATTCATTCATCCAAGAAAAAAAAAAAAACTTATGCTAGGAAAAATAAATATGAGACTCTCAAAAGTAAAGTCTAAGGTCTGCAGGATTTAGAGAGCTCATACACCTTATACCATATTTCTAGTGTAATCATTCAAGTTTTTATTTTTATAAATGCATGGTATAAAAAAAAATGATGTGTGATAAATAAATGCTTTCAAAAGAGCATAGAAAACAAAACAAGGCATATATACATGAATAGATAAATGCTTTAAATGTATATAAACAGAAGACTTTTATAATTAAATGCCTACCCATAATTTTTCTGCTAGAAAACATGAGTTTTTTTTTTCTTTTCTTTCAATACAACGCCATAACCAATATCCAGAATTTCCTTTTCGGTTCGTTTGAGCCGAATGAAGAACCCAACGCACAATGATGCACGACATAGTGGTAGGCTGCTTGCCTCCGCCCCCCGGAACAGTCGGCGCTCAAACACCCGTACAGCGGAAGAACTACGTTCAATGAGTTCAAATTAGCGCCAAGAGTGCAGCAACAGTAGACGTGCGTTCGGGCAGCGTGAGTCCGTGACCTAGCCCTGATGGTTGCTCTGTCTGTTGCAATACCACGGGTGACACCACGGGTGACGAGCTGCAAGCCCTTAGCTTCTGCGAGGATGATATCATCTGGCTAGTACGTACGTCACAACAACTGTGGAACACTACCCAATTACTTTCTAGCTAGTCGACGTACATATGACTATAATGATAAGATTAATCTTCTCGTTAATCTATATCTATGCGTAATTCTTTTTTTTTTTTCACATGTATGCTCCACGTTAGATGCTTCAGGACTCGGCCAATAATTCAGATTGGCGGTGGAGGTTTGCTAACTGCAGGCGTAGTATATATATACCATATACATTGACAATAGAATTTGATCTATTATTAGCTTCTAGCTTGTAGATCGGTTTGACATAAAATTTGATCTATTAGCTTCTAGCCGGTAGATCGGTTGTTCTCTGCAAAACGCCAACTGCAAGTTTGACGCGCGGGGGTTCTCTGCAGAACGTCAACTGACGTGGACGGTGGTTAACATCGATGGCCTTGTGACATATCGCTACTATGCAAACTGTATGCATGTTATGGTGTATGATGGCGTAGGCTGCCATGCCTATTCATTTGTTTCTGTACTCCTTGTTGTACAGAAAAAGAATAAAAGCCCATGTACTTCGTGTACAGTTTCTAAGTGAATTTTTTTTTTTTTTTTTTTTTTCGATCGGCTCAATGGTTGACACATTGGCTTTGCAATTCATACCTTTGTTTCTTGAATTCTAGAAGAAGCGAAGGCTGCCGCAGAGACAGTTCGGCTAGGGCGTGGGGACCTGCCGGCGTGGCGATGAGTCGATGCGGTGCAGATTTGTAGCGAGAGAGATAGCAGATCCGTTCCGCTAACAACGTCGGGGATGTCGACGTCGTCGAAGTAGTCGCGGCGAGGCGTCGGCACGAGCGTCGGTGCCGAAGATCGGCGGCAGCTTCAACGGCGATGTCGACGAAGAGCTTTTCGTGCTGATAACGTGTTGTGAAACTTGTCATCAGCGGTTAGGACCTTCCCCTCTCCGACTCTCACGATCACATAGTAGGATGAAAGTAGAACACATAGACACAAGGTGTAGGGAGACTATCCTTTATTCATCTGAATCTTCGTTATTACAACATAGAGCTCCCACGTATATATAGTCGTGCCAAGGCCTAAGAGTTTTGGTAAGAGCCCACATACAAACGGACTAGGATTAGGATTCATCCTTCTCCTTTCCTTCTAGGATAGAGTCCGCGTTTTTTACAACATTAATAAACAACAAACATGCTACTTCGTATGAATGATTTAAGAAAAATATGCTACATGTCCAGTAGCAGCCATCGAATGGCATGATAGAAGAATATTGATGAGATGACACGTCTACGATTTTCTCCATGTTCCCCTGTTGAAATAGCTTGCACAAATAGTCTCAAGCAAACAACCATAAATAAACAATATACTATTTAAATATGTACCAGCAAGTATATCCAAGCACAATTAAATATCCCGTGATAATATAATTAATAGAATCGCTAGTCAATAGTGCACGGCAATAAGAAAACACAATGGCTGTTTGTTCACACCTGACATGTCACGGCGGATAAAAACTAGTAGAATTCCCAGCGTTGCTGCGGGAATATAAATGAGATTTCTATGTAATTTTATTTTATTTGTATATGCATGATAAAAAAATAAAAGACACAACCACAGTGCATGCTAAAAGAATGAATCTTTCCTTTTTAAAAAGCAGTTGTGTAACAGAGATATTCAGACAAATCTAATTAAATATACTACTTTTTAATTCCCAAAACGTTTCTTGGAATATAAATGAGATTTCTATGTAATTTTATTTTATTTGTATATGCATGATAAAAAAAAAAAGACACAACCACAGTGCATGCTAAAAGAATGAATCTTTCCTTTTATAAAAGCAGTTGTGTAACAGAGATATTCAGACAAATCTAATTAAATATACTACTTTTTAATTCTGTCATCCATCGTGACTAATCAATTTAAGAGAATGGTACTTAACGTAACACTGATAACACTGAAAAGTAATCATGATTACTGAGCCTGTGAGCCACCTATAGACGCATAATATATTTGGTATGTAACCATATACCCACAGTATACAAATATACTATACCTCTCAAAAAGAAGGGAAGGATTATCCAGCATGTTCCCGACGGATGCTCCACGCCTACAGCCTACAGCAGCCTACAGCATGCTCCCGTATTACTGGCGGTGTTCCCGTCCCCGACGCGGTGGAGAGGAAGCGATGGTGGCCGCACCACTGTCCTCGAGGTCCCGCCGGCGGCCGCACGGGCGAGGCTCCGCAGTGAGCCGGGGAGCGGCAGCTCTAACCGAGCGGCGGGGCTCGGCCCGCCTGCTCGCGTCGGTGGCTCACGCGAGCAACAGGCGCCCGCTCCTCCCCTTCCGCGCGAGCAGCTGTCCACTCGCCCCACCACACCGGAGCCGTCGACGCGCAGCCGCGCAGGGGCAGGCAGAGGTCGCGGCGGGGCTCCTCCTCCCCGGCGAGCGGTGCCCGCTGCTTCCGCTTCGGGGTGCCCCTGCTCTCACGTGGGGCAGAGGAGCGTCCAGTCCGCCGCGCGAGGAGGAGAGGCGGCGGTCGCGCAAGTAGGAGCGGCGGCGCTCGCGAGGGCGGAGGAGGTGAGCCCGAACCACCGCGAGACGCGAAGGTCGACGCGCCCTGCCTAATCGGAGCTGCGCGGCTCGAATCGGCGGCGCGGCGGAGCTTCCTCGTCGACGTCATCCGTCTCTCTCCACGCCGCTGCTTCCCCGTGGCTCCTCAATTTGGCGGCGGCGCGGGGGCTTCCTCGTCGACGTCATCCGTCTCTCTCCACGCGCTGCTTCCCCGTGGCTCCTCAATTTGGCGGCGGCGCGGCTCGGAAACGGTGAGCCTCCGTCGCAGACCCATCAAGGTCGTCGCCCTTCTCTTCACCTCCACCGGCGCCAGGCTCTGTCTTCGTGGGTGGTGATGTGTGGGAGGGCAGTGGCAATATGGCTGGCAGATTTAAAGACATGTCCGTGGCTTCGTGGGTGTGGCAAGCCGACGGGCGTAGAAGCTCAACAGGTAGGACTTTTCAATTCACGCACCTCAAGAATTGAAACTGATAGAAACGCCTGAGCGGCTGAGCTTCACGCGGGGAGTTAGACGCATGCGTGTGGTGGTGGGCAATGCATGGCTGGCGACGGGAGGTCGTCGACGGGATAACAGATAACAGATTCATTGAAATTTCAGTTCACTACTCACATGACATGTCACGGCGGATCAAAAAATGCTGACAATATTTTAATCAGCCAATAGTGCTGACAATACGATTGACGACTACCCCAATTTTGAAGCTGGAAACAAAAACACAGCTGACTGTAATTCTACTCCTATGGCTGTGGTGGGATGAAAGAAATAAAGCTGACTGTAATTCTCATCTCCTCTGTCACATAGATTTCAGCTGCAAAACTGCAAGCCCCTGTTGTCGGAAAGTCGTCAGGTACAGAGAGATGGATCAAACCAAATCTGGGTTTCTTCAAGATAAATTCGGATGGTGCACATGATAGCAAGACTGACCATGGCGGATGGGGCTTCATCGTTCGAGATGATCAAAGAGCAATGGTGAAAGCTGTGGAGTGGCTTGTCGAATACGAGTTCCACGCTGTACAAGGTACCATGGAAAGCCAAGGCGTCGCCTGGTCGTCCAGTGTACGAGGGGGTCTGGGCATTTCTCCGCCTTAGCCGATTGTGTATGGCATTCACATTGGGTGCATAGGCGTCGACGACGCGTGACTGACATGGCTGGCAGCCTACCTATTCTCCACAGGTCATCACCAGCCTTGTTCCCCTTCCTCTGCTCGGCCGCTTGCCTATCTTTCCTCTGCTCTACTATGGTTTGCTTTGCTTTTTTTCTCCGCTGCTCTGCTGCACTTAATCTATCTTTAGCTGCAGTATAAAATCACTTGCTTGGCTCTGTTTTGTTCACTGATCCATGTGACTCGTTGTAATAGCATGTTAAGTATATTCCTCCATCACGTCACCTCACGTCACGTTGCGCCTTATGCGCCTAGATAGCATGTCACCACATGTGTGCATAATGCACATCACAATGATATTCTTTTTCAACTTTGCAAATTACTGCATATATTGCGCACATTCTTGTTTTCACAATGGCGAGGTTCAACTTTGAGGTGTGAACTAGTCTGACAAGTGCAATTTTCACAGGATAATCAATATTTGTATCATGATTCATCAATAATGCTGCCTATGATATGGGCAACAGAGCACCGTACAGAATGATATAAGGTCTACAACTCACAAGAAAAACAAAGAAGCAAATACATTACATATGGACTTCGATAGTACATATAGAGAAAGATGGTAGCCAATACATAAAGGTAGTGGTTACTAGTGCGATCTGACATCACTGAGCACTAATAAACTTATCTCTGATAGCATGCGTCTCTGCAGCAGCATCGCTTATTGACAGACGCTCTGAGGGCAATTGCTTTGAGCAAAGGACACCGAGCTGAATGATGGCGGACAAACATTTCTTGTTTCTTGTTATATGCCTTGTATCATTGCTACTGCTTGCTTCATCCTGCAGCCATAGGTCGGAATCTGCTATCTCCATAACTTTGTCAGGAAGAGCCGCCTCGGCATAACCATGTAGGCTTCTACCATCTCTGAACATATTATCCGTTGGCCTCTTTGCAGTGAACAACTCTAGCAAGGTGATACCCAGACTAAACATATCACCGCAAGTCGATACCGCAAGACCTTCTCCATACTCTGCGTAGGATTCAAACATGAACACGCGTAAGTATGTACAATATCATGTGAAGCACATGGGGAACAGAACAATAAATTTAGAGTTACCTGGAGCAATGTAACCGATGGTACCTCTTATTCCTAATGTGCTAGCAGAATTCATAGGATGATTGCTTGTTGCTTCATCTAGAACTCTTGCGATTCCAAAATCCCCAACACGAGCCCTCATGTCCTGATTGAGAAGAATGTTACTTGGCTTGAGATCACAATGGATGATCGCTGGCTGGCAACCGTTGTGAAGATAATCCAAAGCATCCGCAATGTCCACAGCGATATCCAACCTCTGTGACAGGCTGAGTGCTCCTTGTCCATCTTGGCCTTCTAACTTTGTGTGGATCCATCTATCTAAGCTGCCATTAGGCATGAACTCAAAGACTAGTGCTCTGAAGTCTTGACCCTGGTGGTTGATGCTAGAACAACATGTAATGATCTTTAGAAGGCATCGATGTCTCACTCTTGTTAGTGCCTCACATTCAACGTGGAAACTTTTGTAGGACCCTGATTGTTGGACATTAAACACCTTAATGGCCACGACAATGTCTTGATTTTCTAGTGTGCCCTTATATACTGTACCATATCTTCCCTTTCCAAGCACATTTGCTTCAGAAAATCCATCTGTTCCTTTCAGTATATCATTGTAAGGAACCATTGGAAGCTCTATCTCTGGAACTAGTGGCAAATCTTTCTTCGTTGCTGTATTGGACTTTCTGTGGCGAAATCCAACCCAAACTAGAAAAAGTAAGATGAGACTTCCGATTGTTGGGATTGCTATTCTAAGAAACTTGGGTATGCCTGTCCTATTATTTTTTGCATAAGGGCTTGAGCATTTTGGCAGGTGGAGCTGTGGTATCCCCCCGCATAATGCATTGTTACCAACAATTGATAGTCCGGACAGATTTTTGAAAACCCCTCCTTTTGGTACTTCACCTTGCAAATTGTTGTAGGACAGATCAAGGCGAAGCAGAGATGTTGAATTACTTAAAAGCCCTGGGATTGTTCCGGATAAATTGTTCTGGCCAAGATACAACTCCTGTAGGTTGGTAAGGCTAGCTAGGTTGCTAGGAATGCTTCCATTCAATTTGTTGTCTGTCAAATCTAGTACAGTCAAGCCTACCATGTTCTTGAATGTTGCTGGTATGCTTCCTTGGAACGAATTCCTAGCCATTAAGAGGATTTCCATGACCCTGCAATTGCCAAAATTATCAGGTATCTCACCTGACAATTTGTTTCCTGACAAGCTGAGCTGTTCAAGATATACCAAACGATTGACTTCTAAAGGAAGTGGTCCCTCCAACATATTGTTGGACAGATCAAGAACCAATGAGATCGATGGCAGCTCAATAATTTCGCTAGGAATCAATCCAGTAAGCTTGTTATTTGACAAATCTAGAGATATAAGTTTGCTCAAGTTTCCAATGCTTGGTGGAATTGGACCCTCCAAGCTATTGTTGGGTGCATAAAACTGAAGTAGACTAGAAAAATTTCCAATGGAGGATGGTAGATGTCCTGAGATGTAGTTTGAATCGAAGAATACCTGCTGCAATCGTGTAAGCTTTCCTATCCTTTCAGGAATGACCCCAGTGAGTAAGTTTTTGCCAAAATCAAGCATGTCAAGACTTGACAAATTTTCAATAGCTGATGGGATGACACCGGATATGCTATTGTTGTAAATCTGTAGAAACTGGAGATTAGTAGACAAATTAACCAACGAGTCCGGCAATTTTCCTGAAAATCGGTTCCATCCAATGGTGATGAGCTTTAATCTGCTACAGTTCACCAAAGAACCAAAAAATTCCCACTCTTCCTCATTGTTTGCCTCGAACATGTTGTTATCCAGTTCAAACACTTCAAGTTGCTGCAATCTGCCCAATTCAGTAGGAACAATTCCTTTAAAATTATTAAATCCCAAGTCAAAAATCTGGAGCCTGGAGAGATTGGTTAGCGATGGCGGAATAGCTCCAGTAAATCGGTTTCCACCAATTGTAAGCTTTTGGATGCTCGGAAGGCTTTTCCCTAGGTCAGTTGGTAGACGGCCATAGAGCTGGTTGCTAGAGGCAGAAAAGAGATAAACTGATGACAGGTTGAACATGGAGCGAGGGAGCAAACCGGAGAGATTATTTTGGGACAGGTGAAGCGCCTTGAGATGCGGATTGTTTCCGATGCCTGCAGGGATTGATCCGTCAAGATAGTTGGATGCCAAACGCAACTCGGTCAGTCGGGAAAGGTTGGCAAGAGAAGACGGGATAGTTCCGGTGATGCTGTTGTTTGACAGCACTAGAACTGAGAGCAATGGCGAGTTGCCAATATCAGCCGGGATGATTCCGTGCAGGCCCTTGTTGCTGTCCAAATCAATGAGTCGAAGGCTGGTGCAGCGGCTAATGTTGCTCGGGATGACACCCGTGAGCATGTTGTAGCTCAGGTCAATGCGCTGGAGGCGCCTGAGGGAGCCGATGCTGGGAGGGATGTCTCCCTGAATGCCATTGGAGCTCAGGTTCAGCGAGTGCAGGAAAGTGAGGTTACCGATAGCAGGAGAGATGGTGCCGGCGAGCCCCTGGGAGCTGAGGTCCAGAGCGACCACCCTCCATCGGTGCCTCTTGCCGCAGCTGACACCCTCCCAGCTGCAGTAGGTGGTGTTCTGGTTCCACGAGTCCAGCATGACGGAGTGGCCGGAGATCTTTGCCTTGAAAGCGAGAAGAGCTCCCTCGTCACCATTATGGCTTAGTGAGGAAGCGGTAGGGGTTGCACTCGCACAGTTGGTTGCCGTGGCAGAGACAAGCAAAAGCAGCTTAAGGAACATCATAGCTAGCTAGCTGCGGAGGGATTTGAGCAAGTGTAGAGAATGGTCTCCTTTGCCTCTGGTAGCTATACTAGCATTGTGGGCTCATGAAGTCAAGGGTTCGGTAGTGCGCGTCGACTTCACAACTTGGGCAGCTGTGCTTGTAGTGCTGTATGCACGCGCGCGCCATTATTCCGTCAAGTTGCAAGTCCAGTAAAAAAAGGTAGTACTGTATTGATTAGTCAAATTCTGTTATGGGTCCATTTCTCATGGACAGCACTGTATCCCTCTCCACGTCCACTAAATGAGGAACCAGTTGCACGGTTAGTTGTGGTGGTGGAGAGCACCTGCTTCTGCTTCTCAACAGCAGCATGGCTGCTGAAGGTTTTGAGGCTGAGCCAGAGGAGAGATACCTGTATTTGTAGTTTCATACTCTGCACATATACATAATAAATAAAGGGAGTACACATAGGGTGTGTTTGGTTTGCCTTCCTGGCTCAACCTGGCTATCTCAGCCTAGCCTGACTAGCTTTACCCAGGCTCAATAGAGAAGGAAGCCTGTTGTTTGGTTTGCATGTATTATGTTAGCCTGGCTAAACTTGAGTGTGTTTGGTTGGTTGGATAGTTTTGGTATGGTCACCTCTTCCCTGTTTTGGTTAGTTTACCCCTACTCAGGCATTTCATCGAACATGTCGAGCACGCAGCTTGCACTCCGTCCGCGCACGCCACGAACGCCATGGGCACGGCCAGAACAGCACAGGTGAGCGCGCTGCTTGCACTCCGGCCCGGCGCTGACAGCCGGGCGACCAGCGCCCGGCTGCCATGGCGCGCCGACGACGCTACCACCCACCACGTCGCCCTGCCCGCCCGGCAAGGTAGACCGTGGCCGCGCCCGCGCCGCTGCTGCCCACCACCTGGCCCTGCCCGCGAAACGCCGTGATGCTCGGAGATGGTGCTCGTGGCTTTCCTCCTCGAAATGGAACTCGGCGCCGGACAAGGTAGCTGTTGCAGATGTAGGAAGCAGACGGCCACCTTGTTGCCGTTGCCGTAGCAAGTCCCACCCTACTTGGTGGAGCGCGATCGGTGCCATGGCGCGGCGTAGTCAATCGCCGCCCGCATCGACGATTCCGACACGCCCGTCTTGCACACGCAGCTTGCGTTCGCCCGCCGCCTTAACTAGCCCGAATCCTTCCGTTCCCGGCCGTCCCCGGCGAGCTCGCGGCGAGGCGGCGTGGAAAGAAGGCGGCGCCGGCGCATGCGATCGATCGATTCCAGCCGGCGGATAAAGCGCGACCGCGACACGCCCTCCTCGCCCGCAGCACGAACCCCCGCGATCGCCGCCCATACACACCTCCACGTGGCCCGCCGGTGACCACCGCAGATTCAATCGAGGGGCCTTGAGTCCGCCGCCACGGCGGCCCTCCCGCGCCAGCGTGCGGCTCACCTGTGGCCCGAGGCGGTGGTCCTCCGGCGCCCGCGCGCGACTCACCCGCGGTCGAGGCGGCGGACCTCCAGCGCCTCCCGGACGAGCTCGCTATGCTGCGTGCCACTGGAGCTCCCTGCTGGCCGGAGAAGCGCCGCCGCCCGTCCATGGCTGGGGAACAATTCGGCCTTCCTAGCTGGGCCGCCTCGATTGGTACGGCCGGTGCTGAAAATTCCCCACCTAGCCCAGCCGGATCCAGAAACTCAAACCAAACAAATGCTATCCAGGCCCAATCTGGCCTGGATAGCACTTTTTGCAGCAACCAAACACTCCCATATACTCCCTCCGTCCCAAAATAAACGACGTTTTCGCTTCCCGAAAAACATCTGCCGGCAATTATATATTAAAATAGGATTAATATTTACATTACATAATTAGTATCATTGGAAAGATCTTTTGATCTAGTTTTTTAACAAATTTATTAGGAGATTTAAATCTTCTACGTATTTTCTGTAAATCGAGTCAAACTTATGGCACGAAAACCCAAAACGTCGTTTATTTTGGGACAGAGGGAGTAGAAGCTTGCTGCTGCAGCGCACAACCGCTTGAAATGAAAAGAGGCGTCAAAACCAGCTGCATTCTGAATGCAACAGCTCAGGTAGGACAGCTCTAGCATATCGCAGACCACAAACGGGGACATCAGCACTAACAGATCACAAATGGTGTTCTGGAACTGATGACCATTGTCTTCTACTCTTGTGTGCTCAACATGGACTACTCACAGTATCGTTTGGGTATTAGCGTAGAAATAGTCATGTGTTAAAACAAAGGGAAACGTGTCTCCACTCCACTCCATAACGGATCTCGCACGCTCTGAACTCTGAAGTTGATGGCTGCCGGCCTGCCGACTCACGACGACCTCTGGATAGACCGGCAGCCATCAGCCTTGGGTAGGTAGGGCCGGGAAAAAATCATGATGTCCCGAGTGTTTGATGATTACTTTTACTAAGATTAATGTAGCATCAATATTTGTGTGACACTTTATTTTCGAGGCCCGTACGAGTGACATGTGTTCATAAATAAAATTATTGTGTGTCGAAATATGGGCCTCTTTGCTACTATATAAATGACTTTAAAAGGCATAGAGCCTATGAAATATGGGCCTCTCCCATCTCGCTACTGCAGTGGGGTCTGCTGCTCCTCTGTTCCGTGGCTTACTCTGCTTTGCTCTGCCTTTCCTCTGCTCTGCTGTGCTATGCTTACTCTGTCTTGCCTGCAGTATAGAATCACCTGCTCATGTAGTATTTGGTCCATTGCCTAGCCATGGTACTATGTTTGTAATAGTTTGTATTTCGTGGTGTCTCTATGCTTTGTATCATTGAGCCCACAACAATGGGTTACAACATTAGGCAAGCTAGAGGGTGGTTCGTTTGGAACAAAGGGATTCTAGGCGATCCTGAAATACACTTAACTGTATGTCAAATACTACAAATAGATGAATGGCGTCGTGAATTTATACCAGCAGGAATGATTCTAGCTAACCCATTAACGTTTGGGATCATCAACGTTTTGTAACCAATGATAATGCCTATCAGCCTAAGACATAAGACAACACAGCACAAATGATAAAATCTTGTACAGCTCACATCAAAATAATCAAATATGCGTGTATATATATATTTTTTACATTATTACAGGAAGGATTGCTTACTGGATAGATCATTTAATAAAAGGAGATATTACAACTGGAAACAGAGAAGCAAATATATTATAGACTTCAACAATACATTTAGAGAAACATGATAGTGTAAGGTAGTGATGATTAATATGCCTTAAATTGTTGAGTAAAAATATATTTATCTCTGATAGCATGCATCTCTGCAGCAACATTGTTCATTGACAACCGCTCTGTGGGCAATTGCTTTGAACAAAGGACACCAAGTTGAATGATGGCTGACAAACATTCCCAAGTTCTTGTTATATGCCTTGTATCATTGCTATTGTTTACTCCATCATGCAGCCAAATATTGGAATCTGCTATCTCCATAATCTTGTGAGGAAGAGCTGCCTCGGCATAATAATGCAAGCTCATTCCGTCTCTAAACATATCATCTGTCGGGCTCTTCCCTGTGAACATCTCAATCAAAGTGATGCCAAGACTAAACACATCTCCAGAAGTAGACACCGCAAGCCCTTCTCCATATTCTGTAGTGGAATGAAATATGAGGATACATAGGTATATACATATAATTACTCAATGACTACTTTATGCACATCTTACTATCAGTAATTGGATAATCCTATTGGATCCTCCACACTAGTGCGCACAAGACAAGCCACAACTAAAATAAATCCAAGACGTTCTTACAGAAATAAAGGCATTGGCCATCAGTTCAGTATACTATAGTTATCAATGGTGATAATATGCATTTTGTATATTACACTTTCTAAAAAATTGCACACCTCGGCCATTACAAAAACATTCTTAAATGGCCTTTTCAATCTTGTATATTTAAATTACCAACATATGACATTACAAAAACTAACTTAAAATAACCCCGCACCCTCATCTTCATGAAAAATACATATATAGTAATAATTATTCGCTCCTAAAGTACCCACTAGTACTGTTATTATAAACATTTAAAGTAATCCAAAGTCTGAATCTAATAGCATGCATCTGTTGCTTTTTTTAAAAAAAAAAAAAGTATCTAAAAAGTAACCGTATATATTATCCAAGTTATCCACTTATGGTATAAATGCATCATTTCTTTCACTATGCAAAAGATGGGTACATGTTTGAGGGTAGCATTGAACATACAAGTTTCCATGTCTGCATAGCAGAAGCTAAGGTTCAAACTAAAGGAAAACATATGAGCAATGGAAAAGAACAAAGATAAGCAATATTTATATGATTGAGCTCTAACCCAATTACCTATGAAACTTATGTTTTAAACAGTTATGAACCCACGCAGGAGCACATATTTATTATCTAATAGGGATAAATATGCTATTATTTGAAGCATGTAACTAAATAACTTCAGTTACCTGGAGCAATATATCCAATGGAACCTCTTATTCCTATGGTGGTACTGGAATTCATAGAATGTTTGTTGCTTGGTGCGTCATCTAGAACTCTAGCAATGCCAAAATCTCCAACATGAGCTCTCATGTCCTGATTGAGAAGAATGTTACTTGGCTTCAGATCACAATGGATGATTGATGGCTGGCAACCATTATGAAGATAGTCCAAACCATCCACAATGTCCACAGCGATATCCAATCTCTGTGATAGGCTGAGTGCTCGTTGTCCATTTTGGCCTTCTAAATTTGGGTGGATCCATCTATCTAAGCTGCCATTAGCCATGAACTCAAAGACTAGAGCTCTGAAGTCTTGACCCTGGTGGTTGATGCTAGAACAACATGTAATGATCTTTAGAAGGCATCGGTGTTTCACTCTTCTTAGTGCCTCACATTCAACGTGGAAACTTTTGTAGGACCCTGATTGTTGGACATTAAAAACCTTAACGGCGACGACCATGTCTTGATTTTCTAGTGTGCCCTTATATACTGTACCGTATCTTCCCTTTCCAAGCACATTTGCTTTAGAAAATCCATTTGTTCCTTTTAATATATCATTGTACGAAACTATTGGAAGCTCTGTCTCTAGAAATTGTGGTGGTAAATCTTTCTTTGGTGTTGTCTTGGACTTCCTGTGGTGAAATCCAGCCCAAACCAAGAAAAGTAAGATGAGACTTCCGATTGTTGGGATTGCTATTCTAAGAAACTTGGGTATGCCTTTCCTGTTCTTTCTTGCATAAGAGCTTGGGCATTTTGGCAGGTGGAGCTGTGGTATCCCCCCGCATAATGCATTGTTACCAACAATTGATAGTCTAGACAGATTTTTGAAAACCCCTCCTTTTGGTACTTCACCTTGCAAATTGTTGTAGGATAGATCTAGGAGAAGCAGCGATGTTGAATTACCTAAAAGCTCTGGGATTGTTCCAGATAAATTGTTGTGGCCAAGATACAACTCCTGTAGGTTGGTATGGGTAGCCAGGTTGCTAGGAATGCTTCCATTCAGGTTATTGTCCGTCAAATTTAGTATAGTCAAGCCTACCATGTTTTTGAAAGTCGCAGGTATGCCTCCTTGGAATGAATTTCCATCCATTAAGAGGAATTGCATGGCCATGCAGTTGCCAATAGTATCAGGTATCTCACCTGACAATTTGTTTCCTGATAGTAAGAGCATTTCAAGATTTACCAAACTACCGACTTCTATTGGAAGTGGTCCCTCCAGCATATTGTTGGATAGATCGAGAAACCTTGAGATCGATGACAACTCCATAATTTTGTTAGGAATCAAGCCAGTAAGGTTGTTATTTGTTAGTTGTAGCACTAAAAGTTTGCTCAAGTTTCCAATGCTTGGTGGAATCGGCCCCTCAAAGCTGTTGTAGCCTAAATAAAGTTGAAGTAGGCTAGAAAGATTTCCGATGGAGGATGGTAGATGTCCTAAGAGGTAGTTTGTATTGAGGCCTAGCTGCTGCAATCGTGTAAGCTTCCCAATGCTTTCAGGAATGACCCCATTGAGTAAGTTGATGCCAAAATCAAGCATCTCAAGACCTGCTAAATTTCCAATATCTAATGGGATGACACCGGATATGTTGTTGTTGACAACTCGCAGCCACCGGAGATTAATAGACATATTAACCAACGAGCCTGGCAGCTTCCCTGAAAATCTGTTCGATCCAATGTCCAGTACTTGTAATCTGCTACAATTCACCAAAGAATCAATAAATTCCCACCCTTCCTCGTTGTTTGCCTCGAACATGTTATCATGAATAGAAAAATCTACAAGTTGTTGCAATCTGCCCAATTCGGCAGGAACAACTCCACTAAAATTATTATGTCCCAAGTCAAGAATCTGGAGCTTGGAGAGGTTAGTCAGTGACAGCGGAACAGTTCCAGAAAATTGGTTTACTCCAATCCCAAAATGTCGGATGCTCGGAAGGCTTCTTCCCAGGTCAGGTGGTAGATGGCCATGGAGCTGGTTGACAGCTGTTGTAAAGGAATAAAGAGATGACAGGTTGAACAAGGAAGGAGGGAGCAAACCGGAGAGATTGTTAGAAGAGAACTGAAGGAAACCGAGATACGGATTGTTCCCGATGCCTGCAGGGATTGATCCCTCAAGATAGTTATCTGACAAGGCCAACTTGGTCAACCGGGAAAGGTTGGCAAGAGAAGACGGGATAGTTCCGGTGATGCTGTTGTTTGACAGCACTAGAACTGAGAGCGATGGCAAGTTGCCAATATCAGCCGGGATGATTCCCTGCAGGCCCTTGTTGCTGTCCAAATCAATGAGTCGGAGGCTGGTGCAGCGGCTAATGTTGCTCGGGATGACACCCGTGAGCATGTTGTAGCTCAGGTCAATGCGCTGGAGGCGCCTGAGGGATCCGATGCTGGGAGGGATGTCTCCCTGCATGCCATTGGAGCTCAGGTTCAGCGAGTGCAGGAAAGTGAGGTTACCGATAGCAGGAGAGATGGTGCCGGCGAGCCCCTGAGAGCTGAGGTCCAGAGCGACAACCCTCCACCGGTGTCTCCTGCCGCAGGTGACGCCCGCCCAGCTGCAGTAGCTGATGCTCTGGTTCCATGAGTCCAGCACTCCGGAGTGGCCGGTGATCTTGGCCTTGAAAGCAAGAAGAGCTCCCTCGTCACCATTATGACTTAGTGAGGAAGCAGTAGGGGTTGCACTTGCACGGTTGGTTGCCGTGGCAGAGACAAGCAAAAGCAGCTTGAGGAACATCATAGCTAGCTGCTGCGGAGGCATTTGAGCAAGTGTAGAGAATGGTCTCCTTTGCCACTGGTAGGTACTAGTATCGTGCGCTCATGAGGTCAAGTTCCATATGAAGATGAGGACGCAGTTGCACGGCGAGTTGTGGAACTGGTGGAGAGCACTAGCAGTAACAGCTGGAGGAGGCGGCATCTGCTCGGAATTGGTCACTGCTCTTGTATGATTAGGCCAGTCTCAAAGAGAGCCTGATGTGCATTAAATAAGCGCTGATGTGATGTGACGCAGTTTAAACGAAGAGAGAGATTAAAATAGTTTCATGGGATGAAATAAGTTTCACAAAGAACAACGACCAATTCATCTGCCAATATATTTTGCAAAAATCAAAAACTAAGTGATAGTGGTTTTGTGAAATCTTCTAGACTGTTAATAGGTATCAGGATTGGGCTTGGTTTAATATATTTTCCGAAATAACTCAATCCATGTTTACACTGTTTTGAACATCAGGAAGTCTCTGAAACAGAGCCTTCAAACTCTCATTGAGACTGGCATGGGAAATCTGCACTAACTGGTCTAAAACGGTGTTCTGAACTGATGACCATTGTCTTGTTGGGGATTGGTGCAGAAACAGTCAGATGTTGAAACAAAGGGACCAACGGATCTAGCACGGTCTGCCAACTCTGAGGTTGATGGCTTGACTACGACGACGACCTCAAAAAATGGACCGGCTGTATTGGGTATGCAGGGCGGCGAAAAAATAATCATGTGCCGAGTGTTTTATGGTTATTTTTACTAAGAAATATGTTAGGATTAAAGTAGCATCGATATTTGCGTGACACTTTAATTTGGAGGCCATACAGCTGGCATATGCCCATCTCTACGACATAAAAAGAACGAAAATAAAACTTTCTAATGATGCGATAATCTTTGGTTTGTCCGCCTGTCTTCCCCTCATGCGACCCCCTCCCGCTCTGTGTGATCGGCGCGACAAAATAGGAAACGAGACCTTCATTTTGTATGACACCTTCCTTTTGCGACACTAGGTATAAGAACGACACCTGACAACCTCAATCTCCTCTTCTCCAGCACAATCGCAGCGTTCCGCTATTCTCCTCCACGTAGTGCTACGCCCCCATGCGACGCCGCGTCCGTCGTGTCGTCATCATCATGGAACGCCATGCTGCCATCCTCCTCCACGTACTGCTACGCCGCGACGGGAAGCCGCCCCCGTGCGACGTCGCACCGTTCCGTTGTCCACGACTTTGTTCTACACCGAGCCTTCCACTTGCTACGCCGTCCTCGACTTCGATCTATGCCGCGTCGTCGATCTACTCCACTATCCTCGCCTCCACGCCAACTGATCCATGGATCTGTCGTCATCCTGGGATCAACGGTGCTCGTACTCTATTGCGTGCCGGCCAAGTTGAAGATCGCGGCCGCCACCAACGTCGCCGGGTACATGCTCTGTCTCTTGCCGTTTGGTTAATTGTTGTGACGTGATCACTGCCATTTGGGTAGTGCGATCTGCTATGCTTGGCTTGCCGGTCGCCGCTGTTTCCAAGACTACCTAGCCATGGCAGCGGGCGAAGACTGGAGGAAGAGGCCGGGATGACCAGGTTGACAGGTGGGCTCAAATGATCAGCGACGGAAGAGAGGGGAGAGGCGGGGCCTAGCTATCGATGACTAAAGAGGGATGGATGTTGTTGACTGACGGGCCCGCATGGCAATGAGATGGAGATGGAAGATCTCCAAGCATGGGCTCTCCACCAGCGATTGGGCTGCGGGGTCGAGTTGGTGGGACGGGGAAGACTCTTGAGCCGCTTAGTCGTCCAGCCCAGGGAAGAGGAGGAACATGCCATTGGTGGATTTTCCACCCAAGAGAAAGAGTGGCCACAAGATTAGAAACAAAGCAAAAGGGAAAAGAAGTTTTACACAAAAATAAGAAATAAAGCTTTATAAATTTCCAAAGTTGTTTTTCAAACTAACTTTTGTTATAATTTAAAGTATATTTTGAAACTTTTTTTGAGAAGAACAAAACCTATTCGAGGCTTAAACGGTTTTTTTGAATTCATTTTTTACATAATATAATTAATGCAAGGTATGAATGCAACACCTAATTAAATCGATTTATAAAAGTTTGAAAAAATCACATATTTTAGCTATTTAAATTATCAACAACCTATCCAAATCATGGAAATTTTTAAGAAAAAAAATAAAATCATTTATTGATTTAGTATTAAATATTTACAACCAAAATTGAAATTCTGAGGTGTGACGAAAAGTTTCTGTAAATTGGTTAGTACAGATCCCAAATTTTTGGACGCCGATGAGTTTTTTTTCCAGCCTTCCACTGTGTTCGTACACTGTCCGTTGGTCCACGATGCATCCCTGACATGTGGCCCAGCCTTCCACTGTGTGTGTACACCCATGCGGCTCTGCCTACCTCTACCGGTCTGGGTCTGTGACTCTGCTCCCTCTTCTCTATCGGTCATCGCCAGCCTTCACCTTCGCACATAAAGATGTGCGGACTCCAGGTCCTACACAAAATTTGCATCCTTTAGCCAGTCTAGAGGTGGAAGGGCCGGGAAAGAATAAAGAGTAGAAAAAAAATATTCTCCTGAATGAGCATTAGGGTTGAGTAATAGGAAACTGTTTGAGATGATCTTATTTGCGCTGCCCAGTCCTTCGTAGAGGTAGGGTTTGCATACGTGTGTTCATAGAGGTGAGTGTGCGTGCGTATTGTGAGTGTCTGCGTTGTCTTGTGTAATTCTAAAAAAATATTACAAACACTTGGAGATGATCTAACTTGTGTATCCCTAGTTCATATATCCTAAAATAATTAAAGGATATTATTTTCTAATGGGCTAAAAGAGGTATTGGAAAAAAACCGTAATGCATCGTATTTGAACTAGGAGGACTCTCCGGCAGCGTTCTTCTGGGGGACACTCTAGCGCTTTCTTTGCGGGAAGAAATTAGTTTTAGTTGAATTTATTCTTTGTAATCAGTAAGGATTGTAATTACAATTATTTCTTGATTACAATATTTCTTTCATAGCATTGAGGATTTTTTGGGCAATGACGGGTAATGAGAAAGAATCGAATTATGTTTTCAGAGGTCTCGCTTGATGGGTTGTTTTATTGATCAAAATGCAATTCAGCTACTTCGATGTTTCCTCGTATGTACATAGTGTGCATCTTTTTATATGAGCTTTTATCGAATTTTTGAATGAAATCGAATTGAATTTGGTTATCATTGGAACAGAGCATCCAACTATAAAGAAGTAAATTTGGCACAGCTGTCATGTGTATGTTCTTGAATGAAAAAGTTGCATATTATACAGCCCGAGCTTGAAAGAAAATTCTCAGATCGTGAACACGCAAGTCATAGAATTTGATTCATAAAGGCATCAATGGTGAAACCTAGATTTCCCAAACCAAACCAATAATGTTATGAGTACGGTACGTCATAAGATTAATACCCAACAATCTATTAGGTAACAACTTATAGAAACAGTAGTAGTGATCTTTTATTTCTAATAAAATAAAATAAAGAAGATATAACTATGTATTTGATTGAGTCCTTGGTAGCTGTTTCAATCGCATGAACTCAATATTCCATGGTTGATGCTGTAAATTATTTGTAATGGTACCTGCATTAACAGTGATTTGAATAGAAAGTTAGACATTGTATTTGAGCGTTTTTTTTATATACTATTTTTTGAATCACCTGTCACTCTGTCTTTTGATGTTTTTCTTGAGGATCAAATGTATCCATCTGGTTTAGATCAAGCCTTCTTTTTGCCTGTGAGCTGCTACAAAACGTAAATGACGTTATATCCTGTGTGGTTAACTTGAAATAATGTGGTGAAATTAATAACCAAGATTTAGACATGTTAGCCAGTAATTCAATTTCAGAAGAGATGCCTCATTTGGGATCTAGTCAGAAACTTTGAATTACAAAATCAACTGAACTATAATAAGCGACCTTTAATTAGGTAATGGTTAGTTCAAAGGAATAGGAAAGTGAATTCCTAAATTACCCAATAATAGGTAATGGTAATGGTTAGTTCAAAGAACCAAAGAAGTGATGTTTTTGTAGCATATCTGGAGCTCGAAGCCATTTGTTTATCTGAGCATTGTAAAATACAACACGCCTCATAGACCTGCCACCAAATAAGTACATATAGCATCCGTTGAGAACAGCACTACCAAATCCAACAGCTTCAGAATACTCTGGTCTGGTGGAACTGGAGGCAATGACTTCCGGAGCTGGTTTACAGGATCAAAGGCATACCAAGATAGCTTCTAATCACGGTCCCTTTTGAAGACATAAATCCATTCTTCTGCCATGCCAAATTTCTTACGCAAGGAGTAATAATAATTTCCAGACAAAAGACGGTTCCATCGTTTACAGATTAACCGTATATTTGGGTGCTCGACTCGAGTAGCCCGCATGAGGCAGGAAATAGCCAGTTCATCAGGAAGCCCAGGCAGCAGTGGTGACTGAGTTTGAGACCTCTCCTTGCGTGAGCTCCTTGACTTGCGTTTGTTTGGTATTGATATCAAGTTGCTCAATTGAGAGCCCTGCAGAAACATGGGCACCTAGTTGAGAGCCCTGCAGAAAAAAACTGAGACACCATGCTTAGAGAGCACTGGCAATGGGAGAGTAGTCCGGGTCAGTGCTGACCTCCGGGTCCATGGACAATGACGAGCCCTCTGCGTCGGATACAGTGGTGGCCGGCTTTGGGCGCCCGACGGTGCTGCTGCAGCGGAAGTCGATGGCGCGTTTCGACCCAGACAATGATGGCGGCGAGTCCTCATCCGCGAGGAAGGCAGCCGCGCCGAGCACGGACACGGGGCTGGGTTGCTGGTCGGAACCCGCCGTGTCGCCGCCGGTCTGTCCTGGGGTCCGGCTGCTGCAACCAACGGTGCCGGAGAAGATGAACATCAGGAGTCCTGATCGAGGAGCGGGAGAGGCTTACCAGCTCGAAGTCCCACCGGGAGGAGGCTCTCAAGGATCTGCTGCGGCCGCCGTCGGAGAACGTGGTCGAGGCCTCGTCGTCGGGGGACAGCACCGCGGCGTTGTGCGCCGCGCGGCGGCGGAGTCAAACCTGCCCGGCTTCCTGAAAGCAGACTCTACTGCTATTTCGGGGACTGCGCCGCCACAGCCACAGGGCGTGGCGTCCTAGCGGCGCTCCGGGCGAGCACGGCTTCGGCAGCGCGGCGTGGCATCATCGTTCGGGCCAGCGTGGCTCGGCGGACGCCTTGCTGGTCCTCGTCGAATCGTTGTGGAGCGAGGCGAGCAGAGCAGAGCCGCGAACTTGCGCGGCGGCCAGCATGGACTTCGGTGAGATGGACTTGGGGCGTGCGCACGGCTTGTGGCTCGACGTCGGGCTTCGGCACGACCATGGCCTCGGTAGCGACGCGGCGAGCACCACGGTCTGGCCGGAGCGTAGGGAGGCGAGGAGGAGCGAGGCAGCGCGGTGGTGTGGGTAGTCCGCAGTCATGGCTATAAGTAGACCGCTCACGCTCAATTGCTCGGTGGAGGGAGTCCAGAAGTCCATCGGTGTCTCAATCGGAGGTAATGCCGTAGGCGATTCAATTCATGCATGCATAATGGCTTCTGGCGTTTCAAAAGAGGATGCACATGCGATGGACGGATGGTTAGTGGAGAAGATGTACGCCAACAGTCACGATTCTGCATGCACATGCATTATAACGTAACAACCAAAGGGCAGGTAAGAGAATAGAGGTGGGGCTGCGGAAGGAGGGATGCCTACGTGGACGCCCTGCATGTTCAGAGAACTCCCCTAGTGGGGGTTTCCCATATAGAAGGTTTAGATTACATAGCGCACATGGATCTAACATGCACCCGCACTGGTTTAATGGGCCGCGAAAGTGGGTTATCCGCGCGTGATGCTCGCCAGCCCACTTATGGCCCGCATGATATCCACCGTGAGCCAGTTGAGAGTCTCTCTTCTCAAAAAAAAAAAGTCTCTCTCTTTTTTTCCCCATTTTGACGCAAGCAGCGGCTGCTGGAAATCCCACTGCGGCTGAGGGGAGGAGACGACGGCGCCGGCGTGGGCCCACTCGTCGGATGGCGCGTGCGGGTGAAGCCGCGCGCGGCTCTGCCGAGCGGCTCCGCGCCGGTGCCGGTGAAGACTGCGCTCGGGAGGCCTTCAGCACGGTGGCGCAGCGGAAGCGGCGTGACGGCCTGGTGTAGCACGGCGGCGGCTCCCTCGCCCTTATGTGCGGCGGCCGCGAGAGCGGAGCGTCACCTGATGCGTGGCGGGTCCGGGCTGGTGACAGCTGCGGCGTCGCCCTGATGCGCGTACATCAGCGCCTTGGTGCGTGGCGGCGGTGGCGGCACTATGGCAGGCTAATAGCTTGTGCGTGCGAGCTCGCCTGATGGCTCGCCCGGCAAGGCTGCACGAGCGGACACCAGCAGCAACACCAAGCCGAGGTAAATCATCCCGAAGCCATGCATAATCTTTCGTGAAGTATCTCTGTTTTGGGAAAATTGGATTTGGGAATTTGTAGAATTTTGTCTAAGATTTACATGATTCCCCTCCTACATGATAATCCGAACCTTAGCTCCATATATTTGGAGAATTTTTCCACGGTTGACATAATCCTAGGCTCGATTGTGCATACCGGTGACACAACTGATGTTATGCTCTCTGATTTTATACACAACTAGGACTAAATCCATGAGAAATTGTTGAATATTTAGGCATATTACGAGATATATTAATCCATAAAGACGACATAAAGTATGCTATCAGGAACATCATAGGCACAAATAAACTTAACATGCTACTGCAACTAGCATTATATGCTAAGCCCATTACTGCAACAGTAAGCAATAGCATAAAGAGATTCGGTTTATACCCTAGGGTGATTCAGCCGGTGCCCACGGCACGAGCATCACCACAGCCGGTTGCAGCAGCGTCGGAGGCACTCCTCGTCGTCGGCGCCACTGGTGGAAACTTGCGGCAGCAACGGAGAAGCAGAAGCGAAAGGAGCAGTCGCGCTCGCCTGAGAGCGGTCCCCAAAAAATTGATTGCCCGCTACCCGTGCAGGTATGCGATGCGGCGGAGGCATGCTCGCCGGAGTCCCCTGTGCGCGCAGGGGACTCGAGCCGGAGATGCTAAGACTCAGCTCAAGCTCAGGACAGTGGAATGAGTGTGGCGGCTGCTGGATAAGGGAAGACAGGGTGTGGCCGCCGTATTTATTGAGGGCGGCTAGGGCGCACAACACACAGGTGAGTTTACCCTTTTGCCCTCGGCTTAGGGCGCGCACCGCGCAGGTGCGTTTTACCCTTATGCCCTTCGCGACCGTTGCCTGGGCGTTGGGCCGTTCCTTTGTGACTGTGGCTGAACCATCTAGCCGTTAGGCGGTCCAAGCAGCCACAAAAGGCACAATCTAGCCGTTAGGCCGGTCCAGTGTGCCACAAAAAGCAAGGCCAAGGCCAAGGCCAAGGCGCGCGTGGCTCGACGGCGGCGGCGCGCGCGTGGCTCCCCCATGTTCCCTCTCAACTCCTCACAGAGA
The DNA here is from genome assembly GCA_015847255.1 of Hyparrhenia diplandra. Taxonomy (NCBI): domain Eukaryota; kingdom Viridiplantae; phylum Streptophyta; class Magnoliopsida; order Poales; family Poaceae; genus Hyparrhenia; species Hyparrhenia diplandra. Next base: position 220,030 of record JADLZK010011505.1, on the reverse strand, counting down.
GCACCAACTAGCTTCCTATTTAAGTTAAGCACTCTCTCAGTGAGTGTACCATGTGGTACTAATCCCACTCCACTTACCATAAATGTGTGGGCCGAGTTTCCTTGATTAATTGCTAGTTAACTAATGGGCCAAGCCCAATTAATCTAACAGAAATTGGGCACAACATCATTAATCCATGACTAATCACACAAGAATAGCGTGCTTCCCATGACTCGGGCCTTGTCATGGACCTTAGATCCATGGCGATAGAGTCTTCTCCGACGAGGTTATACCCCCTCTGTCGCAGGCTTGGTTCTAGGGTAGCAGCCCTAGGCGCTTGAGAGCCATTGGGAGAGAGAAATTGGTTTGATAATTCATTGCTTATCTTTACCAAATAACGGAGTCTCTCTTATATAGAGATGACTGCCTTGACCCCTAAGGAATATCCTAACCGAATCAATCTATCTTATTCCTTTCCTAACTTATCTCTTTCCTAACTAATCCCACGCGTGGAGTACTGTTCACGCGGGTACTGTTCACGTCGGCCAGCTGGGCCTAAGGGAGCGGCGGCTGTTGGCTGCCCATGACATCTCCCCTCCCTTGAGGATCGGCTCGCCCTCGAGCTGCCATAAACGTACTGACACGACTTAAGGTTAAGCCTTTTACATCTCGGCTTACCTTTGTTATTTAAGACTAAAACGTGAAATAAAGTTGAAAATAAAATATAAAATAAATTAAGACTACAACTATGTCCTCCTGGATCCCATGGAAAGCGCCGAATCACCATCGGATGTCGGGAGGATCAACGGCAGAGTACCAGTCGTTGGGTGCTGCATAGATGAGGCGGTCGAGATTGAATCGCCTTGCCCACTGCCATGGGTGTTGCTGGGAGGCACCATCCACGGCATTAAGTAGGGCGTATAGGCGTGTGCTCGAGTGGCTGATCGTGTCTTCGCATGAACCGAAGCAGACGCGCATCTTCCGCCTTGCCCGCCGAACAAAAAACCGCGCCTGCGGCTTGCGGCGCCGCGGCGGCTCTCTTGTGATGACCGCCAGGAACGGCCACGGAGATCAAGGAGGCGCGGCCCCTCACGAAGGGACTGCACCCTCCGGCGTGCGGGAACCCACGCGCGCCGCTTCGAAGCCGCACCGCTGCGTGGTGTTCCTTCTCTGTCTTCTCACGGTGGGCAGCCCGGCGGTTGAACATCCTCGACGAACCAATCTAGGTGCTCCGGTTAAACGGTCCACACTCTCTTCGAGTCTAGTGAAGGCATCTCGAGGTGGAGGCGTGGCGGGTGATGGAGCGCTAATCGGATGTGGGAGATGGCGGCGTGGCGGCCGGAGAGGGTGCGGCGTGATGGATGGAGATGGGATAAGGGCGTGGTGGCGGGGCGAACTGATAGTTGATACCTTGTCATGGACCTAATCCATGGCGATAGAGTTTCTCCGACTTATACCCCCTGGGCCAGGGTAGCCCAATCATTGGAGAGAGAATTGGTTTGATAATTCATTGCTTATCTTTACCAAATAACGGAGTCTCTCTTATATAGAGATGACTGCCTTGACCCCTAAGGAATATCCTAACATCAATCTATCTTATTCCTTTCCTAACTTATCTCTTTCCTAACTAATCCCACAGTAACTGTACTTTCCCATGACTGCCCATGACAGGCCTCAATGATTCTGGGCCTTGGACCATAGCTCTCCACTAGCCCGTGATCACTTTTCCAACACTGTAATAGCCTGTTCAGTATATGTGGTGTCAGTTCTCCTCACCGCTTATGCGCCTAGTCGATGTGAGGGGAGTGGGTCGCCACATGTTACCTTACTGTAATAGCATGTCACCACATGCGTTGCATAATGCATGCCACTATGCTATTCGTTTTCAACTTTGCAAATTACTGCATATTGTGCACATTCTTGTTTTCATAACAGTGAGGTTCAGCTTTGAGGTGTGAACAAGTCGGGCATTTGCAATTTTCTCAGGATAATCAACATTTCTATCATCATTCATGAATGAATGATGCTGCCTATGGTATGGGCAACACAGCACTGTATAACTGATATAAGGTCTACAACTCACAAGCAAAACATAAGCAAATATACTATATATGGACTATGACAATAAATTTAGAGAAACATGGTAGCCAATATATAAAGCTAGTGGTTACTGGTGCAATCTGACATCACTGAGCACTAATATACATATCTCTAATAGAATGCATCTCTGCAGTAGCATCGGTTATTGACAAACGCTCTGTGGGCAATTGCTTTGAGCAAAGCACACCAAGCTGAATGATGGCGGACAAAGATTTCCTTGTTCTTGTTAAATCATTGCTATTTTTTGCTTCATCATGCAGCCATAGGTTGGAATCTACTATCTCCATAACTTTGTCAGGAAGAGCTGCCTCAGCATAACCATGTAGGCTCATACCATCTCTGAACATATCATCTGTTGGCCTTTTTGCTGTGAACATCTCTAGCAAGGTGATACCAAGACTAAACATGTCACCGCAAGTCGATACTGCAAGACCTTCTCCATACTCTGCATTGGATTAAAACATGAATATACGTAGGTATATAGAATATTTAATGGGCATAGGGATACTTAAGTAGATGCTATCATGTGAAGCACATGGGGAACAAAACAACAAATTAGAGTGTTACCTGGAGCAATGTAACCAATGGAACCTCTTATTCCTAATGTGCTCGTAGAATTCATAGGATGTTAAACTTGTTGCTTCATCTAGAACTCTGGCAATACCAAAATCTCCAACACGTGCCCTCATGTCCTGATTCAGAAGAATGTTACTCGGCTTGAGATCGCAATGGATGATTGATGGCAGGCAACCGTTGTGAAGGTAGTCCAAAGCATTCACAATGTCCACAGCGATATTCAACCTCTGTGACAGGCTGAGTGCTCCCTGTCCATTTTGCCCTTCTAAATTTGAGTGAATCCATCTATCTAAGCTGCCATTAGCCATGAACTCAAATACTAGTGCTCTAAATTCTATACCCTGGTGGTTTATGCTAGAACAACATGTAATGATCTTCACAAGGCATCGGTGCCTCACTCTTCGTAGTGCCTCACATTCTGCCTGGAAGCTTTTGTAGGACCCTGATTGATGGACATTAAACACCTTAACTGCGACAGCCACAGTTTGGTTTTCTATTGTGCTCTTGTATACTGTACCATATCTTCCCTTTCCAAGCACATTTTCTTTTGAAAATCCATCTGTCCCTTTCAAGATATCGTTGTAAGGAATTATTCGAAGTTCTACCTCTGCAAGTTGGAGTGCTATTTCTTTCTTTGGCGCTGTCTTGAACTTGCAGTGAAGAAATCCAGCACAAGCAAGCCCTGACAGTAAGAGTAGTAGAACTCCTGTTACTGGGATTGCTATTTCAAGAGACTTCAGCATGCCTTTCTTGTTCTTCCTTGCACTAGTGATTGGGCATTTTGGCAGCCGTAGCTGTGGTATACCGCCACATAATGCATTGCTCCCAACAATTGATAGTTCACTTAGATTTGTGAAAACCCCTTGTTTGGGTACTGGACCTTGCAAATTGTTGAATGTTAGATCAAGTCGGAGTAGCGACGTCGAATTGCCTAATAGCTCTGGGATCGCTCCCGACAAGCTATTGTGGGCAAGGTACAACTCCTGCAAGTTAGTAATGCTGCCTAAGATGCCAGGGATGCTGCCATTCAGTTTGTTGGCTGTCAAATTCAATCGAGTGAGGCCTTGCACATTCTTCAGTGTGGCAGGTATGCTTCCTTGAAATAAGTTGTCACCCAGCGAGATGATTTCTAGGACTCTGCAGTTGCCAATGGTATCTGGAATTTCACCTGACAATTGATTTCCGGACAGAATGAGCTTTTCAATATTTAACAAATCACCAACTTCTGGAGGAATTGGTCCCTCCAGCAGGTTGTTAGACAAGTAAATACCTATTGAGATTGATGACAGGCGCATGAGTTCACTGGGAATAAATCCAACAAGTTTGTTACTTGATAGATCTAACGCTGCAAGTTTGCTCAGATTACCAATTATGGGAGGAATTGACCCCTCTAAACTGTTGCCATGTGCTACAAATAAAGACAGAGCAGTGAGGTTTCCGATGGTTGTTGGTATATGTCCTGACAAGTTGTTGGAATATAGATATAGATTGATCAGTGGTGTAAGTTTGCCGATGCTTTCAGGAATGGCCCCAGAGAGGGAGTTTTCTCTAAAATCAAGCTGCTCTAGATTTACCAGATTTCCAATCTCAGATGGGATGACACCAGATATGCTGTTGCCGGGAGCCCGTAGCCACTGGAGGCTGGTTGTGAAATTAGCAAACCAACTCGGCAGTTTCCCTGAGAACCTGTTCCATCCAATTGTGAGCACCTGCAACCTAGTACAGTTCGTCAAAGACGGAATAAATCCCCATTCTTGTTCATCGTTTGCCACGAACATGTTCATATCAAGGTCAAACACCTCAAGATTTTGCAGTCTGCCCAACCCGGAAGGAACAATTCCGGCAAAACTGTTGACGGACACATGAAGTTGCTGGAGCCTGGAGAGATTGGCTAGTGACTGCGGTAGAAGTCCAGTAAATAGGTTCATTGAAACCCCAAATGCCTGGATGCTCGGAATGCTTTTCCCCAGGTCGGTTGGTAGATGTCCATGCAGCTTGTTATTTGCCATGAAAAAGTAATAAACAGATGATAGGTTGTACAGGGAAGGAGGGACCAAACCAGAGAGATTATTGACAGAGAGCTGAAGCCAGGAAAGGTATGGATTGTTGCCGATCCCTGCAGGAATTGATCCCTCGAGGTAGTTGCTGGACAAGGACAATATGGTCAACCGGGAAAGGTTTCCAAGAGATGACGGGATGGTTCCAGTGATGCTGTTGTTCGCCATGGCCAGAACTGAGAGCGACGGCATGTTGCCAATCTCAGCCGGGATGCCTCCCTGCAACCCTTTGTTGCTACTGATCCTCATCACACGGAGGCTGGTGCAGTGGCTGATGTTGCTGGGAATGACGCCCGTCAACATGTTCTGCATCAGGTCAAGGCTCTGTAGACGCCTGAGAGATCCGATGCTGGGAGGGATCTCACCCTGCAGGGTGTTGAAGCTGAGGTTGAGCCAACGAAGGAAGGTGAGGTTGCCGATGGCAGGGGAGATGGTGCCGTCAAGGCCCTGGGAACTGAGGTCCAGAGTGACCACTGGCCAGGGGTGTCTCTTGCCGCAGGTGACGCCCTCCCAGCTGCAGTGGATGGTGCTCTTGTTCCAAGAGTCCAGCACGCCAGAGTGGCGGGCAATCTTCTTCTTGAAAGCCACAAGTGCTTTCTCATCGCTGGCGCCACCATGGCCTGTCGGAGATGTTTCTGTGGTTGTGAGGGTGGTTGCCGTGCTGGAGACCAGCAACAAAAGCTGGAGGAGGAATCCGGCTGTGACGAGCAGCATGTCTGCTGAAGGATTGAGTCAGTGCAGAGAGTGGTTCCTTACCTTACAGCATTATATTATGTGAGTTTCGTAGATACATACGGGCAAGAGTACCTCATTTTCATTTGCTATTTTAAAAATATAGCTCTGTCGTGCCGTGTTTGGAGAAACTAAGTGTTTTTAGTAAAATCTGATCCGTATTGGTTTGTAGCTTTGCCGGTGGAGCTCAGTCATTATATAGTTTATTTATTAGTTAGCAACCAATGTGCATTGCTTCCCAAAAATCAACTAATATGCATGATCCTGCATGGTGCGTAATTAGTCTCCGTCAAGCCGGCCAGCGATTCTAAATTAATCGTCTTCTGTTCGGTTCATGAAGGTTGATCTTTGTCGTTTTGGGTGTTAGGTTTGATGGACTCTCATCATCATTTGAATTTTGGTACACTGACAACGTCACATGCTTATACTAATTGTCTGCTTGTGAAGAGAGTAGAGAACAATTTATTATAGAGTGGTTAAATGCATGATAAGCCCTTGAACTTGTCTGGGTGCGCCACTTAGATTCACAAACTCTCAAAATGCATTTTTGCCACCCTAATGTTGTTCAAGTGTGTGTTACTTTGGTCCACAAACTCACAAAATGCATTTTTACCACCCTAATGTTGTTTAAGTTTGTCACTTAGTCCATAACGATTCGCGAGCTGGCTTTTGGCCTATGTGGCATCGCCAGCTGCAGCGTTGTGGCTTTTGGCCTCCGTCGCGGCGTTGCCACCGACACCTTCAATCACCGATGGTTGATGAAGGTCATCACCAGCCATGTTCCCCTTCCTCTGCTCTACTGCTTGCTTGTCTTCACTCTGCTCTACTATCGCTTACTCTGCTTTGCTCTTCTTCCTTACGCTACACGGCTACACCTGCGCAGCTGCGCTACAGCCCTACTCTGCGCTTACTCTGTTTTTCCTCTGCTCTGCTGCGCTTACTCTGTCTTGCCTGCACTATAAAATCACCTGCTGCTGTAGTTGGTCCATTGCCTAGCTATGCTACAATGTTAACAATGTTTGTTCGCCCTCTGTGCTTTATATCTCACTGCCGCTGTGTTTTGTTTATTGATGCACACATACTTAATCCTACTCATAAAACATGATGTTTAGGACAACAACACGGTCTCTCAAAACAAAATTTTGACCTCTTGTTATTCTAAAAATATTTATGAAAAAATGATATATGTATACTTTTATGAAAGTTGTTTTCAAGACAAATCTATTCATATAGTTTTTACATTTGCAAACTTAATAGCTTATGATTTATATTCTAAATGTTTGACTCAAATCTTTTTCAAAACGTCAAGTTTTATGAGTACAGAGAGAGTATTAGATAAATTGGAGAGTAAACCACAGGATCTCTGATCTAATTCCTGGAAACAAAATGAGATCTAATGTGAATTAGTGATTAACCATAATCCAGCGTTGGATAGTCTACCATCTGCCAAGTAGATCGAGATCGCAGACATAGCACGTCACCTCTGATCCACCGATGCCACTTCACAGCACAGCCTCTTCTTGATCGTGAAGAAGAGAGAATTGGTGACATGTAAATAATGACTTGCTTAATAATAAATAAAGAATAATGTCATCATTACATTTGATCAAAACACCTATTGTTCCAAGTATAATCAGCTAACGAAGAAACTCAACTAATGTTCCTTTCATACAGGGACATAGATTACATTATCTGAGAACATAAACTAAGGGCACTGGATAGTGCAATGGCTTTATCTTGAAACTTATGTCATTCAGTACCTTAATTTTGTCCTTCTGAAAATAGCCGATGGTCTTGCAGAAGTCACATCTTGGACTCTCAGGACTATGTCCAGCTCTAGATCATTTGAGCTCTTGCTTCTCTAAATCGAGCTTATGCTTTCATCTTATGGCGATAAACTTCTCATGATTATTTCGCTAATCTTTATGCAGCTCTTCTAATGAAGCTAAGAACTGTTTGGCATTATCAGTGTCAATGATTTCTCCCCTAAATGTTCTTGAGCGATAGCCTGCTTGAGTGCTCCACAGATATCTATTAGACTCAAATTCTTCAACACTCCGGTAGAAGGTGGTGTCATAATCACCTTCTCTTGTTGGGAGAGTAGGAGCACTCTGGCGTATGGCATAATCACAACTCAGAGTTAGGAGAGCCAATTGTACTTCCTCTTTCCATAGTGAGAAGTTGGTCTAGTCGAGGAGAGGAATATGATTATGTCCATAATACAAGGACACAACTATGAGTCGAAATAAATTAAACAACATTACTAAGGGTATATTCACAGTACGTCGTGTATGAATGAAATCCTACATTGGCCTGATTCAAAACATGCAAATGACATTTCAGATTCGCACCACCGTTATGCAGAAACGGAAAAGAAACCAGACATAAGCTTGTTAAATTATGCATATGAATAAAGGTTGGTCAAAGATGTATGCATACGCAAAAAAAAAAAAAAAAAAAAAAAAAAGATGTATGCATACGCCACAATGAAGTTTCTAACTAGATTTTTTCGTTGGTTCCATTCTAACTAGAAAATTAGTCATGACTTAGCAGTGGAAATAAAGATTATGTGGGCAAAATTAATAAACATCATAAACAAGACATAAGACAGTGCCATAAGGGCATCCATAAATTAAACCAAAAAGATACTAGGGATTTAGGAAAAGATGTGTATGAAGAAATCAGTTGATGCTTTACGGGTGGATGAAAACAATGGAACTATTACTTGAAAAAAAAATTAATGGCGCTATTAAAGAGGTTTTGAAAAATTCCGTATGCGCTGTATTTGGCCTAGTTAGCACAACTGTATCTCTAACAGTATTATGGCCTAAAAGCAATAAAGGCATAGTGCCCGGCAGCTGAGGACGAGCACTGGCTCAACGTGCAGCCGTACTAGCTTAATGGGCCGCAAAAACGGTTATCCGTGCGTGAAGCTCGCCAGCCCACTTATGGCCCACATGATCGCGGAAGAAATGCCACATTTTCCGTTTCTCACGCAAGCAGCGGCGGCGGCTGGGAATCTGAGTGCGAAGCTGCCAGGTAGTGGCGGGCTGGGGACGACGGCGCCGGCGTGGGCCCACTCGCCGGAGCGCGCGTGCGGCCGAAGCCGCGCGCTGCTCTGTCGAGCGGCTCCTCTGGTGCCGCTGATGAGCGCGCTCGGGTGGTCATCAGCACTGTGCCGCAGGGGAGCGGCGTGATGCGACCCGGCGGTGGTGGCAGCTGCAGCGTCGCGCTGATTCGCGCGCCAGCAGATGCGCCCTGATGCGCGGGCGGCATAGGCGCCTCGCGTGGCGATGGCGGCACTATGGCAGGCTGGCAGGTCGTGCGTGCGAGCTCACCTGCGCACGCGTGATGGCCCGTCCGGCAAGGCTGCACAGCGACACCAAGCGAGGCATCCCAAGCCATAATCCTTACGACACCTCAATTTGCCGGTTTTGGGAGTTTGGTAAATCATCCTTCACCCCTCCCGAAGCCATAATCCTTACTGAAGTTAGGGTCTCAATTTGGGGAAATCATGATCTAGGTTTTGGGAGTTTGGTAAATTTTGTCTGAGATTTACATGACTTCACCCCTCGCCCCTTACATTGCTTATCTGAATTTGCCACGGTTGACATAATCTGATGCTCGATTGTGCATATGTTCTTGACTAATCAGGGAGCAATTGACGTTATGCTCACTGATTTTGTACACGATTAGGACTAAATCTTTGGTCAATTAGGCATCAAATTAGGACTAAATATGCGATCAATTAGGCATCAAATTGGGCGCAACATCATTAATCCTTGACAAATCATTATGATTAACTAATTAACTAAACCTAGGCCCGAAACATGCATAATTATGTTTAGGCATAACCAGAGACTTAATTGTTTAGAGCATGACTAAATAGGGCCTAGAACATCATCAACATGGCTAATCAAGCACAACAGAGAGCAATTAGTTCACTAATCAAGTAATGACATCAAAATTAACTTAATCCAAGATGAAATCCACGCATATTGTGTTGCATAATGCATGTAACAATGATATTCTTTTTCAACTTCGAAAAATTACTGCATATTCTGCACATTCTTGTTTTTGTAACGCTGGGTTCAACTTTAAGAGTGAACTACTTGGAAATGTGTATTTTCTCAGGATAATCAACATTTCTATCATGGTTCATGAATGATGCTGCTTATGGTATGGGCAACACAACACCGTACAGACTGATATAAGGTCTACAACTCACAAGCAAAAAAAAGAAGCAAACACGTTACATATGGACTTCGATAATAAATTTAGAGAAACATGGTAGCCAATACACAAAGGTAGTGGTTACTAGTGCAATCTGACATCACTGAGCACTAATAAACTTATCTCTGATAGCATGCATCTCTGCAGTAGCATCACTTATTGACAGACGCTCTGAGGGCAATTGCTTTGAGCAAAGGACACCAAGCTGAATGATGGCAGACAAACATTTCTTGGTTTCTTGTTATATGCCTTGTATCATTGCTACTGCTTGCTTCATCCTGCAACCATAGGTTAGAATCTGCTATCTTCATAACTTTGTCTGGAAGAGCAGCCTTAGCATAACTGTGAAGGCTTATACCATCTCTGAACATATCATCCGTTGGCGTCTTTGCTGTGAACATCTCTAGCAAGGTGATACCAAGACTAAACATGTCACCGCAAGTCGATACCGCAACACCTTCTCCGTATTCTGCATTGGAATAAAACAAGAACACATGTATGTCTGTAAAATAATATCATGTGAAGCACATGCAGAACAGAGGAACAAATTAGAGTTACCTGGAGCAATGTAACCGATGGTACCTCTTATTCCTAATGTGCTTGCAGAATTCATAGGATGATTGCTTGTTGCTTCATCTAGAACTCTTGCGATTCCAAAATCCCCAACACGAGCCCTCATGTCCTCATTGAGAAGAATGTTACTCGGCTTGAGATTGCAATGGATGATCGACGGCTGGCAACCGTTGTGAAGATAGTCCAACGCATCCACAATGTCTACTGCGATATCCAACCTCTGTGACAGGCTGAGTGCTCCTTGTCCATCTTGGCCTTCTAAATTTGAGTGGATCCATCTATCTAAGCTTCCATTAGCCATGAACTCAAATACTAGTGCTCTGAAGTCTTGACCCTGGTGGGTGATGCTAGAACAACATGTAACAATTTTTAGAAGGCATCGGTGCCTCACTCTTCTTAGTGCCTCACATTCTGCCTGGAAGCTTTTGTAGGACCCTGATTGCTGGAAATTAAAAACCTTAATGGCAACGACAATTGCATGATTTTCTAGTGTGCCCTTGTATACCGTACTGTATTGTCCCTTTCCAAGCACATTAGCTTCAGAAAATCCATTTGTTCCTTTAAGTATATCATTATACGGAACTATTGGAATCTCTATCTCTGCAAATGGTGGTGGCAAATTTTTCTTCAATATTGTCTTGGACTTTCTGTATTGGATTCCAGCCCAAACCAGAAAAAATAAGATGAGACTTCCCACTGTAGGGATTGTTAATCTAAGAATCTTGGGTATGCATTTCTTATTTTGTCTTGCAAAAGAGAGCTTGGGCATTTTGGTAGATCGAGCTGTGATATCCCCCCGCATAACGCATTGTTACCAACAATTGATAGTCCAGTCAAATTTTTGAATATTCCCTCTTTTGGTACTTCACCTTGCAAATTGTTGTAGGATAGATCTAGATGAAGCAGCGATGTTGAATTACCTAAAAGCTCTGGGATTGTTCCAGATAAATTGTTGTGGCCAAGATACAACTCCTGTAGGTTGGTAAGGGTAGCCAGGTTGCCAGGGATGCTTCCATTGAGTTTGTTATCCGTCAAATTAAGTAGGGTCAAGCCTGCCATGTTCTTGAAAGTAGCAGGTATGCTTGCTTGGAATGAATTGCCATCCATAGTTAGGATTTCCATGGCCCTGCAGTTGCCAAAAGTATCATGTATCTGACCTGACAATTTGTTTCCTGATAGGAGGAGCTCTTCTAGATGTACCAAACTCCTATTTCTAATGGAAGTGGTCCCTCCAGCATGTTGTGGGACATCCTAAGACCCATTGAGATTGATGGCAATTCCATAATTTCGTTTGGAATCAAGCCATTGAGCTTGTTATTTGACAGATCTAGGTCTAAAAGTTTGCTCAAGTTTCCAATGTTTGGTGGAATTGGCCCCTCAAAGCTGTTGTTGTCTGCATAAAGTTGAAGCAGGCTAGAAAGGTTTCCGATAGAGGATGGTAGATGTCCTGAGATGTAGTTTGAATAGAGGCCAAGTTGCTTCAATTGTGTAAGCTTCCCGATGCTTTCAGGAATGACCCCAGCAAGTAAATTTTCGCCAAAATCAAGCATCTCAAGACCGGCCAAATTTCCAATATCTGATGGGACGACACCAGATATGCTGTTGTTGCGAATGTACAGCCGCTGGAGATTAGTAGACAGATTAACCAATGAGCCTGGCAGCTTTCCTGCAAATCTGTTCCATCCAAAGGCCAGTACCTGTAATCTGCTACAATTCACCAAAGAACCAATAAATTCCCACTCTTCCTCGTTGTTTGCCTCTAACATATTATCAACCAGAGCAAACACTTCAAGATTTTTCAGTCCGCCCAATCCGGAAGGAACAGTTCTGATAAAACTATTGAATTCAGCATAAAGACTCTGTAGCCAGGAGAGATTTGTTAGTGATGGTGGAAGAGCTCCAGTAAATCGGTTTTGTCCAATCCCAATGTCTTGGATGCTCGGAAGGCTTGTCCCCAGATCAGATGGTAGACGGCCATGGAGATGGTTGGCAGTCGCATAAAAGAGATAAAGAGATGACATGTTGAACAGGGAAGGAGGGAGCTGACCGGACAGATTATTACGAGAGAGCTGAAGGAAACCGAGATGTGTATTGTTCCCGATGCCTGCAGGGATCAATCCCTCAAGATAGTTGGCTGACAAGGACAAGATGGCCAACCGGGAAAGGTTCCCAAGAGACGACGGGATGGTTCCGGTAATGCTATTGTTGTCCAGCGCTAAAACTGAGAGCGCCGGCAGGTTGCCTATCTCGGCTGGGATGCTTCCGTGCAGGCCTTTGTTCCCTTGGATGGACATCTCATGGAGGCTGATGCAGTGGCTGATGTTACTTGGGATGGCACCAGTGAGCATGTTTTGGACCAGGTAAAGGCTCTGGAGGCGCCTGAGGGTGCCGATGCTGGGAGGGATCTCCCCTTGAAGGCTGTTGTAGCTCAAGTTGAGTAAGCGCAGGAAAGTGAGGTTACCGATGGCGGGGAGATGGTGCCGGCGAGCCCCTGCGAACCGAGGTCCAGAGTGACCACCCTCCACCGGTGCCTCTTGCCGCAGGTGACGCCCTCCCAGCTGCAGTAGCTGCTGCTCTGGTTCCACGAGTCGAGGACTCCAGAGTGGCGGGAGATCTTGGCCTTGAAAGCCACAAGAGCTCTCTCGTCGTCATGGCCATGGACTGGCGAATACATGGCTGCACTGGTTGTTGCTGCAGCAGAGGTCAGTAGTAGGAGCAGCTGCAGCAGGCGCCTCATTCTGAGGAGCACCATGGCCGGTGGTGGCTTTCGGTTCATTGCCTGATAATGATGATGATAATCGCTCATGTGGCAGTAGTAGTACATATGGGAACGCGCAGATGGTGGGCAGATGCATTTCCTCCCTCGCTCATCAGGTCCCATGCCATGATTCCATTGTGGAAAGTCTGTGGACACGACCAATCTTACTGTGTCTGCGCTGCCGTGGAGTGCACTCTGCTGAATCACTCTTCTTACATGTACTGTCTTTTATGTCCGTGCAGGAGTTGTCCTCCCCATCTTTACTAGGACTGGACTGTTGATTCGATGATTGGTCTTTTTTTATGACTCTGTCCTCCCCATGTTTTCTCACAACTCTGCATTCTGGAAACGGGTTTCTATGCTGGGTTTCCTCATCACTCTACGTTTTGGAATCTGGAAACCTTGTTGATCTACATTGAAGCAACAACTAACGTGGTCAACACGGCCATAGTGGTGGAACGAGCAGACGAATGTCATGTATACAAAGTACATAGGCCAGTCTACTTCATGAGCTGAGGTTCTAGCCCACGGCAAGCATTGGCATCGATGAATTATTTTTTTTTTTTTTCACACGAGGCAATACCCCATTCCCATTTCAGCAAACGGAAATACAAGTGTTCTTACAAGACAGTTTAGAAGGGAAAGGATAAAGAGCTAAGTAGCAACTACTGTGAGAAACCCAGCTAGTTGATTTTCGACAGCAGGGCAAAAGACAGAACCAGAGTTGCAGACATTACAATTATTTTGCATGACAGAGGCTAACTCTCCTGCCTGCACACAGACACAAACCCATAATACGAACTGATGTTCAAAGTTCTGCTGATCTTCCGGAACCAGTTGTAGCTGGGACTCAGTCTTCCTGGTCATCTCCTTCCTCTTGGTTGGATGTACTGATCGCCACCTGTTGTCCACCATCTGACGATTGGTTGATAAAGATCTCGGTCGCCATTCTGAGCATGCTGTTAATTCCTTCAATGATCTCCTCCTTGCTCATGTCTGGAATCAAACCTGTCCAAAATCTCATGAGACTTGTTGCATGACATGTAATTTCTAAAGGGCTTTTCAAAAGTTTCCCTCAAAGTGTGCTCTGTTACGAGCTTTCCAGATGGACCAGCAAATTACTGAGATACCCCAACAGTGTAAAGCTTTGTGATTTGGCAGCCAGATATCACACCAAGACCAACATTGATCTAATGATGATGGAATATTATCAGCTCCTACAAATTTGGCAATGACAGCCCATATTGTTTTGGCGATGGAACAAGTAAAGAAAAGGTGTTCACAAGACTCATTCATATCATATCACAAAACTGACATACAGGATCACCATTCCATTTCCTTTTAACTAAGTTGTCTCTAGTGAGGATGGCATTTTTAGATAAAAGCCACATGAAGTATTTAATCTTTCGAGGAACTTTTCCTCTCCAGATTTTCTTGTAGCTTGGACCATTGTCACCCTGAGTAATAGCATTGTACAGTGTTTTAACAGAAAAAATTCCTTTATTTCCAAATTTCCAAAATATCCTGTCTTTCTCATCATATAGGTTAAAATTATCCACATCCTGTATAATCAGGTCCCAGCAAATTTGAAGTTCAGTAGTTAACCATCTCCTAAAAGTGATAGCAGATAAGTCAACTTTGGCTTCTGCTACCATAATGTTTTTGATTGCACAAAATAAACAAAGTCGGAACAATCTCAGCTATAGGCTTGTCATAGAGCCAGGGATCAGACCAAAATCTCACCTTTTTGCCATTCTTTATCTAAATTTTTCTTCCATAGAGATAATTTTTTTTTGATTTTTAGGAGATCATACCAGATAGGAGAGTCATCAGGTTTGCGAGAAACTTCATGGATAGATTTGTTTTTCAAGTATTTGGCTTGGATAATTTCCTGCCATAACCCCTCTTCCACCTCTAATTTCCACCACCATTTTGCCAATAAGCAAATGTTTATTTTCCTGAGATCCCTAATGCCCAAACCACCTTTTTTTTTATCTGTACATATCAGGGGCCATCTTACCAAATGATATTTTCGTTTGGTACCCCTCCTTGCCAAAAAAAAACTCTTCTGAACTTATCCAGCTGTTGTATAGGTGTTTGAGGGGCCAAGTAGACTGACAATTGGTAAGTCGGAGCATTATTCATTCATCGATGAATTATGAAGCTGGAATTTCAAAGGACTGATTTCTCTTGAACCACTCTGAGTGTGGACTGCTTGTTTGGTAGCCCATTCGTTTGCACAAGTCCAGTCGCTAACATCTACAGTACATCAACTGAATTGAACCATCACCGTGATCTAGGGAGACGGTGGAAAGACCAGAGGGAAGTCGCGGGGACGACTGACTTGGCTCACGAAGTCTCTCTCCTCGGCTACTTTGCCAATAATAGTTCTAAAAGAATGTAGAGGATGTAAAGGCGTCTGCTTTCTAGGAACTGTTGTCTTCCATCCTTGTGAAGATGCACTCACGGTAAAGCTGTATGCATTCACTGAATTTTAGTGCATGGGAGTACTAGATCAGAGAAACTAGCCTCCTCCTAAACTGACGACTAAGGAGACCATGACTCGATTCACAGGGTATCTCCTGATTGGCTGGTCGCTAACAATAATTCATGGCGACACCGTCTTTGATTGAACTGCCGACATGGTTATGGCTTTGCGTATACAACGGGTGGTACTATCCGATCAGAAATCCATCAGATGTAATGAATGATTGAATTACAGCCACAACTATTTGCTAGTTCCCGTCTCCTGTTCACTTCGGTCAATCTGTCCTATAGCTATAGGATCCACAATGAAGGACCGAAAACGGAGACCAGAGGGAGGGTGAATGAGAGCCAAAGATTTCTTTGGAAATATTTAGTCGTTGTTTCAACTTCATCACCAAACACGTAAACCACACTCTGTGATGTCCACAATCCAACTAGTGGGTGGATATTTCCTAGGAGCACAGGGGGCGACATAAACGCACAAAGATCGCTTCTCGAACCTCTGCAATTCCGCCACATGTCGCCCCATTCTTCTTGGGAACCTCCGCCCGGGTTTTAAGCCCCAAACTTGGAAACCATCCACGGGTGGTTTTGAGACCCTAACCACCAAACTATTCGCGAGTATTGTACTCCATACGCATCCTTAGCATTTCGACACGTGTCACCGCCATCCTCAACCACCTGGCCACCAAGTCTTCTGGAGCCTCTCGCTTAACTTGCACGTCGGCCGTCTTGACACAATCAACATGGTCACTCCTCCATGTATACTTGCACTTGTCGATTTTCCCAGGTGTCAATCACCACAGCCAATCACCCGGCATCCTGGTCCCTTAGTCCTAGCCTCATGTCCGTCCTTCACTAGTCCTGGTCCGTCGGCATGGCACATCCCTACTTGTCCTTCACCTTTCCGTTGACCATTGCCTCCGAGCTCCACACCTGCGCACCACAAGCCAAGAGACAGGTTGCCCAACACACTCACTTCATGGTTGGTCCACAAACTCAACCAAAGATGCGAGCCCGTTGACAATCACTCATCCCAAACACGAACCACAAGGGCACATGTGAACCTTGTGTTCGCAATCTCCCCCTTGATGAGTGCATTGTCTACACCAACACAAAGACAACAGATACAAAGCACAGAGGGAGAGAAAGAAGAAGATAACTCACCCAAGCAAATAACCAAAAGCCAATGTAAAGCCAAAACATGGTCATTTAAAATGAGGAAAACTCAAGTAAAGCTTGGTCCCCAAAGACATGGGCAACGACTTGGAGCAACCAAGTAAAACACAACTAGCCTTCAAGAAGAGGCAGAAAGGGCTTAATACCACTAGCAAAACTCAACACCTAAAGGCAGCTAGAACATCTAGAAGACGCAAAGCTAGGCTCCACACATCTAGCAAAAGCAAGTCAAATGCAACTCCCCCTGAACAATCTCTCTAAGATGAATGCATACACACTGGATTTGTGAGTCACTCCCTCTGTTCGCGTATGCCCTTATGAAGGCAAAGCCCAAAGATTGCAACTACCCCTCAGAAAATGCTATGAATGCAAAGGATGCAGAAATGCAGACGCTTGCAGAGTATAGTGTGCAAGGAGAGTGAAAAGATGCTCTCCCAGGTGCTGTTATGTGTGTGTTGCAATAAATACAAGTGCTAGCAAATGCTCAAAATGAAATGAAATATGATACGTAAACATATTGTCACACAAAATTTGAATTTCATTCCTCCGTGGCTCCGTCCCTATTCACAAAAAAAAATTAATTTATTTCCATGTAAGTAGTTCTTAGCAAGAATGATTTTTTGTCCTGTACACGCCATTTACTAGATGCAGTCACTGTTACAAAAATGATTTTTAGGAAATAGGATCTCTGATTAAAGGTAGCAACCATTTCTGCAAATAGCCAGTAGGCCTCCAGAAAACAAACTTTCTACCTCTGCAAATCGTTTATGGAGGAAGAGGTTCTAAGGCGTCGCCCAAAATAAAGTTCATTGATTAACAGAGGTGGTTGTTTTAAGGGGCACATATCTGTAGATCAATTTTTGGTGGTGGGCACCAGAAAAACGTCTGTCTCGAAAAAAAAACAATTTGTGGAGGCAGACACTTTAGATGTTCATCTCTATAAATAATATAGTTACCGAAAATGATTTTTGTGGGATATATGGGCCAGGGGTACCAGCATCGCCGTAAATTTAATCATGTCTAACTGTAGGCCAGAGGCCGGGGGTAGAAGGCCCACGAGGGCCACATGGAGCGATCAATTTGAAGGTCAAGGCACGTCAATCATATCCGAAAGCGGAGGGATGCTTCCGTTTATGGTTGCTAGCTCTTTGTCAGGTTGAGTGAATGCCGGATCACAACGGGTTAACTGAGTGGAATTGGGGAATTTTTGTTCGGGAAAGCAAGAATTAGAGGGGAGAAGAGAAGAACAGGGGAGTTCAGGGAATGGGATTCTGTAATTCGATGATATCAGTAGTCAGTTACAAGGGATTATATTCCTGCCTGGACTCCACCGACACAACGCCAGCCCGGCCAAACTCTTACGCCCACTGTTAACAACTGACTCTAGCAATTACATGAACTGAGGCCCATCAGCCACTATCAGTCTTGTTCAGGCTCTTTTTTATCGAGCAAGGGACGCTCCCATTTCCATTGCATTGGCACGGAAATACTTCAGGGTTTTAGAAAGTCTTTGGACATGTTGTCGGAAAAGTTTCAGTCTTCCTTCCTATAGTCTCTGGATCCCTCCCCACAGTTCTTTGAAGCTCAGTTTCAGTGAACGCAGGAACTTTAGGTTGCCGATGGCAGGGGAGATGGTGCCGGCCAGCCCCTGAGAGCTGAGGCTCAGAGCGACCACCCACCAGGGGTGTCTCTTCTTGCCGCAAGTGACGCCCTCCCAGTTGCAGTGGCTGCTGCTCGTGTGGCTGCTTTCAGGCGCCAGAGCAGGCCGTCAGTCTTAGGAGCAGCATGGCCAGCGGATGACTGATACGCTCATGGTTCGTTCTGTGACTCCTACACCGTAGTGGCAGGGCTCTGTGCCTAATTAATCATGCTGTATAATTTATTCTTGCTGCCTGTTGTGTCGTCTTCGTCTATTCTGGAGATCGAGCTGAGTTTGCTACCCAGGTTTTTAGCAAGCAGGAATAGACCGTTGGTTTGTTATTTGCAATTAGGATGACCACGTGACCTGCGTTCTGCGTTGATATATTAATAAAATAAACGGAGATATTGAAGTTTGAGAAGGAGAAGCAAATATATTATAGAATTCAACAATACATTCAGAGAAACTGTAATGGTGTCGTGAGTCATGACAGCATCTTTAGAGAATCAACATTTTCTAGCAAATAATGATGCATATCAGCATATCACAGAAGGGTTTGTTACAATCAAATAGGTATTAATAAAAGAGAACCAAATATATTACGGACTTGCTGGGTATATGTATTAATAAAAGGATAGATAACAACCTGAATAGTGAAGCAAATATATTACAGACTTCAACAATACATTTAGATTGATTTCAAAAACACATATCTTGGTGTGGAGGTAGCTGACTGTAATTCTCCTCCTATGGCTGTGGTGGGATGAAAGAAATAAATGGAGAGAAGAAGGAAGAAGGAGAGGTGGCTTATCTTACAGCAGCTCTGTCAGATAGATTTCAGTTGCAAAGCTGCAAGCCCCTATTGTCGGAAACTCGTCAGGTACAGAGAGATGGACCAAACCAAGTCCGGGTATCTTCAAGATAAATTCGGATGGTGCACATGATAGCAAGACTGACCATGGAGGATGGGGCTTCATCATTCGAGATGATCAAGGAGCAATGGTGAAAGCTGTGGAGTGGCTTGTCGAATTTGAGTTCCACACTGTACAAGGTACCATGGAAAGCCAAGGCGTCGCCTGGTCGTCCAGTGTACGAGGGGGTCTAGGCATTTCTCCGCCTTAGCCTATTGTGTATGGCATTCGCATTGGGTACATAGGCGTCCACGACGCGTGCCTGACATGCCTGGCAGCCTACCTATTCTCCACAGGTCATCACCAGCCTGCCTTGTTCCCCTTCCTCTGCTCGGCTGCTTGCCTGTCTTTCCTCTGCTCTACTACGGTTTGCTTTTCTTTTCTTTCCGCTGCTCTGCTACGCTTACTCTGTCTTTAGCTGCAGCATAAAATCACTTGCTTGCCTTTGTTTTGTTCACTGATCCATGTGACGCGCTGTAATAGCATGTTCAGTATATGCCATGCCGTCACCTCACCTTGCCTCGCGCCTTATGCGCCTAGATAGCATGTCACCACACGCGAGCATAATGCACGACACAATGATATTCTTTTTCAACTTTGCAAATTACTGCATATATTGTGCACATTCTTGTTTTCACAATGGAGAGATTCAACTTTGAGGTGTGAACTAGTCTTACAAGTGCAATTTTCACAGGATAATCAATATTTGTATCATGATTCATGAATAATGCAGCCTATGATATGGGCAACAGAGCACCGTACATAATGATATAAGGTCTACAACTCACAAACACAAAAAAGAAGCAATTACATTACATATGGACTTCGATAATAAATATAGAGAAACATAGTAGCCAATACATAAAGGTAGTGGTTGCTAGTGCAATCTAACATCAGTGAGCACTAATAAACTTATCTCTGATAGCATGCATCTCTGCAGCAGCATCGCTTATTGACAGACGCTCCGAGGGCAATTGCTTTGAGCAAAGGACACCGAGCTGAATGATGGCAGACAAACATTTCTTGTTTCTTGTTATATGCCTTGTATCATTGCTACTGCTTGCTTCATTGTGCAGCCATAGGTTGGAATCTGCTATCTCCATAACTTTGTCGGGAAGAGCCGCCTCAGCATAACCATGTAGGCTTCTACCATCTCTGAACATATCATCCGTTGGCCTCTTCGCAGTGAACAACTCTAGCAAGGTGATACCAAGACTAAACACGTCGCCGCAAGTCGATACTGCAAGACTTTCTCCATATTCTGCATTGGATTAAAACATGAACACATATATGTCTATAAAATAATATCATATGAAGCACATGCAGAACAGAGGAACAAATTAGAGTTACCTGGAGCAATGTAACCGATGGTACCCCTTATTCCTAATGTGCTAGCAACATTCATGGGATGTTTGCTTATTGCTTCATATAGAACTCTAGCAATTCCAAAATCTCCAACACGGGCCCTCATGTCCTGATTGAGAAGAATGTTACCTGGCTTGAGATCGCAATGGATGATCGATGGCTGGCAACCGTTGTGAAGATACTCCAAAGCATCCACAATGTCCACAGCGATATCCAACCTCTGTGACAAGCTGAGTGCTCCTTGTCCGTCTTGGCATTCTAAATTTGAGTGGATCCATCTATCTAAGCTGCCATTAGCCATGAACTCAAAGATTAGTGCTCTGAAATCTTGACCCTGGTGGTTGATGCTAGAACAACATGTAATGATCTTTAGAAGGCAGCGGTGCCTCACTCTTCTTAGTGCCTCACATTCAGCTTGGAAGCTTTTGTAGGACCTTGATTGCTGGACATTAAACACCTTAACGGCGACGACAATAGCTTGATTTTCTAGTGCGCCCTTGTATACTGTACCATATCTTCCCTTTCCAAGCACATTTGTTTCTGAAAATCCATCTGTTGCTTTTAGTATATCGTTGTATGGAACTATTGGAAGTTCTGTCTCTGCAAATTGTGGTAGCAAATCTTTCTTCAGTACTGTCTTGGACTTTCTACGGTGATATACAGCCCAAACCAGAAAAAGTAAGATGAGACTTCCTATTGTTGGGATTGCTATTCTCACAAACTTGGGTATGGCTTTCCTATTCTTTCTTGCATAAGAGCTTGGGCATTTTGGCAGATGGAGTTGTGGTTTCCCCCCGCATAATGCATTGTTACCAACAATTGATAGTCCAAATTTTTTTGAAGACTCCTCCTTTTGGTACTTCACCTTGCAAATTGTTATAGGACAGATCTAGGCGAAGCAGTGATGTTGAATTACCTAAAAGCTCTGGGATTATTCCAGATAAATTGTTGTGGCCAAGATACAACTCTTGTAGGTTGGTAAGGGTAACCAAGTCGCTAGGGATGGTTCCAATCAATTTGTTGTTTGACAAATTAAGTACAATCAAGCCTAGTATGTTCTTGAACGTAGCAGAATGCTTCCTTGGAATGAATTGCCATCCATTAAGAGAATTTCCATGAACTTGCAGTTGCGAAAAGTATCAGGTATTTCACCAGACAAATTGTTTCCTGATAGGATGAGCTCTTCGAGATATACCAAACTACCAACTTCTAGTGGAAGTGGTCCCTCCAGCATGTTATTGGACAAATTGAGAAACACTGAGATCGATGGAAGCTCCATAATTTCTTTAGGAATAAATCCAGTAAGCTTGTTATTTGCTAGATCTAGGGATAAAAGTTTGATTAAGTTTCCAATGCTAGGTGGAATTGGCCCCTCAAAGTTGTTGTCGGCTGCATAAAGTAGAAGTAGTCTAGAAAGGTTTCCGATGGAGGATGGTAGATGTCCTGAGTGGTAGTTTGAACTTAGGCCTAGCTCTTGCAGTCGTGTAAGCTTCCCGATGCTTTCAGGAATGACCCCAGTGAGTAAGTTTGTGCCAAAATCAAGAAACTCAAGACCTTCCAAATTTCCAATATCTGATGGGATGACACCGGATATGCTGTTGTTGGAAATCTGCAGCACCTGGAGATTAGTAGGCAGATTAACCAACGAGCCTGGCAGTTTTCCTGCAAACCTGTTCCATCCAAAGGACAGGTGTTGTAATCTGCTACAATTCGCCAAAGAGCCAATAAATTCCCAATCTTTCTCATTGTTTGCTTCTAGCATGTTACCACCCAGAGCAAACAATTCAAGATTTTGCAATCTGCCCAATCCGTAAGGAACAGTTCCGATAAAAACGGTTAAATGTGGCGGAAAAAAATGAGCCCGGAGAGATTTGTTAGTGATGGCGGAAGAGCTCCAAAGAATCGGTTTATTCCAATCCCAAGCTGTTGGATGCTCGGAAGGCCTTTCCCCAGGTCAGTTGGTAGATGGCCATGCAGCTTGTTGTTTGCCACAAAAAAGTAATAAACAGATGATAGGTTGTACAGGGAAGAAGGGAGCAGACCAGAGAGATTATTACTAGAGAGCCGAAGGGAACTGAGATAGGGATTGTTCCCGATGACTGCGGGGATTGGTCCCTCAAGATAGTTGAATGACAAGGACAGGACGGCCAACCGGGAAAGGTTGCCAAGAGACCATGGGATAGTTCCAGTGATGCTATTGTTTGACAAAGCATTAGAAATCTCAGGGACGACATGTTGCCGATCCCGGCTGGGATGATTCCCTCCAGTCCCTTGTTGCTGGAGATGTGCATCTCACGGAGGCTGATGCAACGGCTAATGTTACTCGGGATGACGCCGGTGAGCATGTTGAGGTCCAGGTCAATGCGTCTGAGGTGCCTGAGAGAACCGATGCTAGGAGGGATCTCTCCCTGCAGGACGTTCGAGCTCAGGTTCAGCGAGCGTAGGAAAGTGAGGTTACCGATAGCAGGGGAGATGATGCCAGTGAGCCCCTGGGAACTAAGGTTCAGGGCAACCACCCGCCATGGGTGCCTCCTGCCGCAGGTGACGCCCTCCCTGCTGCAATAGCTGGTGCTCTGGTTCCACGAGTCCAGCACGCCGGAGTGGCCGAAGATCTTGGCCTTGAAAGCCACAAGAGCTGTCTCATCATCGCCATGGTCTGAAGAATAGAAGGCTGGTGCTGCACTGGTTGTCGCCACGGCGGAGATCAGCAGGAGCAGCTGCAGCAGGCGCCTGCACGCTCTTATTCTTAGGGGCAGCATGGCCGGCGGCAATGGTTTTCGGTTTCTTACGCGGTGGCGTAGAGCTTTTGGTTTCTTTGCATCGGCTGACTATACTATGATGAAGCTCAGGTTACCTGATTCCAATCCTGCGTCATAGTGTGGCTAATCTTTCTGTATAATACTATGCTTGGTCCCTGTTGGTCTATGCTGGGCAGAGACTGGAGTTCTTTTTTCTGCAAAGAGGATTGACATGATAGAAGAATATAAAAGGTGATGAGATGACACGTCTACGATTTTCTCGATCTTTCACACTAGAATAATAGCTTGCAAGTATATCCAAGCAAACGCAATTAATTAAATATCCCGTGATAACATAATTAATAGAATTGCTAGTCAATAGTGCACGGCAATAAGCAAACACAATGGCTGTTTGTTCACACCTGACATGTCATGGCAATTATATTGTCCAAATAAAATAATCCAGAAGGTAAAAAGAATCCCACTTGATTAATCAACACGAACTGTAGCAATATCAATGAATGGATTTGGCCGAGATTGCGAGAGCCGGGAGCGATGGCTCATCGATCCACCCGGTTGCTGCGATTGCGTGGATGGCCACCAGGGGAGCGTGATGAGCGCATTCGTGGGCAGCGGCCATGGAGGCGGAGAGGGATCGTGCAACGGAAGAAGACACGCGGACAAATGGGGATTGAGGAAGATGGGCTTAGCGCAAAAATCAAAGGAATCTTTGGTCTTTTATCTCTTTTGTGCAACAGAGGAGCCGTTTTGCCAAACAGGGTACCAAAGTGGCTCGAGCTCCATCAAAAATGTTCATTGTGTAGGTGAAGCAAAGGGGAAAAAAAGCCTTCAATGCTGAAGTGGAGCCCTGCCAAATGGGTACTAATTAGAAAGTTACTAGCACCAGATTGTAAACTCTTGCATGGAAACAAAGAAGTATCAGGCAAGGATGCTGATCACGCTCCTCCTCCTCTCCATCAGCAAACATTATTATGCCCATATAATTAAGTTGGAGGAGCCTCAATAATCTCCGGTCCTCCTCCTCCTCCTCTCCTTGATGTCATATTATCCTTCCTTTAAGATAATGTTGAACCAACCTGTGACGCAATAATTTAGCTTCTATTGTTTCTTCATATATCCCTTTGCTCCATGTATAGCTCAAGTACAAGAGCATCTCAGCAGGATCATAATCAAGTACCTGAACAAATCACGCCCCATGCATCTGCCGTGCGCCCGCGCGACACTGTCCGCTGGGGCGGGACCCCATTCTCTCGTTCTGGGTGCTTGCCTGTCTTTCCTCTGCTCTACTGGTACTACCGCTGGCTTCGCTTACTCTGCTTTGTTCTTCTTCATCCTACACCTGCAGCTGCAGCATAAAATTACCTGCTTGGTTCCTTATGGATTTGGGCCGTTGCCCAGCTATGTTACTAAGTCAGTGGTTTGTCGTGCCTCTGTGCTTTGTAGCTCACTGCCTCTGTTTTGTTAACTGACAACATTTCCACTGCTCCCTCTTATCTTCGCCACCGGCCATCACCAGCCTTGTTCCCCTTCCTCTTCTCTGTTGTCTTTCCTCTGCTCTACTACCGTCTGCTTACTCTGCTTCGCTCTGCTTTCCCCTGCTCTGCTCTGTTGCGCTTACTCTGTTTTTACCTGCAGTATAAAATCACATGCTTGCCTCTGATTTGTTCATTGATCCTCATGTCTTGCTGTAATAGCATGTTCAGTATATGCCATGGCGTCGGCTCACCTCGCCTCGCTGCTTATGCGCCTAAAATAACATGTCACCACGTGTGTTCATAATGCACGTCACAATTCTTTTTCAAGTTTGCAAATTACTGCATATATTGTGCACATTCTTGTTTTCATTATGGCGAGGTTCAACTTTGAGGTGTGAACTAGTAGTCTAAAATGTGCAATTTTCTCAAGATAATCAATATTTGTACCATAATTCATGAATAATACTGCCTATGGTATGGGCAACAGAGCACCGTACAGACTGATACAAGGTCTACAACTCACAAGCAAAA
Source organism: Hyparrhenia diplandra (assembly GCA_015847255.1). Lineage (NCBI taxonomy): Eukaryota > Viridiplantae > Streptophyta > Magnoliopsida > Poales > Poaceae > Hyparrhenia > Hyparrhenia diplandra. The sequence goes on along the minus strand of JADLZK010011505.1, from coordinate 194,676 downwards.
AAAAAAGAAGCAAATACATTTCATATGGACTTTGGTAATAAATTTAGAGAAAACATGGTAGCCAACACATAAGGTAGTGGTTATAAGTGCACTCTGACATCACTGAGCACTAATAAACTTATCTCTGATAGCATGCATCTCTGCAGCAGCATCACTTATTGACAGACGCTCTGAGGGCAATTGCTTTGAGCAAAGGACACCAAGCTTAATGATGGCAGACAAACATTTCTTGTTTCTTGTTATATGCCTTGTATCGTTGCTACTGCTTGCTTCATTGTGCAGCCATAGGTTAGAATCTGCTATCTCCATAACTTTGTCAGGAAGAGCCGCCTCAGCATAACCATGTAAGCTTATACCATCTCTGAACATATCATCTGTTGGCCTCTTTGCTGTGAACATCTCTAGCAAGGTGATACCAAGACTAAACATGTCGCCGCAAGTCGATACATCAAGACCTTCGCCATACTCTGCATTAGATTAAAACATGAACACACGTAGGTATGTACAAGATCATGTGAAGCACATGGGGAACAGAACAACAAATTTAGAGTTACCTGGAGCAATGTAACCGATGGTACCTCTTATTCCTAATGTGCTAGCAGAATTCACAGGATGATTGCTTGTTGCTTCATCTAGAACTCTTGCGATTCCAAGATCCCCAACACGAGCCCTCATGTCCTGATTGAGAAGAATGTTACTCGGCTTGAGATCACAATGGATGATCGATGGCTGGCAACCGTTATGAAGATAGTCCAAAGCATCCACCATGTCCACAGCGATATCCAACCTCTGTGACAAGCTAAGTGTCCCTTGTCCTACTTGGCCTTCTAAATTTGAGTGGATCCATCTATCTAAGCTGCCATTAGCCATGAACTCAAAGACTAATGCTCTGAAGTCTTGACCCTGGTGGTTGATACTAGAACAACATGTAACGAGCTTTAGAAGGCATCGGTGCCTCACTCTTCTTAGTGCCTCACATTCAGCCTGGAAGCTTTTGTAGGACCCTGATTGGTGGACATTAAACACCTTAACGGCGACGATGGTAGCTTGACGATTTTCTAGTGTACCCTTATATACTATCCCATATCTTCCCTTTCCAAGTATGTTTTCTTCAGAAAATCCATTTGTTCCTTTCAATATATCATTGTATGGAACTATTGGATGCTCTATCTCTGCAAATTGCGGTGGCAAATCTTTCTTCGGTACTGTCTTGTACTTTGTATGGTGAAATCCAGCCCAAACCAGCAAAAGTAAGATTAGACTTCCGATTGTTGTGGTTGCTATTCTGAGAACCTTGAGTATGCCTTTCCTATTCTTTCTTGCACTAGAGCTTGGGCATTTCTGCAGATGGAGTGGTGGTATCCCCCCGCATAAGGCATTGTTACCAACAATTGATAGTGCTGTCAAATTTTTGAAAACTCCTCCTTTTGGTACTTCACCTTGCAAATTGTTGTAGGATAGATCTAGATGAATTAGCGATGTTGAATTACCTAAAAGCTCTGGGATTGTTCCAGATAAATTGTTGTGGCCAAGATACAACTCCTGTAGGTTCGTAAGGGTAGCCAAGTTGCCAGGGATGCTTCCATTCAGTTTGTTATTTGTCAAATTAAGTACACTCAATCCTACCATATTCTTGAATGTTCCAGGTATTCTTCCTTGGAATGAATTGCCATCCATTAAAAGGATTTCCATAACTATGCAGTTGCCAAAAGTATCAGGTATCTCACCTGAGAAATTGTTTCCTGATAGGGAGAGCTTACTGAGATGTACCAACCTACCGACTTCTAATGGAAGTGGTCCCTCCAACATGTTGTTGGACATCAATATAAACATTGCGATCGATGGTAGCTCCATAATTTTGCTAGGAATCAATCCAGTAAGCTTGTTATATGACAGATCTAGGCCTAAAAGTTTGCTCAAATTTCCAATGCTCGGTGGAATTTGCCCCTCTAAGTTGTTTCCTCCTGCATAAAGATTAAGTAGACTAGAAAGGTTTCTGATTGAGGATGGTAGATGTCCTAAGAGGTAGTTTGAATCAAGGTCTAGCACCCGCAATTGTGTAAGCTTATTGATGCTTTCAGGGATGACCCCAGTTAGTAAGTTTTGGCCAAAAGCAAGGATCTCAAGACCAGCCAAATTTCCAATATCTGATGGGATGACACCGGATATGATGTTCTCTTGAATGTCTAGCACCGGAGATTAGTAGACAGTTAACTAACGAGCCCGGCAGTTTTCCTACAAATCTGTTCCATCCAAAGTCCAGAACTGTAATTTGCTACAATTAAGCTAAAGAACCAATAAATTCCCACCCTTGCTTGTTATTTGATTCTAACATGTTAACTTCAAGAGAAAACACTTCGAGATTTTGTAATCTGCCCAACTCAGAAGGAGCAAGTCCACTAAAATTATTGTGTCCCAAGTCAAGAAGCTGGATCCTGGAGAGATTAGTTAACGACGGTGGAAGAGTTCCAGTAAATATGTTTGCTCCAATCCCAAGCTTTTGGATTCTAGGAAGGCTTTTCCCCAGGTCTGTTGGTAGACGGCCATGGAGCTGATTGACAGCCGCATCAAAGAGAAAAATAGATGATAGGTTGAACAAGGAAGGAGGGAGCAAACCCGGAGAGATTATTAATGCCGAGGTCAAGGTAAGCGAGATACGGATTGCTCCCGATGCCAGCAGGTAGTGATCCCTCAAGATAGTTGACTGACAAGTCCAACTTGGTCAGTCGGGAAAGGTTGCCAAGAGATGACGGTATAGTGCCGATGAGGCTGCAGTTGAGCAACACTAGAACTGTGAGCGATGGCATGTTGCCAATCTCAGATGGGATGATTCCCTGCACTCCCTTGTTGCTATAGATGTGCATTTCACGGAGGCTGATGCAACGGCTAATGTTGCTTGGGATGACGCCGGTAAGAATGTTGATGCCCAGGTCAATGCGCCGGAGGCGCCTGAGAGAGCCGATGCTGGGAGGGATCTCTCCCTGCAGGCCATTGGAGCTCAAGTTCAGTGAGCGCAGGAAAGTGAGATTACTTATAGCAGGAGAGATGGTGCCGGAAAGCCCCTGGTAGCTGAGGTCCAGAGCGACCACCCTCGACCGGTGCCTCCTGCCACAGGTGACGCCCTCCCAGCTACAGTAGCTGGTGCTCTGGTTCCACGAGTCCAGCACGCCAGAGTGGCCGGAGATCTTGGCCTTGAAAGCGAGAAGAGCTCCCTCGTCACCATTATGGCTTGGCGAGGAAGCGGTTGCACATTTGGTTGCGGTGGTGGAGAGCAGCAAAAGCAGCCGGAGGAGCAGCATTGCTGCTGAAGGATTTGAGACAGTGCAGAGAGTGGTTTCCTTGCCTGATCTCATTGTGTTGTGTACTCATGAAGTACGTCAAGAGTTTCATATATACATACCAAACCAAGGTACGCATGCAGAGTGCTTGTGCTTTTGGGGAATTTTTAACTGGCTGGGTGCGCCATTAATTCCATCATGGATCGCTACCGGTGCAAGTCTGGTCAAAAGTATCTGTTAGTAAATGTAATTCAATTATGAGTCGTTCTATTAGCGGTTAAATAAATTAAGTGTCTGTTAGTGCAGTTTGAAAAGTTCAATTATCGGTCGTTCAATTATGTTCAAATCCAGTCTTTCTACCCAACATTCCTGCACCTTCCTCCTCCCGTGCAAAAAGATGGATATAGTGTGCCTAGCTGAACGAATAAGATCAGCTTTAATTGCTCGCGTGCACCATGATTCCATCAAGTAGCCGTGCAAGTCCAGTCAAAAAAAGCTTTGGTTACTGATATTCCTTTATGAGTCGTCCACCAAGTGTCCAAGTTCACTAATTTGCCGGTTAAAAGTCTTGGTGGGATGACCAACCTTTTTTTTTTCCATTATTCTAGAAGAAATTTTCATGGACCTGAAGCGGAACTGGCAAGCTCTCAATATAAACATAGTATCCTTATATTTGTAAGCTTGTTAATAGTTTAGCTTAAGACCAACTGAAAACAATTTACAATGGTACAGAGATGGACCAAACCAAATCCGGGTATCTTCAAGATAAATTCGGATGGTTCACACGATAGCAAGACTGGCCATGGCGAATGGGGCTTCATTATTCGAGATAATCAAGGAGCAATGGTGAATGCTGGAGTGGGTAAGAAGAAATTTCTACATAACCCATTCCATGTGGAATTGCTTGTGTGCTTAGAAAGGGGTGAAAATGGTGACCACGCAGCAGGTGGTCCTGGAAACTGATGCTTCTCTTGTCAAGCTGGCGCTGGAAGGAGATTAGTACAGCTCTCAGCTCTCGGTGGCATTATTTCTACATAACGCATTCCACCAGTCAGCCTTGTTCCCCTTCCTCTGCTTTCCTGCTTGCCTGTCTTTCCTCTGCTCTACTATGGTTTGCTTTGCTTTTCTTCCCTCTGCTCTGTTGCGCTTACTCTCTTTACCTGCAGTAATAAAATCACCTGATTGCCTCTGTTTTCTTCACTGATCCATGTGACTCGCTGCAATTGCATCTTCAGTATACTCGTGCCGTCGCCTCACCTCGCCTCGCAGGCTTATTGCCTAAAACAGCATGCTACCACGTGTGTTGCATAATGCACGTCACAATGATATTGTTTTCAACATTGCAAATTACTGCATATATTGCGCAAATTCTTGTTCTCACAATGGCGAGGTTCAACTTTGAGATGTGAACTAGTCTCACAAGTGCCATTTTCTCAGAAATATCAATATTTGTATAATATTTCATGAATAATGCTGCCAATGATATGGGCAACAGAGCACCGCTGACACTGATATAAAGTCTACAACTCGCATGCAAAAAAAAGAAGCAAATACATTACATATGGACCTGGATATAGAGAAACATGGTAGCCAATACATAGAGATAGTGGTTACTAGTGCAATCCGACATCACTGAGCACTAACATACTTATCTCTGATAGCATGAATCTCTGCAGCAGCATCGCTTATGGACAGACGCTCTGAGGGTAATTGCTTTGAGCAAAGGACACCAAGCTGAATGATGGCAGACAAACATTTCTTGTTTCTTGTTATATGCCTCGTATTATTGCTATTGCTTGCTGCATCATGCAGCCATAAGTTGGAGTCTACTATCGCCATAACTTTGTCAGGAAGAGCCGCCTCAGCATAACCATGTAGGCTTCTACCATCTTTGAACATATCATCCGTTGGCCTCTTTGCTGTGAACATCTCTAGCAAGGTGATACCAAGACTAAACATATCACCGCAGGTCGATACCGCAAGACCTTCTCCATATTCTGCATTCGATTACAACATTAACACATGCATGTCTGTAAAATAATATCATGTGAAGTACATGCAAACAGAGGAGCAAATTTGAGATACCTGGAGCAATGTAACCGATGGTCCCTCTTATTCCTAATGTGCTAGCAGAATTCACCTGATGTTTGCTTGATGCTTCATCTAGAACTCTTGTAATTCCAAAATCCCCAACACGAGCCCTCATGTCGTGATTGAGAAGAATGTTACTCGGCTTGAGATCACAATGGATGATTGATGGCTGGCAACCATTGTGAAGATAGTCCAAAGCATCCACAATGTCCACAGCGATATCCAACCTCTGTGACAACGATATTCCACTACATCCACAGCGATATTCCAAAAGCCATTGTGCTCCTTGTCCATTTTGGCCTTCTAGATTTGAGTGGATCCATCTATCTAAGCTTCCATTAACCATGAACTCAAAGACTAGTGCTCTAAAGTCTTGACCCTTGTGGTTGATGCTAGAACAACATGTAATGACCTTTAGAAGGCAATGGTGCCTCACTATTCTTAGTGCCTCACATTCTGTTTGGAAGCTTTTGTAGGACCCTGATTCCTGGACATTAAACACCTTGACGGCGACCACAATGGCTTGATTTTTCAGTGTGCCCTTGTATACTGTACCATATCTTCCCTTTCCAAGCACATTTGTTTCTGAAAATCCCTTTGTTCCTTTCTGTATGTCATTGTATGGAACTATTGGGAGCTCTGTCTCTGCAAATTGTGGTAGCAAATCTATCTTCGGTATTGTCTCGAACTTTCTATGGTGATATCCAGCCCAAACCAAAAAAAGTAAGATGAGACTTCCTATTATTGGGATTGTTATTCTAAGAAACTGTATGCCCTTCCTATTTTTTCTTGCACAAAAGCTTGCGCATTTTGGCAGATGGAGCTGTGGTATCCCCGCATAACGCATTGTTACCAACAATTGATAGTCCAGTCAAATTTTTGAAAACTCCCCCTTTCGGTATTTCACCTTGCAAATTGTTGTAGGATAGATCTAGGAGAAGCAGCGATGTTAAATTTCCTAAAAGTTCTGGTATTGTTCCGGATAAATTGTTGTGGCCGAGATACACCTCTTGTAGGTTGGTAAGGGTAGCTAGGTTGCTAGGGATGCTTCCATTCAGTTTGTTGTTTGCCAAATTAAGTACGGTCAAGCCTGCCATGTTCTTCAACGTAGCAGGTATGCTTCCTTGTAGCCCATTGTTGTTGAAGATGCGGATGTCACGGAGGCTGATGCAGCGGCTAATGTTGCTCGGGATGATGCCGGTCAGCGTATTCTCGCCCAGCTGAAGTTGACGGAGGCGCCTGAGGGAGCCTATGCTGGCTGGGATCTCGCCTTGAAGGCTGTTGTAGCTTAGGTTGAGCAAGCGCAGGAAGGTGAGGTTACCGATGGCGGGGGAGATGGTGCCAGCAAGCCCCTTGGGAGCTGAGGTTCAGAGCGACCACCCTCCACCGGTGCCTCTTGCCACAGGTAACGCCCTCCCAGCTGCAGTAGCTTGTGCTCTGGTTCCACGAGTCCAGCACGCCAGAGTGGCCGGAGATCTTGGCCTTGAAAGCGAGAAGAGCTCCCTCGTCACCATTATGGCTTGGCGAGGAAGCTGCTGCACAGTTGGTTCCGGTGGCGGAGAGCATCAAAAGCAGCTGGAGGAGCAGCATTGCTGGTGAAGGATTTGAGTCAGTGCAGTGAGTGGTTTCCTTGCCTGATCGCATTGAGTTGTTTGCTCATAAAGTATGTCAAGAGTTTCATATATACATACCAAAACGAGGTATGCGTGCAGAGTGCTTGTGCTTTTCGGGAATTTTTAACAGGCCGAGTGCTCCATTAATTCTATCATGGATCGGTACTGGTGCAAGTCCGGTCAAAAGTTTCTGTTAGTAAATGTAATTCTATTACGAGTCGTTCAATTAGCAGTTAAATAAATTAAAGTGTCTGTTAGCGCAGTTTGAAAAATTCAATGATGGGTCGTTCAATTATGTTCAAATCCAGTCTTTCTACCCAACATTCCTGCCCCTTCCTCCTCCCGTGCAAAAAGATGGATATACCTGTGCAAGTCCAGTCAAAAAAAGCTTTGGTTACTGATATTCCATTATGAGTCGTCCACCAAGTGTCCAAGTTCACTAATTTGCCGGTTAAAAGTGTTCGTGGGACGACCAACCTTTTCCTATTAGTTTAGGAGAAATTTTATGGTGCTTGCAAAAAATAACAACCATTCATTCGGCGCTCTAATCAGCTCCGGTCCTGAGTTTTCATGGACCCGAAGCGAAACTGGCAAGCAGGTCTCTCAATATAAACATAGTAGAAGTAGTAATAATCCTTATATTCTTAAGACAAACTGAAAACAATTTACAATGGAGCAAAACCCTGCAACGTACTTAACGACAAGCAAACATTAAATCACATAAACATCTTCGCACACGCACATCTACTTTTTGGACCATCGCTGGCCGGCCAAAACCAACGAAGTCCTTTGGTCAGATGTTCAAAACACGTATTCATAACACAAAACAGCCTTGTCCTCTGCTCTACTTCTTGTTCTGTCTTTACTACCGCTTACTCTGCTTTGCTCACTGTCTTTCCTTTGCTCTGCTGCGTTACTCTGTCCTGCCTGCAGTATAAAATCAGCTGCTCCTGTATTTGGTTTGGTCCATTGCCTAGCTATGTTACTATGTTTGTAGTTTGTGGTGCCTCTAGGCTTTGTACTACAATGTCTCTGTGTTTTATTTATTGATGCAGGTGACATGTTGTATATTAGATAAATTGGACAGTAGACCACAGGATCTCTGATCTAATCACTTGGAAACAAATTAACTTATTGTCAATTAGTGACTCTGGATAGTCTACATCTGCCAAGTAGATCCAGATCACAGACGTTGCACATCACCGCTGATCCACCGATGCCACCTCATAGCAGAGCCTCTTCTTGATCTAAGAGGTAGAATACGGTTGTGCCACTGCCACCAATTGTCTGTTAAGTTATAAGCAGGTGTGGCGCTATTTAGAGCTACGTACAGACCAAGGGACATTGTTTATCACAAACTTACTTGTGTTGATATGCATTCTTTTGTTGATATAAGTTATACTACTTTGTGGAGAGTGGCTGACAGACGAGTTTTGTAATGTTATCAAGAACAAAGAAATAAGTTAGTTTGCATTCTTTCATTTTCCTTATGTACGTTCTCGTCTCCTGGCAGTATTCAATTTGTGAATTTTAGATTGACATTCTTTATTTTCATAATTGGTCTGGTGCTCAAGATTCAACCTAATTGGCTGATGCTAGAAGAGTAAAAAGGTTTGTACTTCAGTAAGTATTAATGGTCTGCTGAGAAAGATCAAATCATGGATAGATAATTCCTATCAGCCTATGGCATAAGACAACACAGCACAATTGATAAAATCTTGTACAGCTCACACCAAAATAATCTAATATGTGTATTTCTTTTTTTACATTACTAGTTCACCAACCCGTGCTCCTGTACGGGTTTGAATTTTATGAGACACTAACTAATAAGAATTATTTATATCAAATATCTTTCTCTCTCTCCACTAATAAGTATTACCTATATGTATATCCAATATACATTTAGTTGAAACATTTACTTAAACCATGATAGTTTTAGCTACGGTCTACATTTTTTTTTTTTGCCAAGGTAGTGCAGTCTATATTTTGATGGCATGAATCTCAATTTTCATTTTTCCCCTAAATTTGAACCTTATTATCTCCTCGTATACAATAGCTATTATTTACAATAGTGATTATAGTCTACCGGTCAATTTGACCACAAAATATTTTAGGCATTTCTAAGAATTTTAGGATCTATTTTTTTACTTGTACCAATTTAGTGCCTAATAATTTCTATGATTAATATTTTGTAGCACAATATGTATTTAGTTGAAACATAAATAAACTTAAAGTGTATAAACTCTTACATTAGCCCTTCATATGTGTGATATCATGAAAACCTATACATTAACCTTTAACTTCTAATCTAGTAGTTGGATTATATTTTGTACATAATAATTTTGATGAAATTTTAATGCTTATTGTATGGTTTATTCAAAAAAAATTTGTTTAGAAATAAGAATATTCTAGGTCATAGGTTACCCTTTTAGTTTTGATAGTGTCATAAGTAGTTGTTTTTGGATGCACCATGGCACTCAAGATGTTGAAATTAATGTGTGATGTTAGTACGGTTTTAATAAAAAATTCTTAAAATTAAGTTATTAATATTCATATGATACAATGTTTCAATCAAAATGTTCAAACTTTTTTATGGACAATCACTTACAAAATTTATTGTCATAAGTGTTAATATAAGTAAATGTTGTTTAGTTTTCTGCGCCATTACTCCATTGTTTAGTAAGGATATATTTCCACGGTTGATAAGCTTATTAAAAATAAATATTCATAATAATATATGTTTTAACTCATGGATGTCGAATTATTGTTTGTAATAGCTTTGTATCAGTATTTACTTGTCGATTTGAGACATCTTTATTAAGTTTTCTACCGATTGAGTGGGTAGTTTAAGTACAAATTATAAAGATCTATGTTACTTTACATTATCTTTCATAATGCAAAACTTAGGGGTTGAATAAGGATTTTCTAATTTTTTAGCATCGACCCGCAAGACGCTGAGCCTACGGCACTTTAGGTACGCCCTTATTAACATGTTGTCGGGGGACCTAAATATTGGGCCCCGAGACATTCTCCAAATATGGGAATTTGTCAGCCCGTCAGGGCCCAGTAGAAACATGGCCTGCTATGATCCCGCTCCGGAGGACGGCCCTGAAGACGATGGACCCGGCCAAAGAGCCACGACGAATATCGAGAAGACGGAGCCGCCCACGGCGGCGGCCCATCGGAGCCATCCCGACGAAACACGCGTAAACCAGGGAGCACACTACGCTCCCGAAGGGCAAGGTCAAATGACCTAAACAAGGCGGCGAATTATGACGTACCACGTCATCAGCGATAAATCAGGCCCCGGACTCGACTCCGATTTCCGTCTCGCCCGGGTGGCCTAGCTCACCCGCCCCGCGCATGGACTCCGCTTAGCCCGAAGGTGGCCTAGCTCACCACCATCGGGCGCAAAAATCTCCGCCTCGCCCCGAGGGAGACCCCTCGCTCCCTATCCCTCGGGCGACGGAGCACTACCAACTCACCCCAGGCGCCAACCCTCGGGCATAGGAGGTGCCGTGCGGAGGAAGGGAAACACCGCATTTAATCTTTGCTGCCGCACGGGCAGCCCGGCGCCATCCATCGACACGCCTAGTCAAATCGATCTGCCATATCACTTCCCAAATCCGACTGACGGGACACAAAGCAGAGCCGGTGACGCATTACGCCGCCCAGCACGGGAAACCAGGATGACACTGTTCATTTCCCAGAATCACAGCCAAGGTGCCACGTTGGGCGGACCACCGGCACGTGACACGCCACCACCACATCCCCGGGGCGGCCCTCGCCATGCGGGTTGTGAGGGACGCCTCCGCGCATCCCTCGGGGCCATCCCGTGAAGCGGCACGTCCACCATCGGATCAAGACGCGTGTCTTCATCAAACGGCGCCCCAAGCCAACCATCCCTCGGCACAAGACATGCAGCCGGTGCAGCCTCGGGCATTAGCCACCCGCAACCACACTGTAAACGTTACTCCCTTTTTCTTGCTATAAAGGGGGAGTAATGCCCCATTAGGGGGATCGGCCGATTGATCAATCGATTGGCTTCCAAAACAACCACCACCATCACCACTCCCACGGTCGTGGGGCTTGAGACCCGCGTCTCTCCCCTCACGACGGCACCCGTAACCCCTCTTTGGCAGGCTCACCCTTTGAGCGAGGTAACACGAGCGAGGACACCCCCCGCTGGGCGTAGGGCCCGTTTGGCCCGAACCAGATAAACCGCCCCCCCGTGTCCATCTTGCGCTACGCCATTGAGGAGGAGGCACACGGCCTATAAATTCTTTATTGCCGGCACCCGAGGCACCCCCCGCCTCGAAAGCGCCGACGGTTGGCGCCCCAGGTAGGGAGCGGCGTGTTGCAATTCGCATCTCCGCCAACCCTCATGGCGTTTTTTCGATCCACGCTTCCACCCCGCCCGCCGAGCACGAGCTCCCGGCGGAACACCATTGTTCTTTGGGACGCTGGCATTCGCCACGCCGGCCACGGCTACGAGATGATCCTTCGCGGACATGCCGGCCGAAGGACACGCCCGCCTCCTCGACGTGCCCATCATCACGGGCACCGAGCAAGGCGGGCAAGGCGGACCCATCTGCGCGCAAGGCGCACTCAAGCAACGGACTCCGGATCCGATGACGCACCCCCGGTGCCGACTCGCAGAAGGGCTCCCGTGAACCCTAGGCGCCGGGAAGATCCATACTCGACGGTTGCCCGCGGCAGGGCACCTAGAAACCCTAACCGTCGGGAAAACGCACCCCCTCCGGTAGTACTGGAGGGAATCCCCGTGGGACCTCGCCGGCAGGAGACTTCGGTCGAAGCCTTCGCAAGAAGAGCGCGGGAGAGACCTCCTATCGTCCCAAGGAGCGCTACCCTACGGACCACTACGCGGAAGAGCGCCTCCGCCAACGGATGCAGCAAGACCCCTCGCCCCGCTCCGCGACTGTGCACGCTTGGGGCTTGGTCCCGAGAACTGGAGGATTCGCTCTACCGCCCGGAGAACCGGAACTTTCTCCGAGCATTCGGTGCCCCCGGAACCGACGACGAGGACGAATACTATGACCGCACGCGGGAATGCTTCAACGTCGAGATCGCGTGGAGCAAGACGCCGCTTCACCGACGCCTTCGATGAAGAAGCGGATATACCACCGCGACGGGCTCCAGTTGCGGCGCCAGCGGCCTCCGCCGCCCACCCAGGCGTCACGCGCTTTGCGGTCCATAACGCGAGAATCGCAACCCGCAGATGATCCGCTACGAGAGACTCGCGACCGGCGGCAGATAGAGCAAAACATCCGCCGAGAGCAAGCCTGGGCCAGCGGTCAAGCCCCCGAGGGCACCTCCCCGCCGCGCAATGATGGACGCCGCATCCAACGGGGTACCTCCGCTCCCCAACGTGGCGGCCCCGTCAACAGGCCAGCCTCAATGTTGTGGCAGCCGCCATGCCGGGTACGAAATGCCCGAGCCCTCGACCGCCGAGGGTAGGCGCATTCGTGAGGGCCTTCGACAACTCCTCGACAAGGCAGCTGTCCAAAGAGCGTAAAGCCCGCCTCCCGAGATCGAGCCGTGACGTCACGACGACGAGAGAGTCCGGGCGAAAGCGGCAGGGCTCCGCCTCAACCCGAGCGGTGAGCCGAAGCCTCGGCGAGGCCTCGTCCGAGAGCGCCGATGACAACCGCAGCACGCCCGCCCTGAGCGCATAGAAGACCCCACTATAGGGCGGCCCCATCTCGTGGATGAACTCGAACGGGCAGCGGGCTCGCCACGGGGGCGGCGCACCCTCGAGGACGACCAAAGAACACGGCGAGACGCCGCAGCACCGGGAAGCCCGAGGGTACCCCCCTCGATCCGCCCGGCCACCAGGCCTTCACAAGGGACATCAGAGAGCACCGCCTCCCGGCGCTTCCAGCCTCCCAGCCACCTCGAAGTACTCGGGGAAACACGTCCCGAGGTATGGCTGGCCGACATCGACCGGCATGCCGCTTTGCGGCGCACGATGACAAGGTGATAATCAGGAATCTACCCCCCGTACCTCCCGACTCGCCTAGGGCCCGGCCGGAACACCTTCCACCGACCTCATAGCAAACCGGGCGCATTTGGAGAGAACCTTCCGAGGCAACTTCCAGGGCACATACTTACGCCCCGGTAACTTCGTGGGATCTCCTCAACCGCCGCCGCCAAGTCCGACGAAACCCCGCGCAACTACATTCGGCGCTTCTCCAAACAACGGACCCGAGCTCCCCAACGTGACGGACTCGACGTCATAGGGGCCTTCTTGGCCGGCACCCGCTTGCCGTGAACCTCGTGAAGAAGCCGGGCGCCGAACTCCAACCGAGGCAAACGAGCCGATGGACATCGCCACTAAGTTCGCAAGCGGGAGGAGGCCGCCGAGCACTCGCTCAATCGTGGCTCTGGCGAGGGAAGCGCAAGGAAGAGGAGCCCGAGGGATCCCAACCTCGAGAACAAGAAAAAGAAGAAGAAAGACAAGAGCCGTAAGGGCAGGGCCATGCCGCCCAAGCGGACGATGAAGACATGGTGGCGGCGGTCGACCGCAGGGGCCCCGCCCCCGCCGCAAAGAAACCTTTGACAACATGCTCAAGAAGCCATGCCGTAATCACAGCTACCCCGTCAAGCATACCCTCAAGGAGTGCAAGACGGTGCGCAAGCATTTCGCCAAACTCAAAGCTATCCCCGAGGAGCAAGAAGAAGAAGCACCCGAGGGCAACAAGGGATTCCCGAAGGTGAACAATTGCTTCATGATTTTCGGCGGCAACACCAGCAACATGACGGTGCGGCAACGTAAGAAAGAGCGACGCGAGGTGTACGCCGACCGAGCCGGCGATCCCGAAGCTACGCAAGTGGTCGGACCAGGCTATCACCTTTCGACCGGTCGGATCACCCTCGGCACATTCCAAACCCGAGGGCTTATCCGCTGGTAGTGGATCCCATCATCGCCAACACCCGACTCACCAAGGTCCTCATGTTTGGCGGAAGCAGCCTCAACCTCATCTATGAGGAGACGCTCGACCTCCTCGGGGTAGACAAGTCCAAAATCCGTCCAGGTGGGCCGGCATTCAATGGCGTTGTCCCCGGTAAACAACTCAAGCCCCTCGGGCAGATCGACCTCCCGGTCTGCTTCGGGGACCCCTCGAACTTCAGACAGGAGACCCTCACATTCGAGATCCTCGGGGTCCGGGGTACCTACCACGCACTCCTTGGGCGGCCATGCTACGCCAAGTTCATGGCTGTCCCGAACTACACCTACCTCAAGCTCAAAATGCCGGGGCCGAACGGTGTCATCACTACCGGCCCCTCGCACCACCATGCATATGGGTGCGACGTGGAAAGCGTGGAGTACGCCGAGGCACTCGCCATTGCCGAGGCACTTATCGCCGATGCCAAGAAGAGCTTCGACAAGATCACGATGGAGCGCGAGGCCAAACGCCACGCCGAAGCTTCAACCTCCTCGGGTACCAAGAAGATCCCGCTCAATCCCGAGCACCCAACGGAGAAATCGCCGACCATCACCGAGCTGAATCCAAAATAGGAAGCAAAGCTCGCCGACTTCCTCCGCGGCGAACGCCAAGACGCTTTGCATGGGGACCCTCGACATGCCGGGCATACCGAGGGATGTCGCCGAGCACTCCCTAGACATCCGGCCGGGCTCGAAGCCAGCCATGCAGCGCTTGGCGCTGCTTCGATGACGCCAAGCGAAAGATCATCGGCGAGGAGATCCACAAGCTGCGCAGAAGCCGGATTCATAAAGGAGGTGTTCCATCCCGAGTGGTTAGCTAATCCCGTATTAGTTGAGAAAAAGAACGGAAATGGCGGATGTGTGTAGACTACACTAGTCTAAACAAAGCATGTCCGAAAGTTCCTTTTCCTTTTACCTCGAATCGACCAAATTGTCGACTCCAATCATGGGATGTGAAACTTTGTCCTTTCTTGACGCATATTTCGCTACCATCAAATCAAAATGAAAGAGTCCGACCAGCTCGCGACTTCTTTCATAACACCCTTCGGGATGTATTGCTACCTCACAATGCCCTTTGGGTTGAGGAACGCCAAGCAACATACCAGCGATGCATGCAAATCATCTTCGGGGAACTCATCGGGAGAATTGTGGAGGCCTACGTCGACGACATAGTGGTTAAGTCCAAGAAGACGTCGGACCTCGTGGGAGACCTCGGGGAAACTTTCGAATGTCTAAACAAGAAAGGAGTCAAGCTCAATCCCGAGAAGTGTGTATTCGGGGTTCCCCGAGGGATGCTGCTAGGCTTCATTGTCTCTCAACGAGGCATCGAAGCAAACCCCACCAAGGTGGATGCAATCACCAAGATGGGACCCATTCAAGACCTCAAGGGAGTACAGAAAGTCATGGGCTGCCTGGCTTCATTAAGTAGGTTCATCTCTCGCCTCGGGGAAAGGGGCCTGCCCCTCTATCGGCTCCTTCGAAAGACTGAGCACTTTGCTTGGACCCCCGAGGCTGAGGAAGCCCTCGGCAACCTCAAGAAGCTCCTAACAAGCCCACCGGTCCTAGTACCGCCAAATCCTGGAGAAACCCTGCTCTTATACCTCACAGCCACTACTCAGGTAGTCATTGCAGATGGGTCGTAGTAGAGCCGTCGGGAAGAGGGACACACGCTGCCAATTCAACGCCCCGTTTACTTCATCGAAAGTACTTTCCGACACCAAGACTCCGGTACTCACAAATGCAAAAATTACTATACGCCATTGTACCGACAAGAAGGAAACAAGAAGGAAACTTCGTCACTACTTCCTCAGCGCACCCAGATTGCCGTGGTATCCTCGTTCCCCTGGGAAATCCTCCAGAATCGAGAGGCCACGAAGAGTGGCGAAGTGGGTCAGAGCTTATGGGTGAGACAATCTCATTCCCGCCGCAAGGCGATAAAGTCCCAAGTCCTAGCTGACTTCGTGGCGAATGGACGGATACGCGCCTACCCCCGCACCCATCCAGCTTCGAAAAGCTGGACCATGTACTTTGACGGATCCATGATGAAGACGGGCGCGGGGGCTGGGTTGCTCTTCATCTCACCCCTCAGGGTTCATACAAGGTATGCCATCCGGTTGCATTTCCCAGCCTCCAACAATGTCGCAGAATACGAGGCGCTGGTCAATGGTCTAAGGATCGCAGCCGACCTTGGCATCCGACGGTTGGAAACCAAGGGGGATTCGCAGCTGGTTGTTGATCAAGTCATGAAGGCCTCGGCATGCCATGACCCCAAGATGGAAGCATACCGCCGAGAGGTGCGCAAGTTAGAAGAAAAGTTCCATGGGCTCGAGCACAAGCATACCCCGAGGTGCTACAATGAAGCCGCGGATGAACTCGCCAAGGTCGCAGCGACCCGAGGTACCGTGCCACCGAACGTACTCACCCGAGACCTCAAGGAACCCTCGGTCAAGTACACACCCTTAGAAATACCCTCGGGGGCTCCCAAAGACGACCCAGAACAGACTGCGCCCGAAGCTATGGCAATCAACCCAGTCCCCGACCGAGAGAATCATACGGAGTACCTCACCCGAGGAGAGCTACCCGAAGACAAGACCGAGGCTTCGCCAATTAGCCCGAAGGGCAAAATCCTTCGCGCCGATTGGAGACAAACAAGAACTCTACAAGAAGGGAGCCTCGGAGTCTACATGCGATGCATACCCCTACGAGAGGGCAAAGATTTGCTTGAAGATACCCATAGAGGGAATGTGGCCACCATGCCGCTCCGAGGACCCTAGTCGGTAAAGTCTTTAGACAAGGCTTTTATCGGCCCTCGGCGGTGCGACGCGAACGCAAATGTAAGGACTTGCAAGAAATGCCGCCGATGCATGAAGAACGCATCTCCCAAAGACAAGCCTTGCAGACCATTCCCCCGACATGGCCATTTGCGGTATGGGGTCTTGACATGATCGGCCCCCTAAAAGGGCGCCCGGGGTCACACGCATGTACTAGTCGCCATCGACAAGTTCTCCAAGTGGATCGAGGCCCGAGCCGTGGTGAACCCTCGCACGTAGGAAACGGTGAAGTTCTTTACGAACATCATCTCCCGCTTTGGAGTCCCGAACTCCATCATCACGGACAACGGCACCAACTTCGTGGGGAAGAAGTTCCTCGACTTCGCGACGACTTCACGGCATCCGGTTGACACCGCGGCCGTGTCACACCCGAGGACCAACGGCCAAGTCGAAGGGCCAATGGCATGATCCTCCAAGGACTCAAGCCAAGAATCTTCAACCGATTGAACCAAGATGGGAAGAGGTGGTAGCAAGAGCTACCCTTAGTCCCGTGGAGTCTTCGAACGACAAAAAGCCGAGCCACGGGCTTTACCCGTTCTTTTCTAGTCTATGGGGCCGAGGCAATCTTACCCACGTATTACATTGAATACGGGTCCCCGAGGCCGCGAGCCTACACCGAGCAAGGCAACCAGCCGGGCAAGGCAAGACTCCATCGACCAAGTCGACGAAGCCCGAGACGTTACGCGCCCTGCACTCGGCAAGATACCAACAAGCCCCGCGCAAGTATCACGCCAAGCGGCCGAAGCCTCGGAGTTTCAGTCAACGATCCCGCTCAAGTTGAAGACGGATAACAAAGGGCGCCACAAGCTGACGCCACCATGGGAAGGGCCTTACTTCACCGCCGAAATACTAAGGCCCGGGACCTACAAATTGAAGAACGAAAAGGGCAAAGTTCTCTCCAACGCCCGAACATAGAACAGACTACGCCGCTTCTACCCTTAACCTTGCACTAGAAGCCAACACTTGTGTTTTTTTCGCTTAATAAAAGATCTACATCTTTTTATGAAAAGATGCTTCTTGTGCATACGTCAAGGAGTCTTAGCCTCGTCCCAAAGACAAGACTAAAACTCCCTCGGGGGGCTATATGGGGGACCCCCCTGGGGACCCTCCTCTGACTTTTTCAAAACTTTTTTCAAGGAAAAAGTTCTCTTGCGCACACTCGAAACAATCGTTTAAGTTGCGAAGGTTGCTCATGCACAAATCCCAAGCGAGATAAAACGAGTCAAGCGGACCGCCCCGGTGGCACCCGTGACGGACCGCCCGGTGGCATCCATGCTCACTATCTCGCGAGCCGAGAAAGCAAGCGACCGGCCACACAATAAACGAAAAGTTCAAAAAACGCAACAATATCATATGCATAACGCCAAGGAAACATACCACGGGCAGCACTATTGTTTGATACACAATTCTCACATACTTAAATTCTCATACAAGGAGAAGATCGTGGGGCGGGGAGCCTTGTCCACCGGGCGCTTCACGGTCGGGCCGACGAAGAAGCATCAGTACGGGCAACACCCGGCAGCGTATCCCCCGAGGCAGTCGGACCCGTCGGCGCATCCTCGAGGCGGCATCCTCGCATCTCCGTATCCGCCCTCATAGGCGACTCTATGGGGAGTACGGGGCACACTCGCTCAAACGCTACGCCACCGAAGTCGCGGCGCTGTCCACAAAGTCGCATGCACTGGGTCTTGGCGGCATCGGCAGCGGCCCTCTCAACGGCATCTCCCCCATCTTCATCATCGGAGCCGAGGAAGAAGCCGGCCGCGACGCCATCCAAAGGACCTGACTCCATCGGAAGTGCGAGCGTAAGACCGCCATGCACGCCCGCACCCCCCCGTCCGAAGGCGCTCCCGAGCTCGCACCTGAGGTAGCCACCCACGGCGCCTGCGATCGCTGGCCGAGGGGCCAACCTCCAGGTTGTCCGCCCCAAAGCGACGAACGGTCGACAGGCTTCCTCCAGCCCCGGTATGATCACTGCCGCGCTCCAAATTCTGGGCGAGAGTAGCAGCGTTGTCCACGGCCTCGGTCCGGACCTTCTCCGCCTCTGGCAACAGATACAAGGATGGCGTCAACGAAATGAAGCAATCAAGAGCAAGAAAACTCACTAAGGGGGAAGGCGCACTTTCAACTTCAACCGCCCCCAACATCATGTTGTGCTCCTCCGTGAGTGACTTCTGGAGCTGCTCCTTCTCCTTCCTGAGGGTGTCCCCCTTGGACACCAGCTCCCCTATATGGGTATTCAAGGCGTCGCACATCTCCGCCTGCTTCGTCGCCTCCTCCCAGACTGGTCCCGCCACGTCGCTGGCTTCCTTCGTAACCAAAGGGATTGCCTCCGGGCATCTTCGAAGTCCCGGCTCATCTGAGCCATCTGGGCTGCCACCGTGGCGGCCCGACCTGGCCTTGACGAGCCCCGCCTCCAACGACCGGGCGCTGGGACTCTCTCTCCTCGGCGAGGGCAGTAAGCCGAGGTCTCGCTTTGGGCCTGATCGCTTTGTCCGTCACCCGAGGGCGGTCCAATTCAGGACATTCTCCGCCGAAGGAGCTCGGGATTTCTCCCCCGAACCGACGGAGATTCTCGCAGACAAGGGCAACACGGGTCACAACCCACATGTGAAGAGAAGAAAAGCGGAGGATGATCACCAAAAATACTCACCCGCATCGCCGGGCGAGGCGTCCGGCCACGACGCCGCCAAGCCTCGCAAAGACCTCGGGCGACCCACCGGCGGATCTCGCTCATGAGTCCTCCACGCCAGACCACGGGCGATCATCAATCACCGCGGCCGCCGGACCCCCGGCACTTCGCCTAAGGTCGTGGGGACCGCCCCAAATAGTCGAGTCGGCCTCAGCGGGTAAATCACATCCACCGGCAATTCCGCAGCCCCGGAACCTGCACTAATAGAAGTCCAGGGGGCCCCCGCCGCCGACCACGGGCACCGTCCTTGTCATCACCGAGGACGACGCCGCGCCGAGGGCTGCCTCAAACCCGACACATGAAGCAACGGAAGTCGGGGTTGTACTCCTCATGCACCCCCTCAGCCCGCAGGCAGGCACCAGTGGCGACTTTCCCCGTCTCCGCCGCCTCGTGGGAGCTCCCTCCCGAGAGAATTCCCTGACAAAGGGGGGCAGGTTCCTGGGAGGAGCAGCCTGGCCACGAGTCCCCCTGGGCGGCACCTCGCCGGCTCCAAAGACAACGCCGGCGACCCGGCTCACCAACCCTCCGAGTCAATCACCATCGGCCGGGAGAGGGACTACCGCCTCCCCTCACGGCCTTGCGCCGCTCGGGAAGCCTCGGGTCGTCGACCTCGGTCCCGATCCCCCGGGCTCTGGGTCTGGCGTCACGGGGAACCCGACGGCGAGACGACGACAACATGGGGAGATCCCCGGCTCGGGCGCCGCCAGGCCCGCGCGCTGGCCTTCGCAGCCTCTCTTGGGGTGCAAGACCGTAGGAGTGGCCACCCGCTCTCGAGTCAAAGAACACATCGTAACAGGGCTACATTATGCCAAAAGAAAATCAAGACCGCGGACGGCCGTAAAGACTCACGAAGCCCGAGGAATCGCCTCTAGGCGTGGTCGGCCCGGAGGATCTGCGACCGGGCGCCGCACTTGGTGCGCTGGCCGCCTCTCCGCAACCCCCGCACGCGCATCGGGCTGGTTCGGGACGGGGCCGCTGGCTCTTCCCCCGAACCGGCCTTGCGACGCCGAGGCACTCACGACGGGTGGCACCGCTTCCTCCCGCCGGCCTCGCCCGTGATGACGAGGTGCCCACATGACCAACACCAATGGTCCGGAGGACGCGGGCCGGTGGAGCCCACGGGCACACGAGCGCCAGAGCCCCCCCGAGCATCGGCATCCTCCGCTCATCGCTCCGCCTCGTAACGGCCCCGAGTAGGTCGGGAGCCCCATGGCTCGGTCAATGCGACTCGCCATGTCGCCATCCGACGAAGTTCTCGGGCGGTCATCATCCGATCGCCGGCCTCCCCTCGGTGGTCGAGGAGCCAGTGATTCACCCCGCCTTTGCGGCTCAGCCCGGCGCGCTTTCACGGCCACGTTCTTCTTCTTCTTCTTCTCCTCCTTCTTCCAGCGCCCTCCGCTCCTCATTCCGAGCACGGTTCGCCCGCCCCGGCGTGCGTTGTCCAACCGGGGCACGGGGAGGAGAATGCCGATACTACGCGGCCCCGCAAGAAGACGGAGTAAACACCATTGCCGCAGCAAAGAAGACGGATAACAAGTCCATGCAGAACACCGAAACCAAAAGACCCTTACCAGTGGAAATATACCCGCGATCGTGGCGCATGGGAATCTCCGGATCGAGGACGGGGTGTTGGTCCCCAACACCTCCTCACCCGCTTGGCCAGGCCATCGGTGGAAAGCGTATGGCCGACATCCGCGACGCTTCAAGACCAGCAGCCTCGGAAGCATCCGCACATGAGCAGAGGGCGAGCCATCAATGGCAGCACCCGACGCCAATGAAACGCCGTGACCACGGCCGCGGCGTTCACGCCCTTCCCTCGGAGCCGCAGACCGCTTGCCGCAAGCCCTCTAACCGAGGGTGATCCACCGAGGAGGACCCCGCCCAGCTTCGGGGAGCGATGCTTGAGAACACGCCCGGTGTACACAGGAGCATGTTCGTTGTTGCGGAGGTAGAACCACCGATCCTGCCACCCCTTGTTAGAGGAGGTGAGCTTGGAAAGGATGTACCCATCAGCCGGTTCGGCTTCGCCGGCTCGATCGGACTTGAGCGCAACCTCCAACGCGCAATGCCCTCCGCGGCTTACCCCCCGCACCACCGAGGCAGTGGTAAGATCCGCCTTGAAGAACCACAACCAAAGGTCCCAAAGCGGCTCGATCCCCGTGAATCCCTCACGAGGGTGACGAAGATGGCGGCCCGAGAGATCGAAGTCTGGGGCGCATGGTGAAGTTCGACGTCAGAGTAGTGGAGGATCGCCCGGATAAAACCGCCCGCCGGCATGCCGAACCCTCGCCGGTGAAGGTCCATCAGCTCACCACGTAGCCATCCGGGAGGGTGAGGCTCCTCCGCCCAATGTGGGGCAATCCACTCCGGCCGCGTGTCGTCCGTACGACGACGGAGAAGCCCGTCCTCGACAAGTTGGAGAAGCCTCCTCCGTCCGCCGTTGATCTCGACCACGGCTCGGCGCCGAGCACCTCCTTCTTCGCCGTCGCCGCCACCGGACTGCGCCATGGATGAGCAGGAGGCAAGAAACAAAGAACCGCCGGCAACACCGCTCACACGAGCCCAAGGCAAGTGAATCTCCCTCAATCTATTCTCTCCTTCCTATCTATCTCCCGATTGCTACAGCAAGAAGGCAAGAAGGCGATGGCAAGAGCGAAGAAGCAACTATCCGCCGCCGCCCGGCGCTCCCCATATTTATAGGGAAGGGAAGGCACACCGCCGGCCTGGGCAAACGAACCGACTCCTGGAATGGACGGCTCATGATGGAACGGAAACCGCTCATCCAACGGCCCAGCCGTGCGGTGGGACCATCAAGTGCATTAACTGCACCTCGACGGCCCCCTCGATCTCCGCCCCTGACAAGAAGCCGCAGGGTCGCGTCCCATCGAACCGTCGCGCCACTTCGGGCGCAGCGGGAAGACGCCTCGTCTTCCAGTCAGGGGTAAAACCGTTCGGCCATCCATATCCAGCAGGCGCCCGACCCTAAGGGGCAAAAAAGTCAGTCCGTTGACGGTTCCCCGCCCTCGGCGGAAACCAAACGAGCCTCGGGCTGACGCACGGCAACGTGCACCCTACGTTCCAGAGGTTGCCAGGCTGGGCCCACATGGGTTTCTACAGTCGCCTCAGGATAACCCGAGCCAGGGACAGGATGGAAATGCACAACCAGCTATACCCGGGCCTCATGGGGCTCTGGATTTCCTGAACGTGTTTAAGGCCCGCGGGTGCTGCTTATAGAGATGTCCCATGCGTGGGAGGCCCACAGGCCCTCGGGGGTTGGTCCGCCCAAACCCCGGGATCTGCTAAGCGGTCCGTAGGTTCTCATGGGGTGAATCCTGGATCACATAGCCGACCCTTGCTCCGGCAAGGGCACGGGCACCCCGCTTAAACTGACCCATTACAACGCTCACCGGAGCGTGTCACATTCGGCCTACAGGGCATTGTGACACATCTCCCCTCCTCCTACCTCTCGGGAGGGTGACAGAGGAGCGTATAACAAAAGTCGAGGAAGCCTGGGTCGACCTTGCGCACATAAGCGCGGGCCTCGGGATGCCCACGCAAAACTGAACAGACTCCGCACAAGCGCAACTTAAGAGCTGTTCCAATCTTGCCAGCGCGCAAGGTATAAAGACCTCGAAGGAATCCGCCATTCCATTCGAGGCCCGGGGGTTACACTCCAACGGTGCGCCATGTAGCAAGCACCCATTGTAGACGACCACCCCGAGAAACCACAAGGCGACGGAACGGCAGAACCGGGCGAGTATACACTCGCTCGGGGGCTACTGTCGGGGACCGAAATATTGGGCCCCGAGACATTCTCCAAATATGGGAATTTGTCAGCCCGTCAGGGCCCAGTAGAAACCTGGCCTGCTATGATCACGCTCCGGAGGACGGCCCTGAAGACGATGGACCCGGCCAAAGAGCCACGATGAATATCTGAAGACGGAGCCGGCCCACGAAGCGGCCCATCGGAGCCATCCCGACGAAAGACGTAAACCAGGAGCACACTACGCTCCCGAAGGGCAAGGTCAAATGACCTAAACAAGACGACGAATTATGACGTACCACGTCATCAACAGCCAAATCAGGCCTCGGACTCGACTCCGATTTCCGTCTCGCCCGGGAGTGGCCTAGCTCACCAGCCCCAAAAAGCATGGACTCCGCCGCCCGAAGGTGGCCCGGCTCACCACCATCGGGCGCAAAAATCTCCGCCTCGCCCGAGGGAGACCCCGCTCTCTATCCCCGGGGCGACGGAGCACTACCAACTCACCCCAGACGCCAACCCTGGGCATAGGAGGTGCCGCCTGAGGAAGGGAAACAACTGCATTTAATGCCGCCAGACGGCAGCGAGGCGCCAGCCGCCATCGACACGCCTAGTCAAATCGATCTGCCAGATCACTTCCCAAATCCGACTGACGGGACACAAAGCTGAGCCGATGACGCATTACGCCGCCCAGCACGGGAAACCAGGGTGACACTGTTCATTTCCCAAAATCACAGCCAAGGTGCCACGTTGGGCCAGACCCTCGGCACGTGACACGCCACCACGACATCCCTGGGCCGGCCCTCGCCATGCGGACTGTGAGGGACGCCTCACAGATCCCTCGGGGCCATCCCAGGAAGCGGCACGTCCACCATCGGATCAAGACGCGTGTCTTCATCAAACGGCGCCCCAAGCCAACCATCCCCTCGGCCAAGACATGCAGCCGGTGCAGCCTCGGGCATTAGCCACCTGGGCAACCACCTGTGTAAACGTTACTCCCTTTTTCTTGCTATAAAAGGGGGGAGTAATGCCCCATTAGGGGGGATCGGCCAGTTGATCAATCGATTGGCTTCCAAAACAACCACCACCATCACCACTCCCATGGTCGTGGGGCTTGAGACCCGCGTCTCTCCCTCACGACGGCCCAGTAACCCCTACCGCAGCTCACCCTTTGAGCGCGAGGTAACACGAGCCGGACACCCCCCCCCGGGCGTAGGGCCCCGCTGGCCTGAACCAGATAAACCACCGCGTCCCCATGTCCATCTTGCGCTACGCCATTGAGGGAGGAGGCACACGGCCTATAAATTCTTTATTGCCGGCACCCGAGGCACCCCCCCTCCTCAAAACGCCGACACATGTAATTAGAAGTAATTGAGTGACATTATTATTAAGATAATAAAAACCACATCTGATGGTCAATGAGGACTATATCGATCATAAAATTATTTGTCAGAAGTAGTAATAAGGACGTTAAATTTAAAATAAATGTCGTGCGTAATAATTTTCAAGAAGTACCATATCATGTATGTCAGAAGAGACATATTAAAATATGGCATCTAGCAAAGATAGTCATACCTTTAGTCAACATGTTGGACGGCGTCAGTTGTCTAGATATCGTGGACACAGGAATTCGTGCCACGGCTAGCCTGCGTGTTCGCACCTTCCCTGTATTCACCTAGATCCCCGTAGTCCCCCATGATAGAATGTTGGCTTGTCCTTACTTGCCTCAGTGTTTGCCATGTGTCGTGGTTTCGTTGATGTATATGTGGAGCTGTTGTCGATGGCGTCCTTGCCGATTGCCAATGGATAAATCATACTGGCAGCCAGGTGTCATCTCTGTCGCCTCATTGTCCATCCTCACCATCTTTTGGCTAGAGCCAACAATACCAGCTAGCATACATGGATTTGGGGAAAATCATATTAGTTTCTCACCCATTCATGACTACATGCATGCCATCACCCTCATTGCACGTTGTCTTGAATCTCAATGGGACGTCACAAACTATGCGATGATCAAAGGAGTTTCGACATTGATACTTCTGATTCTTATGTCAATTTCTAAAATTTATTAGTGAGAATTTAACATGGAGGGTCCATTAACTTTTGTTTAATGTAAATATTTTATATGTAAATTTTTGTAATGTAAACTTTTGGTCCATTAACACTATTTTTGTAAATGTTACTTGATTTATTTACTTATGTTCCTGTACTAATAAAATACTCTAGTAATATATTTATGTATTGGACATGAATTCATTAATAACTAATTAAATGATATATCAATAATGCAATTTAAATATCATTTCCTCACCGGTTACAAAGTATTACAAAAATTTGTTTTTAAATACTAAACTATCCTCCTACGTTCTAACAAAATATAGCAATATATTGAGATTAATATTCTTTTCTCTTCCGTCTATTGCACCTTTTTCGAACATATAGGTCATCTTGTATTATCATATATTCCACCCTTCAATCTTTTGTTAATTAACATGGGATGATTTGTGTATAAACATGAGATGCATTTGATATTTACATTAATTTTCCATATATGTATGACCAAAACTGGGGAGTAAACACTGACACAGATGCATGGTAATATGAGCGAGCAAAGTGGCATACCTGTAGCTTAGTAGGGAGAGGTCAACAATGTAGACAGAGATCTCCTCATTCACCAAAGCTCACGCTTAACAAAGGATGTTGATTTAGCTGCAGGGATGTCTGGCACCAGTTCATCCAAAACATGATAATGTGGTTTTCCATGTCGTCTATTTCGGTTAATGATTTATATCCCGCTACTATTTCATGGTATGACATATTCACATAGCAAGCATATCTGGAATTTGTGGAATGAGTATGGTGCCTGTAAATATTAATTTACAAATTTACATAAAACAGAATGTTAACATTGAGTTCCATCGTAATAGACCAACAACATACAATCCTAGCACCGAAGCACAACATACATGGGTCAATGTTTTACCATTAGTTATAGATTAAATGATGACACTCTGACTATTAAATAGAGCACATACAATGCACATCGATCTCTCGATCTGACAGTTATGGCCATACATGAGATGTGAATTTCATAGATTTTTACTCTTCCTAGGTGTTATCAGATTCTGGATCTACCCTTCTTGTTGGTACATTTTCATGCTCTTCCATAAAACACCACATAAAAAGATAAAAATCAATGAGACGATAATAATTTCAATTTGTAATTTGGATTCTAGACACGACAATTTGCTTACCGTTAGTTCCAATTGATGTGGTGTCATGATGTCATGGCTAGCAAAGACCATAAAAACAACAAATTAAGTGTGATGTTCTCGACCAATTTAGAGTCTGGCTTTGTATAGTTCGTGGATCACAAGAGCGAAGAAATCTATTGCCCCCATGCTCTAGTGTCCCTGTTGTCTGAAGCGATATATCAAACAACTCGCTGATCAAATTGATCAGTTTGGTACCTCGTAAAAAAATAATAGGTGATTATTAGTTTACCTGCATGCATCTATAGAAGGCTGTGCCGGGAACACGGAGCCGAAACGCTAGCCTCGGGTTGATCATAGGGCTTCCATGATACTGTAAGGCATGATGAGGGAATCCCAGGCAAGATCGACGTGACTGAGGAGTCTGGCTTTGCACAGTTCGTGGATCACAAGAGCGAAGAAATCTACTGCCCCATGCTCTAGCGTCCCTATTGTCTGAAGCGATGTATCAAACAACTCGAAAATTGTTGCTAATCAAATTGATCAGTTCGGTACCTCGTAAAAAAAATAATAGGTGATTATTAGCTTACCTGCGTGCATCTATAGAAGGTTGTGCCGGGAACACGGAACGGGAACGCTAGCCTCGGGTTGATCATAGGGCTTCCATAATACTATAAGGCATGATGAGGAAATCCCAGGCAAGATCGACGTGATTGAGCGAAGCCTCGGGTTGCAAGGTCGATCCCTCGTTGATTGAAGTTGCGTGACTATGGCCGGCGGCTGTGACACCAGGCTTAGGCTAATATACGTGAGATAGTATGCAATGACCGGATGACAATATAATTAATTTATGTTTTCTTCTCAGTTAGATCTACTATATGGTGCGTGCCTTTGGTAGTCGCAAGCTGGTAATTTTTTAGAAAAAATAAATAGATCCAAATGATGACACGTGGGTAATTTTAGAAAAAAACTAAATAGATCCCAAGGATGGATGCGTGACTTCATAATGGCAGGTGGGTAATTTTTTAGAAAAACTAAATAGATCCAATGGCTATTACAATTAGTGGCGATCAAATTGACGGCTAGATATTTCTGATTATTGTGGGAATTTCTAGTATTTTATCTTTTTCCTAACGCATCTAGTGAGGATTATCGTGGAGCCTTCATTGGAGCCTCCAATTAGTAATAGTAAGAATAGATCCAAATGATGACACGTGGGTAATTTTAGAAAAAACTAAATAGATCCCAAGGATGGATGCGTGACTTCATAATGGCAGGTGGGTAATTTTTTTAGAAAAACTAAATAGATCCGATGGCTATTACAATTAGTGGCGATCAAATTGACGGCTACATGTTTCTGATTATTGTAGGAATTTCTAGTATTTTATCTTTTTTTCCTAACGCATCTGGTGAGGATTAACGTGGAGCCTTCATTGGAGCCTCCAATTAGTAATAGTAAGATTACAGGAGGGGTTGCTTCCTGGATAGATAATTTAATAAAAGGAGATATTACAACTGGGGAACATAGAAGCAAATATATTATAGAGACTACAACAATACATTTAGAGAAACAAGATAGTATAAGGTAGTGGTGATTAATATGCCCTTAATTATTGAGTAAAAATATATTTATCTCTGATAGCATGCATCTCTGCAGCAACATCGTTCATTGACAACCGCTCCGTGGGCATTTGCTTTGAACAAAGAACACCAAGTTGAATGACGGCCGACAAACATTCCCTGATTCTTGTTATATGTCTTGTATCATTGCTATTGTTTACTCCATCATGCAGCCAAATGTTGGAATCTGCTATCTCCATAATCTTGTCAGGAAGAGCTGCCTCGGCATAATAATGCAAGTTTATCCCATCTCTAAACATATCATCTGTCGGGCTCTTCCCTGTGAACATCTCGTTCAAAGTGATGCCAAGACTAAACACATCCCCAGAAGTAGACGCTGCAAGCCCATCTCCATATTCTGCAGAGGAATGAAATATGAGAATACATAGGTATATACGTGTAGAACTCAAAGACTACTATAATAATGAAAGGCATCCGCACTAGTGCTCACAAGACAAGCCATAATGAAAATAAATCAGAGACGTTTTCATAATAATGAAAGGCATCGGTCATCGATTCAGTTCTACTTTTTTTATAGGCAGTTTTCTATAGTGATCAATGGTGATAATATGCATTTTGTATATCGTGTTTTACAAAAATCACACACCTCAGTCATTATAAAAACAGCATTTACTATCGTATATTCAAATTACCAACATATGACATTATGAAAACTAACTAATACTCCCTCCGTTCCACAAAACTAGCAATTCTTTTGACTGATAGAAATTGTGTTTGACCTTTCGTCTTATTCAAAATTTTTATATAAATTATAAAACAAACAAAACATTACTATAATATCTTTAGTGATGTAATAAGTCATAATAAAAGTGGTAATATTTATTAAAAAAAGTTAAATAAGACGAAAAGGTCAAACACAGTTTCTATCACCAAAAAGAATTGCTAGTTTTGTGGAAACGAGGGAGTAATAAGCCTTCATCTTCATCTAAATTATCCATGCATTATACCAATGTGAAAAATATTATATATTATCCATTAAAATTTGCTTCAGTTATTACAAACATTCTAAAGTAATTCCAAGTCTGAATCTAATAGCATACATCTATTGTATTTTGTTAACAAAAAAATTACTTGAAAAGTAACCGTTATTTCCAAGTTATCCACTTATATGCAATAAATGCATGATTTGTGTCGCTATGCAGACGAGGGTATGTTTGAGGGATGCATTCAATATGACCCTGGGTGCATGTTTGAGCTAAGATTCAAACTAAAGACAAACATATGACCAAATCATGATGGATGAATTTCTGACTTATTTTGTAACAAATACTAACCCACGCAACAGAACATCTTAATTGGTTACCTAATAGGGATAAATGATATTGTTGTAAGAAAGAAACAAAATATCTTTAGTTACCTGGAGCAATATATCCAATGGAACCTCTTATTCCTATGGTGCTACTAGAATTCACAGGATGTTGTCCTGTTGCTTCATCTAGAACTCTAGCAATGCCAAAATCTCCAACACGACCTCTCATGTCTTCATTGAGAAGAATGTTACTTGGCTTGAGATCGCAATGGATGATCGATGGCCGGCAACCGTTGTGAAGGTAGTCCAAAGCATCCATAATGTCCACAGCGATATCCAATCTCTGTGATAGGCTGAGTGCTCGTTGTCCATCTTGGCCTTCTAAATTTGAGTGGATCCATCTATCCAAGCTGCCATTAGCCATGAACTCAAAGACTAGTGCTCTGAAGTCCTGACCCTGGTGGTTGATGCTAGAACAGCATGTAGTGATCTTTAGAAGGCATCAGTGTCTCACTCTTCTTAGTGCCTCACATTCAACGTGGAAACTTTTGTAGGACCCTGATTGTTGGACATTAAACACCTTAACGGCAACGACACTGTCTTGATTTTCTAGTGTGCCCTTATATATTGTACCATATCTTCCCTTTCCAAGCACATTTTCTTCAGAAAATCCATCCGTTGCTTTCAATATATCATTGTACGAAACTACTGGAAGCTCTATCTCTGGAAATTGTGGTGGCAAATCTTTGTTTGGTGCTGTCTTGGACTTTCTCTGGTGAAATCCAGCCCAAACTAGAAGAAGTAAGATGAGACTTCCGATTGTTGGGATTACTATTCTAAGAATCTTGGGTATGTCTTTCCTATTCCTTTTTGCATAAGATCTTGGGCATTTTGGTAGGTGGAGCTGTGGTATCCCCCCGCATAATGCATTGTTACCAACAACTGATAGTCCAGACAGATTTTTGAAAACCCCTCCTTTTGGTACTTCACCTTGCAAATTGTTGTAGGATAGATCTAGACGAATCAATGATGTTGAATTACCTAAAAGCTCTGGGATTGTTCCTGATAAATTGTTGTGGCCAAGATACAACTCCTGTAGGTTGGTAAGGGTAGCCAGATTGCTAGGGATGCTTGCATTCAATTTGTTATCTGTTAAATTAAGTACGGTTAGGCCTACCATGTTCTTGAACGTGGCAGGTACACTTCCTTGGAATGAATTGCCATCCATTAAGAGGATTTCCATGACCTTGCAGTTGCCAAAAGTATTAGGTAGCTCACCCGACAATTTGTTTCCTGACAGTAGGAGCTCTTTGAGATTTACCAAATGACCAACATCTAATGGAAGTGGTCCCTCCAGCATGTTATGAGATAGACTGAGAACCACTGAGATTGATGGCAATTCCATAATTTCATTTGGAATCAGGCCATTAAGCTTGTTATTTGACATATCTAGGTCTAAAAGTTTGCTCAAGTTTCCAATGCTTGGTGGAATTGGCCCCTCCAAGATGTTGCTGCTTGCATAAAGTTGAAGTAGACTAGAAAGGTTTCCGATGGAGGATGGTAGATGTCCTGAGAGGTAGTTTGAATCGAGTTCTAGCTGCTGCAATTGTGTAAGCTTCCCGATGCTTTCAGGAATGACCCCAGTGAGTAAGTTTTGTCCAAAATCAAGCATCTCAAGACCTGCCAAATTTCCAATATGTGATGGGATGACACCGGATATGCTGTTGTTGCGAATCTGCAGCCACTGGAGGTTAGTAGATAGATTTACCAATGAGCCTGGCAGTTTTCCTGCAAACCTGTTCCATACAAAGGATAGGTGCTGTAATCTGCTACAATTTGCCAAAGAGCCAATAAATTCCCAATCTTCCTCATTGTTTGCTTCTAGCATGTTATCACCCAGAGCAAACCATTCAAGATTTTGCAATCTGCCCAATTTAGCAGGAACAACTCCAATAAAATTATTATTTGCCAAGTCAAAAGACTGGAGCCTGGAGAGGTTTGTTAGCGATGGCGGAAGAGCTCCAGTAAATAGGTTTCTTCCTATCCCAATCTCTTGGATGCTGGGAAGGCTATTACCCAGGACAGATGGTAGACGGCCATGCAGCTTGTTGCCTGCCGCGTAAAAGTAATAAAGAGATGACAGGTTGAACAGGGAAGGAGGGAGCAAACCGGAGAGATTATTCTGGGAGAGCTGAAGGAAACCGAGATACGGACTGCTCCCGATGCCTACAGGGACTGATCCCACAATTCAAGATAGTTGAATGCCAAGGATAACCCGGTCAGCCGGGAAAGGTTCCCAAGAGACGACGGGATGGTTCCAGTAATGCTGTTGTTGTCCAGCGCTAAAACGGAGAGCGCCGGCAGGTTACCAATCTCGGTTGGGATGCTTCCTTGCAGGCCTTTGTTGCTTTGGATGAAAATCTTACAGAGATTGATGCAGCGGCTAATGTTACTCGGGATGACACCAGTGAGCATGTTTTCCTGCAGGTGAAGACCTCGGAGCCGCCTGAGGGAGCCGATGCTGGGAGGGATCTCGCCGTGAAGGCTGTTGTAGCTCAGGTTGAGTGAGCGCAGGAAGGTGAGGTTGCCGATGGCGGGGGAGATGGTGCCGGTGATCCGCTGGGAAGTGAGGTTCAGAGCTACCACCCTCCACTGGTGCCTCTTGCCACAGCTGACGCCCTCCCAGCTGCAGTAGCTGATGCTCTGGTTCCACGAGTCCAGCACGCCGGAGTGGCCGGAGATCTTGCCCTTGAAAGCAAGAAGAGCTACCTCGTCACCATTATGGCTTGGCGAGGAAGCGGTTGCACAGTTGGTTGCGGTGGTGGAGAGCAGCAAAAGCAGCCGGAGGAGCAGCATTGCTGCTGAAGGATTTGAGACAGTGCAGAGAGTGGTTTCCTTGCCTGATCTCATTGTGTTGTGTACTCATGAAGTACGTCAAGAGTTTCATATATACATACCAAACCAAGGTACGCATGCAGAGTGCTTGTGCTTTTGGGGAATTTTTAACTGGCCGGGTGCGCCATTAATTCCATCATGGATCGGTACGGGTGCAAGTCGGGTCAAAAGTATCTGTTAGTAAATGTAATTCAATTATGAGTCGTTCTATTAGCGGTAAAATAAATTAACGTGTTTGTTAGTGCAGTTTGAAAAATTCAATTATGGGTCGTTCAATTATGTTCAAATCCAGTCTTTCTACCCAACATTCCTGCCCCCTTCCTCCTCCCGTGCAAAAAGATGGATTGAGTGTGCCTAGCTGAACGAATAAGCTCACCTTTAATTGCTCGCGTGCACCATGATTGCATCAAGTACCCGTGCAAGTCTTTGGTTTACTTCATATTCTATTATGAGTCGTCCACCAAGTGTCCAAGTTCACTAATTTGTTGGTTAAAAGTGTAGGAGAAAATTTATGGTGTCCAAGTTCACTAATTCATCGGCGCTGTAATCAGTGCCGGTCCTGAGTTTCCAGGGATGGCAAAAGCTTTGCCGCAATTTTTATTAGACAAATAGTAATAATCCTTATATTTGTTAGCTTGTTAAGAGTTTAGCTTAAGACCAACTGAAAACAATTTACAATGGTGCAAAACCTGCAATTAATGACGAGGAAACACTGAATCACATAAACATCTTTGTGCACGCAGATCTACTTTTTGGACCATCACTGGCCAAAACCTACGACGTCCTTTGCTCAGCTGTTCAAAACACGTACACAAAACACAGAACTGCTGGCCGTTAATGGCCCCTCGATCAGGGCTACAGCTCGTGCCCCGCTTGCCCTGCTCAGAAAAAAACTTAGGCTGTGGGCCGAAATAAAAATTAGCAGGCCTGGAACTAATTAAAAAAATATTTTAGAGTTTGTAATTATTACTTTCATGGCTCACAGATTATTCGATTTGGCCCAACCCAATGTAAATGCAGAGCTATCGACACTGACGTACGCCCCCTGTGTCTCTTGCAATCACAAGTTCCCAACCATCAGGCACTATTATCTTGATTTCCCTTCTGTCCTCCGATTTCCTCGCAGCAGGACTTCGTCACCCATATGACAAGTTTGTTAGTTTTCTACGTACCATGCTTCACCTTTGCTGCTTGTGCTGGTGTAGGACAGAAGCGCAACTGCACCTGGGCGATCATGGAGGTGCTGCTCTCCAAGTAAACCAAAGACATGTAATCTCTAGGGACAAGCAAGAAAATAAAAATATCTCTTTGCCTTCAGCCCTCGAGCCGCCGCCGCCCCCCTGCCCCCTCGCTCGCCAAGCCGCGCCGCCTGCTGCCGCCACCGCGCCCTCCCGGCTGGCGCGGCTGCCGCCGCCGCCCCACGCCGCCATCACCACCATCATCATCCTCCTCCCCTCTCCCGAACTCCAATCGGCGTGTCAATTCCGGGCCCAATATAGCTGGAATCTGACAAAGAGACTGACCATTGCGGATGGGGCTTCATCATTCGAGGTAATCAAGGAGCAATGGTGAAAGCTGGACTGGAGTGGGTAAGAAGAAATTTCTACATAACCCATTCAATGCGGAATTGCTTCCGTGCTTAGAAGGGGTGAAAATGGTGGCCACGCTGGATCTACAGCAGGTGTTCCTGGAAACTGATGCTTCTCTTGTCAAGCTGGAGCTGGAAGGAGATTAGTACAGGCTCTCAGCTCTCGGTGGCATTATTACGGAAATCCAATTGCTGCTAATGTCGGAATTTTTTTTATCTTTCAGTATTTGTGTGTGTCCTAGAACTTGTAATAAGACTGCTGACGCTAATGCAGTATATGGGTGTCATGTTTCCAGTGAGGACCATGTCACTTGGGATGATGCACCTCTTTTTGTATAGGGTCTGGTGGTCAGCGACTTCACTGAGTCTAATGAGTAATAAAGTATTGCTCTAAAAATAAATTATTCGGCAAGGATATGAGATGATGATAATGATGATGATTTGGCTCACATTAAGATGATTCCGTAGTGGAGAGCAAGTATTATGGTAGGCTGTAAGCCGGCTAAATGTTGATGTGGAGGAGAGAAGGGAGGAAAGAGAGGATAAGTGAGCTGTAAGCTTACATACGGCTTGGACACAAGAACCAAGGCAATATGTGAGATAGATAAGTGGGTCCTGTATTAATTAGAAAGAGGTAACTACTGTATGGGTGGGCTGGGAGAAGGCTGTAAGGTTCCTTATAGCCGGCTTGATGGCTGCATTATAATACTTGCTCTCATCCTGCAGTATAATAAAATGCTTGCTCCCTGTTGGTCTATTTTGAATGGAGACTGGGAGTTGGTGCCCAGGGGTTTTTTTAGAGCAGGAGTGGACCGTTGGTTTGCACTTCGCGATTAGTTTGACTAGATAACGTGGAGTTTTTGTATGGTTCTATTGTCGAACCAAAGAAGATTGGGCCGAACCGACACGTGAATCGGGGAAATTGGGAGGAAGATGACGTGGGCGGGAGTGGAGGCGGGCGGCGGCGCGCTGCCGCCGGCGGCGGCGGCGGCGGGCGGCGGCGCTTGGCGGGTGCGCTGCCCGAGGCGGGCGCGCGCGCGGCGGCTCGGCGGCGGCGGCAAAGAAAGTGTGGTGGGGGGCGCCGAGGGAGAGAGAGGGGAGCAGGGGAGATGGGATAAAATTCTTTATTTGCTTGTTGCCCCGAAGATTACTGCACCCCTTACTTATATAGCCCTGGCTAATGGGACTTGTATCTCAAGCAATCTCTAAAGGTTTCCTTATAGATTGGAATACTTTTACAAGCATATCCTATTTATTTATTTCCTAATAAGGGTCTCCCTTATAGATGAGACATCCCCTTGCACACCAAAACTCCTAAAGATAATCCTAGATATTTTCCTCCTTTATTTCCGGGATTAATTGTCAAAGAATCCGCGGAAGGGAGGAGACGGCGGCGGGGGGCATGTGCGAGCCTGGTGGGGCGCCGCCGCTGCCTCCGCTGGGCTTTGGCGGGCCTGTCCTTCGGGCCTGATTTCCCGGTCATGACATCTCCCCCCTTCTCCGACCGGGCGAGTCCCGCTACCGGATAAAAGTCCATTCGCTGACACCGGGTGGAGATCACCGCCTTTGGGACGATGAGCTCAACTCGCAGTATGAGTCGACCCCCGACCGGGTTCCCGAGGATCATGTTCTCCCCGGTTCGCTTTAAATCAAACTCCGTGAGGTAGTGCAGGTTGTCGATGTAGCCGTGGTAGATGTACCGTGAACAAAGACGCCCCCGCCGTGGAAGTCGCTTTTGACGACGGGTCGCCAAGGGGAGCTCCGTGGAACGCCCACATCAAGGTGCTGATGCACCATGTCGCGGGTGGGCTTTCCAGAACAAGAAACGCCGATGGTGATGTCGCGGCGAGTAGGAGGAGTAGCAGCCAAGTTCAACATCGCACCGTACATGAAGGGAGCCGACGCCGAACGTAGAGGGTGAGAGCCGGTAGACACCCCTCTCTCGCATCGTAGCTGATGTGGACGTTGTCGATGGTGAAGAAGAGGCGATCCATGCCGTCGAGGAAGACGACCCTGACTGGGCCGACGTGGTGGCGCCGCGGCCACATGCCACCCAGCCAGATGGCGCCGGTGCCAAGTAGGCTCTGGCCGTAGGCTCCCCAAGGCGAGGAAGTTCGTCCCTACGAACTCCTCCCCTCAAGCAAAGCCTCCAGAGATCCGGCAATAGTGGAGAGGAAGCCGGGAGGTAGAAGCGCCATCGAAGACGAGGAGACCGCCCCTCCGTCCATGCCGAGCGGCGCGCTGCCCATGGTAACGCCGAGGGCGATGCGGCGAGGGTGCTGATCCTCCAATGTTGCCCGGCGCGAGTTGGACGGCGACCCGCGGACATGTCGTCAGAGGTCCAAGGCGCCGCATGCCTTGAACGCTTCCCAAGCCGGTTGTAGCAGTCCGACGCCGTGAAGATGATCGACTTGAGCAGGCCAGGCCGAGCGCCCCCTCGCGCTACCGGGTGGAGCCGATGTGAACGCAGCTCGCGACCGCCACGTAGTATTGCATCTCGTGGGTCGCGAAGTCCCACGCCACTCGCCCCGTGCTTGCCAACCAAGGCATGCCAAGGATGACGCCGACGCCGCCGCCAACGGCATGACATAGGCGCGATGTCGGCGCCGGGCGCCGAGGCGTAGTGGTACATCGGCGTGGCAGCCCAAAGATGTCGGCGGCGCCGCGCCGCCGGTGACGCACACACGACCGGCCGAAACCGGCGGCCCCGCCGTGGTCACCACGCTGGGTCGATGTAGTTGTGCGGTTGCTCCCGAAGTCGACGATGATGTTGACACCGTGCCCGAGATCATACCGACGAGGTAGAGAGAATGAGCTCCACGCATCGGGAGTCGGGTCCCCCGACGAGGACCTTCAGTCGCTTGGTTCTCTTTGACGCCCGCCGGGCGCTCGTCGTCATCGCTCATTGTGTTCGCTTGAAGACCGTGATGTCGGGAGGTGCTTGCACTTGTGACCCCGTAAACGGCTTGTCACGCTTGAAGCGCAGTCCCGCCTGCGCCGCTCCGCCATCTCATCTCGTGTCGGGCCGCTTGAACGGCCGGGTCGGTGCCGCCGACGAGGGGGCGCCCGGGCGCAGCGCCAGGCCAGGGGGCGCGGTGCCCTGCCCTTTTGCCCGTGGCCGGCTTGCCGTGTTGTAGAGGATGGCAAGGCGTCGCCAGATGCCCCGGGCGAGACATGGCTGCCTCCATGTCCTTGGGGTTCTCTCATCTTCGACATCCGCCTTGAGCGGTTCGCCCAAGCCTACCGTGCAGATGTTGCCCCCGCCGCTGGTCGTCGAGGTTGCCCGCACGCGCCACGCGGTGCCGTGAACTGCTCTATGTACTCATCGACGGTGCATGTCTTCCTCAACGATACCAGCTCACCCAAATAATTCGCTCACCGGGGGTCGGCGCCGTTGACGATTGGGCAAAGCTTGCCCAATCCGCCACCGGTTTCTCCCCCGGGGACAGCCTCATGTACCATTGCTGTGCTCCTCCCCGGAGATGATACGAGGCATACCGGACTTGCTCAGAGAGCGGGCGTACCTTGTCCCCCCTCAAGAATTCCCCACGGTTGATCCATGGGAGGGGATCCTCCTTGCCATCGTAGGTTGGGAAGGAAAGCTTGTGCAAAAGGGGAGCGAGAGCCGGGAAGGTGTCGACCGGAGGGGGAGGAAGGGGTGGCGCATGCGCCCTCGATGGCGGCGCCCTGGCGGGCGCGCCTTCGCCCCCAAGTAGCCCTTCATCAGTTCTCCGGATCAGCCGCTGACCCTGATCGTCCCGGGTTCGCTTGTCGCCGGTCCGCTTCTTGATGAAGTCGCGGGCCGCTGTCTCCAACATCGCCTTCATTGCAATATCGGGTGTCATGGAGTTGTTGACGGCGCTTGAGTGCCGATGGATCGTCGCCCGAGAGGATAGAGAGAGCTTATCCTCGATCGTGTCCATCCCGATGTTGAATTTACGAGCTCGTCCCCCAAGTTCTTCAGCAGCCTTCTTCGATTCAAGGCCCATGGTGGTGGGTGGATCGTAGTGGTCTCCGGATACCGCTTGTCGGGAACCAGCCTAGATTGGGCCGGAACCGACACGTGAATTGGGGGAGATTGGGAGGAAGATGACGTAGGTGGGGGGTGGGAAGCGGCGGCGGCGACGCTGCCGGGCGCGCGCCCGAGGCGGGCGTCTTGCGCGGCGGCTCTCGGCGGCAGCGGCAAAGCAGTGTGGGTGGGGCGCGCGAGGGAGAGAGGGAGCAGGAGATGGGATAAAATTCTTTATTTGCTTGTTGCCCCTCGAAAGATTACAGACGCCTTACTTATATAGCCCGGCTAATGGGACTTGCATCTCAAGCAATCTCTCTAAAGGTTTCCTTATAGATTGGAATACCTTTTACAAGCATATCCTATTTATTTATTTCCTAATAAGGGTCTCCCTTATAAATGAGATATCCCCTTACACACCAAAAACGCCTAAAGATAATTCTAGATATTTTCCTCCTTTATTTCCGGATTAATTGTCGAAGAATCCGCGGAAGGAAGGAGACGGCGCGGGGCGGGCCAGCGAAGCCTGTGTGGGCGGCGCCCGCGCTCGAACCGGGGCGGGCCTATCCTTCCGGGCCTGATTTCGGTCATGACATCTATATTTTTATATAATATTTTTTCAAAGTGCAAAAGTTTTTTATAATAAAAAGGTAGTACCATAATTTAACTTCCATATGAAAAACATTATTATATAAAAAGATAAGTAACGATGAGAAAATAAGAAAGAAAAAAGCTATACAAAAGGTTTTTTAACATATCCTAATTTAGGGTCTCTATTTAAGTTAGAGAAGTCTTATACAAAAGTTAAGAAAGAAAACACATACAATGTATATTAGTAAACAACAAACATGCTACTTCGTATGAATGATTTAAGAAAATTATGCTAGATGTCCTGTAGAAGCCGTCGAATGGCATGATAGTAGAATATTGATGAGATGACACGTATACGATTTTCTCGATCTTCCACAGTTGAAATAGCTTGCACAAATAGTCTCTGAGGTTGGTCTCAAGCAAACAACCATAGAAAAACAATATATTATTAAAATATATTGTGATAATATAATTAATAGAATCGCTAGTCAATAGTGCACGGCAATAAGCAAACACAATGGCTGTTTGTTCACACCTGACATGTCACGGCAGATTAAAAATAACTGACAATATTTTAGTCGGCCAATAGTGTTGTTGTAGTAGCAATTACTATACCACTGACGACTACCAATTTTGAAGCTGGAACCAAAAACACAGCTGACTGTAATTCTCCTCCTATGGATGTGGTGGGATGAAAGAAATAAATGGAGAGAAGAAGGAAGAAGGAGAGGTGGCTTATCTTACAGCAGCTCTGTCAGATAGATTTCAGCTGAGTAGGCCGGCTCCGGAGAAGAGACGGCGTTTCCAGCATTTGCCCAAAGATCATTGATCTGACGTCCTCGCCTATTGTCATTCAGTTGTAGCACCTTGCTGCACTGCAGTGTACTAAATGGATCTAGTACAGTAATAGTGATACTTTCCTCTGTCATACCATGAATAAGTTAAGAGTGTGAGATAAATACAGACAGGAGCATGCACATTCTTGTGCCACAATCTTGAGAAAAGTATTTTTATTCAGCATGGCATATGAGTGGAAGAAGTATCTATGAACAATTCTCAATCAGATGTCATTATGTTGCTCTTCTCTTGAAAGAAATCTACTGTATTGGTACAACACGTAAGATAAACTTTACAGATTCAGTTAGTATGACTTTTTTTTTCTGCGGCAGGCATGATGGATTTTCTTTTCAGTTCTATTTGTTTGAGATGATCAACCAACACAGTACACAGATACTTTAATCAAGAAGAGACAGTCTAGTATGTTGGTTGACAAGGTCATGAATGAGACCAGGTTTACAACCAACAGCACCTTACCGCACAATATCAATCTGAACGATTGTTCATTGACGCAATGGATCCGAGAGAGACTGTAATTTCCTCAACGAGAGGTCGGGTGTGCACAAACAGATTGGTTAGATACGATTGATTAGATACTGTACATATTTGGATATATTAGCATTGCAGCACGCCGGCAGAGCCAAAATCGTTCAAACTGTAATTGGCTTATGCAAATGTAATTCATTATTATACTGCAAGCCCCTGTTGTCGGAAAGTCGTCAGGTACAGAGAGGTGGAAAAACCAAGTCCGGGTATCTTCAAGATAAATTCGGATGGTGCACATGATAGCAAGACTGACCATGGAGGATGGGGATTCATCATTCGAGATGGTCAAGGAGCAATGGTGAAAGCTGTGGAGTGGCTTGTCGAATTTGAGTTCCATACAAGCCTACAAGGTACCATGGAAAGCCAAGGCGTCGCCTGGTCGTCCAGTGTATAAGGGGGTCTGAGCATTTCTCCGCCTTAGCCGATTGTGTATGGCATTCGCATTGGGCTCCGCGACGCGTGCCTGACATGTCTTACAGCCTTGTCCCCCTTCCTACTATGGCGTGTTTTGCTTTTCTTACTGCTGCTCTGCTGCACTTACTCTGTCTTTAGCTGCAGTATAAAAATCACCTGCTTGCATCTGTTTTGTTCACTGATCCATGTAATTCGCTGTAATAGCATGTTCAGTATATGCCATGCCGTCACCTCGCCTCGCCTCGCGCCTTATGCGCCTAGATAGCATGTCACCACATGTGTGCATAATGCACGCCACAATGATATTCTTTTTCAACTTTGCAAATTACTGCATATATTACGCACATTCTTCTTTTCACAATGGCGAGGTTCAATTTTGTCTTTGAGGTGTGAACTAGTCTCACAGGTGCAATTTTCACACGATAATCAATATTTGTATCATGATTCATGAATAATGCTGCCTATGATATGGGCAACAGAGCATTGTACAGAATGATATAAGGTCTACAACTCACAAGCCAAAAAAAGCAAATACATTACATATGGACTTCGATAGTAAATATAGAGAAACATGGTAGCTAATACATAAACATAGTGGTTACTAGTGCAATCTGACATCACTGAGCTCTAATAAACTTATCTCTGATAGCATGCATCCCTGCAGTAGCATCGTTACTGACAGACGCTCCGAGGGCAATTGCTTTGAACAAAGGACACCAAGCTGAATGACATCAGACAAACATTTTCTGGTTCTTGTTATATGCCTTGTATCATTGCTATTGCTTGCTTCATCATGCAGCCATAAGTTGGAATCTGCTATCGCCATAACTTTGTCGTGAAGAGCCGCCTCAACATAACCATGTAGGCTTCGCCATCTCTGAACATATCATCTGTTGGCCTCTTTGCTGTGAACATCTCTAGCAAGGTGATACCAAGACTAAACATGTCACCACAAGTCGATACCGCAATACCTTCTCCATATTCTGCATTGGATTAAAACATGAACACATGAATGTATGTACAATAATATCATATGAAGCACATGGGGAACAGAACAACAAATTTAGAGTTACCGGAGCAATGTAACCGATGGT
Source organism: Hyparrhenia diplandra (assembly GCA_015847255.1). Lineage (NCBI taxonomy): Eukaryota > Viridiplantae > Streptophyta > Magnoliopsida > Poales > Poaceae > Hyparrhenia > Hyparrhenia diplandra. Next base: position 153,368 of record JADLZK010011505.1, on the reverse strand, counting down.
TCCTCTTATTCCTAATGTGCTAGAAGAATTCACATGATCATTGTTTGTTGCTTCATCTAGAACTCTTGCAATTCCAAAATCCCCAACACGAGCCCTCATGTCTTGATTGACAAGAATGTTACTTGGCTTGAGATCGCAATGGATGATTGATGGCTGACAACTGCTGTGAAGATAGTCCAAAGCATCCACAATGTCCACAGCGATATCCAACCTCTGTAGTAGGGTGAGTGCTCCTTGTCCATGTTGGCCTTCTAAATTTGAGTGGATCCATCTATCTAAGCTACCATTAGCCATGAACTCAAATACTAGTGCTCTGAAATCTTGACCCTGGTGGTTGATGCTAGAACAACATGTAATGATCTTTAGAAGGCAACGGTGCCTCGCTCTTCTTAGTGCTTCACATTCAGCTTGGAAGCTTTTGTAGGACCCTGATTGTTGGACATTAAACACCTTAACGGCGACGACAATGGCTTGATTTTCTAGTGTGGCCTTGTATACTGTACCATATCTTCCCTTTCCAAGCACATTTGTTTCTGAAAATCCATCTGTTCCTTTTAGTATATCATTGTATGGAACTATTGGAAGCACTGCCTCTGCAAATTGTGGTAGCAAATCTTTTCTTCGCATCTGTCTTGTACTTTCGTGGTGATATCCAGCCCAAACCAGAAAAAGTAAGAGGAGGAGACTTCCAGTTGTTGGGATTGTTATTCTTAAATATTTGGGTATGCCTTTCTTATTCTTTCTTGCACTAAAGCTTGGGCATTTTGGTAGACGGAGCTGTGGTATACCCCGATAATGCATTGTTACCAACAATTGATAGTCCAGTCAAATTTTTGAATACTCCTTCTTTTGGTATTTCGCCTTGCAAATTGTTGTAGGACAGATCTAGACGAAGCAGCGATGTTAAATTACCTAAAAGTTGTGGTATTGTTCGGATAAATTGTTGTGGCCGAGATACAACTCCCCGTAGGGTCGGTAAGGGTAGCCCCTGTTGGGGATGCTTCCATTCAGTTTGTTGTTCGTCAAATTAAGTTTACTCAAGCCTGCTATGTTCTTCAACGTAGCAGGTATGCTTCCTTGGAATGAATTGCCATCCATTAAGAGAATTTCCATGACCTTGCAATTTCCAATAGTATCAGGTATCTCACCCGACAATTTGTTTCCCGATAGGATGAGTTGTTCAAGATGTACCAAACTACCAACTTCTAATGGAAGTGGTCCCTCCAGCATGTTGTTCTGTAGCTCAAGAAAATTTGAAATCGATGGTAGCTCCATAATTTCATTAGGAATCAATCCAAGAAGTTTGTTACCTCGCAGACTAAGGGCTAAAAGTTCACTCAAATTTCCAATGCTTGGTGGAATTGGCCCCACCAAGTTGTTGTCGTTTGCAAAAAGTTGAAGTAGTCTAGAAAGGTTTCTGATAGAGGATGGTAGATGTCCTGATAGGTAGTTTGCAGCGAGGCCTAGCTGCTGCAATCGGTGTAAGCTTCCCTATGCTTTCAGGCATGACCCCAGTGAGTGAGTTCACACCAAAATCAAGCATCCAAGACCTGCCAAATTTCCAATATCTGATGGCATGACACCAGATATATTGTTGTAGGAAATCTGCAAAAATCGGAGATTACTAGACAGATTAACCAACGAGCCTGGCAGTTTTTCTGAAAACATGTTCCATCCAAAGGCTAGAATTTGTAATCTGCTACAATTAAGCCAAAGAACCAATAAATTCCCACCCTCCTCATTGTTTGCTTCTAACATGTTTCTACCGAGACTAAACATTTCGAGATCTTGCAATCTGCCCAATCCGGAAGGAACAATTGCGTAAAACTATTGATTTCGCAAAGAAGAGTCCTGGAGCCTAGAGAGATTGGTTAGCGATGGTGGAAGAGGTCCAAGAAATCGGTTTATTCCAATCCCAAAGTGTTGGATGCTCGAATGCTTTTTCCCCAGATCAGTTGGTAGACGGCCACGAAGCTGGTTGTCAGCCAAAAAAGTAATGAAGAGATGTCAAGTTGAACAGAGAAGGAGGGAGAAAACCGGAGAGATTATTAGCGGAGAGGTCAAGGAAACCGAGATATGGATTGTTTCCTATGCCTGTAGGGATTGATCCCTCAAGATAATTGAATGCCAGGGACAACTCGGTCATCCGGGAAAGGTTCCCAAGAGATGACGGGATGGTTCCGGTGATGCTATTGTTTTTCAGCACTAGAACTGTGAGTGATGGCATGTTGCCAATCTCAGGTGGGATGATTCCCTGCACTCCCTTGTTGCTGTAGATGTGCATCTCACGGAGGCTGATGCAACGGCTAATGTTGCTCGATGACGCCAGTGAGCATGTTAAAGCCCAGGTCAATGCGCTGGAGGCGTTTGAGGGAACTGATGCTGGGAGGGATCTCTCCCTGCAGGCCGTTGGAGCTCAGGTTCAGCGAGCGCAGGAAAGTAAGGTTACCAATAGCAGGGGAGATGGTGCCGGCGAGCCCCTGGGAGCTGAGGTTCAGGGCTACCACCCTCCACGGGTGCCTCCTGCCGCAGGTGATGCCCGCCCAGCTGCAGTAGCTGGTGCTCTGGTTCCACGAATCCAGCATGCCGGAGTGTCCAGAGATCTTCGCCTTGAAAGCCACAAGAGATCTCTCGTCATCAGGCCATGGACCATGGCCTGACGGATACAAGGCTGCGGCTGCACTGGTTGTCGCCACGGTGAAGAACAGCAGGAGCAGCTGCAGTAGACGCATGGTTGTTAAGAGTGGGGCTGCATGGCCGCTGATGGCTTTCGGTTTATTGCGTGGTGGCGTAGAGCTTGGTTTCTTTGCATGGGCTGAGAGATATATAATCTCTGAATGCACAGATGGCCAGATGAATTGTCTCAGCTCAGGTTCCGTGATTGCTTTTTTTAAAAAAATGAGTGCTTATGGAAACTTCCTCCGCCGGTATTGTTAGTGCGCTGCGCCGCTGCTAATCATTCTGTGCGCTGCCCAAGGTATTGAACAAGCAGGAATTGACCATTGTCCTGCAAAGTTAACAAGACTGACGTCGACTTGTTTTATGCTTCTTTTCGACTTGTTTGCAATCCTAACTTTTACCATTAATTTATGAAATATTCATGCGAAAATAATATTGTTGTTTCTAATATATATTCCTTTCTTCATAGCACAAAAGCTTTTAAGAGTGGGCTGCCTAATCATTCGGTAAGACTGCGAACTAGCTAGGATGACCAGATTGGCGGCAACTTGTTGTATGCTTCTTTTTTAGACTATCTGTTCATTCCCTAAAAAAAAAGGTATTTATCTGTTCATAAATGCACTAAATTTGTATATCATGTGCAACTAAGCTTCGTGTGCAATATATGCAACCACCAATTAAGATCATAGGATCTAGATCCAACGTCTCTGGGGTTTTTTCACTTAAACCCTTCCACCCGGATACACAGGTTATATTTAAACCCCACGTGGAGGGGTTTAAGTGAAGAACACCGTAGACGTTGGATCCGCATCTTGTGGCCTTAATTGATGGTTGCATACGCCAGCACACGGCTTGGTTGCACATGATATGTTGCCTTTCTAGATAGACCTGTTGGATTTTCTAGATATATTGTCAAAACAATTAATGTGTCTAGAGAAAAAGTCAAAATGTCAAATATAATAATTTGGAGCGGAGGAAGTACAAGAAGCTTCACAATTCTAACTTTTGCAATTGGTTTAAGAAATGTTTATGTGAAAGTAATAATTGTAATTTGTTAATTACTAGATTCATGCCCGAAAGGCTGCAATCGGGGTCATGAATATTTATCCGTTTATGACGACACAAGGATTCTTTTATTCGACCGTATGAAACAATAAAATCTCTATAGTGTCATTTTCTCCCCATTTTTTCATTTTATTTTACATATACCCATGTATTGCACTTGAATCACGGTTTTTATATGTCTATGGCGACAAACATAGTGTTCTTCTTTTTTTATATTTTTTTTTTTATTTTTCCCCTATTTTTATTTTCTTTCTACTTTGTGTGGGGGATCGATATTCGGGACGCCCTTACCCGAGCTCTCAAGCCCCTAACTACGAACTAACACGTTCCCAAGATCCGAGGCATGACTGCCGACCCCAGGTATGCGAGGTCTTTACCGCAGGTGAGCTCTCCGCATGCGATGAGTCTCCATGAGCTCCCCCGCATGAGCTCCGCCCCTACGCAGGCTCTCCCGTCCGCCCGAACGAGCCCCACCGAGAGGTTCCCTCAAGCCCTCACGAGATCTCTTCCGGGACCTCTTCCGAACCGCCGAGCTCCCACGCGACGAGCCCCGCGCCGGCAACCTTAAAGAGCTCGCCCATCCAGCTTTATGGGCACAGGAGTTGGCCAACAACTCTCCGACACCCAACCACTCCCCGACGATCATCATCAGCCATGTGGGTTACAGAGACAGGGAGAGGTCATTTGACCATCTCACCATACCCCGCCGACTCCAACAGCCCTCGCTACAAAGGTTCGGCGGGTACATACGGGTACATCGCCATCCATGGTATGGGCGCATCCCATACCGAGAGGACGGCTTCCAACTACGATTAGGGGACAAAGCGACGCCCGACCACCGCCCAAACCACGATTCCGCCACGGCGACGACCAATTCAGCATCCAAAGCGTCCCGGAGCTCGAAAAAGCTCACCTACGTCAAGAGCTCATCCGCGAGCCCCTCCCCCGCATTCCATACTCCGTACATACGCCCAAAGACACCTCTAAGTCCCGGCCTCGGAGGGAGCTCGTGTTCCCGCCTTTGCGGCTATAAAAGGGGAGGTAGGCCTCCCAAGTTGAGGCAAAGACTTTAGGATTTCGCCTCCAATTTCCCCCTCTCACTCTCACTTTTCGATATTGGCACTCACCTCAATCACGTAGACTTGGGAGCCCCCTCTCCCTCTCTCACCTTGCTTGTACTAGCCCCGGTATGAGTATTTGAGCTCTGATAGTGATCACACCGACTAGGGAGCCCGATTAGCCCCAACCGCATAAATCCCGTGTCATTGTCTCTAGAGCTAGCCATCGAGCACGCACAGCCGACATTACCGTGACGGTGGTATTAGACCATGACAAACTTGGCGCGCTGTAGGGGCAGCGTAGTGTGACGATCACCACTTCGATGGCTTCCTCCACTTTGTCGGCGGTCGCGGGCGCTAGCGATGCACTTCGGCACCATCGACTTCCTCCCGCACCGAGTCGGAGTACCCATCACCGGAGTCGCCTCACCCGCCCGATGCGGGCGTGAAGACAACCCCCTGCTCGCCTCCGGCGGCGCCCACCGACCGCCCCCTCGAGCATGGGGCGGAATTCCACTTCCGCAATGACCAGTCCCCATCCGATGCGACGCCGCGGACCGCTTCTTCATCCTCATCAAGGACTTGCTCCCGAACATCCGGGCACGAGCCCACAACAGCTCGCTCCACGACGTGACCTTCTCCATCGCCAATGTCGCCCTCTCCGCTTCGCCGGTGAGGAGGCACCGCTTGGCCGACGAAGTTCACGGCGGCCTACGCCAGATGTACCTCGACGGCGGGCAGCCGCTTGCCGCACTACATCGGGCGACGAGCCCTCGCAGCCCAGCTGGCCCATGAGCTCGAGCTCGCCGACGAGATGAGCCTCATGGATCGCGACCCCACACGCCGCTAGTTACATGTGCGACCCCCGAGGGCGCGGTAGAAGAAGTCCGCCGTGTGATGCCTCCGAGCACACCCCTCGTGGCTCGGGTCACTGCCGGCACAGCCTCGCTACCGACCAGATCAAGGCCCGGCTTGACGAGCTGGACGAGCTCGTGCGCGGGGCAGCACAAGAGCGCGACACCCTCCTCGCTCACCAGGGAGGAAGACAGCACTCGCAGGCGCGAGCTCGAGCTCGTGAGTTACATGACCGCATCAACCGGGACGAGGGGCCCGAGAAGCTCCCCGCCGGTATTCGGGAGGGCATCCTGCACCCCGGCGGGCCGCCGCGCTTACCATGCCGCTGTTCGCCCCCGAGGCGCCCGAGGCACGGAGGGCCCACAAACAGCTCAAGAGGCTCTTGGCGGAGGCGGCGGTCCAGCAGGCGGAGAGCTCGCCGCACCAAGAAAACCGGCCGGAAGAGCACGAGGCTTCTCACACCTGGGAGGCGTTCACGTGGCGCCGGGCGGTTGGCGAGGACCGCGACGCACGGACACCATCAACGCCCGCCGTAAGGCGGAAGCTCGAGCCGACAAGAACATACCGCGAGACGACGACAGCCACGGGCGACGATCGCCGGCGACAAGCGCCCACGCGCGCACAACAAGCGGCGCTGGGCGGTCGCCACAACAAGCGAAGACAAGAGCCGGAGCCCCATGTCGAGCACCGCCCACGGAGCCCGCCTCCCAAGAGAGATCGCCCCCCACGAGCTCGAGCCTCCGAGGAGGCCGAGGGCTTTCGGCCCACGTATCCACAACACCCCGGCTTCCTTCGCTCCCGGGGTCTGACCTCGGTGTAGAAGTACAACAGGGGAGACGGACCCCGCCATGTGGCTAGAGAGGACTACCGCCCGGTGGCCGTCGGCCGGCCGACAAAGGACTACTTCATCATCCGCAACCTCCGCTCTACCTTGCGTATTCCGCACGATCGTGGCTCGAGCACCTCCCTGAGGGCACCATCCGCAACCGGGAGGACTCAAGCGATGTCTCGTCTAAGCAACTTCCAGTGGCACCTACGCCAGCCCAAAGACGACGTGGGACCTCCGAGGGTGCAAGGTAAGAAGGAGGAGGGCCTACGCGACTACATCGCGCTCCAAGCTCGCAACAACCTCTCCGAGGCCTCCGACCGAGATCATCACCGCCTTCACCTTCGGCACCACCTCCAAGACCCCGATCCACGAGCTCGACGTCCGTAGCCCAAAGACCGGAAGGAGCTCCTCGACCTCGCCACCCGACATGCCGAGGGAGAGGACGCCGTCTCCGTCACGTGCAAGGGCAGCCCAAGGTCGACGACGACGACGCCGCCGGATCCGGGACCCGCACCGCATGAGCAAGAAGAACAAGAAGAACAAGCATCCCCGCGACGGCGGCGGCGGGCGAGTTCGCTTCGGCATGGCGACAAGCGCAATGCCGCCTGGGGTGGCGGGAACTTCGGCCCCAAGGAGCACTTCGACAAGATGCTCGAGGCGCCATGCCCACACCACGAGGGTCCGTCAAGCACAAGATGAAGGACCGCCGCCTCATGAAGAAGCACGTGATGGGCACGCCAATAAGTCGTTGACACCTGCTATCCTATGTTTTTATATGTCAACAAGAGATAAAATAAGGTTATAAAAAAGAATGAAATGTATAGAATAGGTGTTATAATGATAAAAGTTCCACGAAGTTTTGGTGAATTATATCTTTTTCGTGGACTTAAATGGTAAATGCCGAAAACTAAGAGAAAACCCCCAACAAGAACGAGAATTACCGTGAGATGAATTTCGATTCAAAAGTGGACTAAAACATTCCGTAAGATACCGTAGGACACCGGAAGAAACCCCAAGTCGTGGGCACCAGACACCGGGCGCCCGCCAAAATTCTAGCATTGGGGCCGCCAGGGTGGGCCGGCCCCGTCGCCCTCGCCTTCCTATGTTGGTTCACTACCACCTTTGTGGTTGTATCTCAAGGCGCCGTTGTTGAAGGTCGGGTTTGATCCGATGGTCATCGCTTCATCGCCAAGGACTATATAAGAAGACCACTGCCCCCTCGTGGTGAAACCCTAACTCATATCAATTCATTTGTAATTCATTATAGACCAAAGTCGCGTAAGTAGAAGAGAGTTCTCCACCGTAGATTAGAGTTAGCTACTAGTTCTAGTTCTAGTTCTTCTAGTTCTAGTTCATCCAAGTTGATTAGCAAACGATACAATTAGAGTCGGGTGTGCCTACCTAGAGTTCTTGATCTTCAAGTACTACGGGCATGAATTATCTTGTATCTATGACTTTGCACTTTATTAATAATATGTGTTTGTTTGCTATGTTCTTACTTTATTCTAATAGTATGATTGATATAGATGTAGTTTATGATAGATATATGTATTTATTTGTAGAGCCTAATTCAAGACTTTTCAGTGGGTTAGGTGGTAAAGATAATTATGTAAGCGTGGTACTTATATATGATTTACCCGCAAATGCACCTTATACTCCCGCCGTGTGGTAGATCGCGGTGTGACAGAACTGCTGAGTCCTTTGGAATCCACCCTCCGTTTATAAGACACGTGGACTATGATTATGGGGATTATCTTGTTTCGCTTCTTGATTTTCCTTGATAGTCGCCCCGATACATGATCTAGAGTTTACTATGCTATAGATGATAACATATGCCTTAGAGTAGATGTAATGACTTAGTAGATTAAATGCTATAGATGAACGTTTCTTGTAATCCTATGTTAAGTCTAACTTGTAGTAGTTGGTCTCAATCTCTCGTGTGTGATGCCTCTCCTTTATTTATCATTATCATATCTTTATCATTATTGGTTTAACCCCTACTAAAGTAAGCCCTAGTAATAGTATCTATCATAAGTATGCCACTTATTAATTATGTTGTTCCCACCTTAGAATATTCCTCCCTCGTGGTAGAATATAAATGATAAACCCGGATTACTCCCTTGAAATGCTATCTGGGTATTTATATCTGCGGCGCTTTTATGGATAGACCTTTTATATTTATTTTATTAGATTGCAACAACACATATCACAAGTATCACACATGCATTTCCTAGCATTACCGGCTGGGATGACAACCTAGCACATAGTAGTGTTAAGAGATGAACCACACCGAGTATCTTTTTGATGGCATATAGCCCGAGGTGAGATTAACTCCACCTTAAGTTATAGTGACGTTAGATTTACCAACAGGTGGAGGCAAGGACGACGACGACAAAGACGCGAGGCCGGCCCCCGACGAAGTTCGACGCCGACGCTTACGCCAAGGACGGGGCCGCCAACGCCGCCTTCGGAGGAGCCCCCGCCACGAGTCCTAGCGCCGGCAAGCACACATCGCCGCGGCGCCTCCTTCACCGAGCCGCCATGCCCGAGTACCTCAAGTGGTCGAGCTCGGGCGATTACCTTCGACAAGGCGGATCACCCCCGACACATCCCGCACACCGGAGGTACCCGCCGTCGTCGACCATCATCGGCACCACGCGCCGAAAGTGCTGATGGACGGCGGCGCCCTCAACCTCCCCTACATCCACGGGCTCCAAGCCCCTTGGCATCCTGCGCGCGCCCGCCCGCCGGCCGGAGCCAATCCACGCCGCGGTGCCGGGGAAGCAGATGCTCCCCACCGGGCGGATCGACCTCCCCTCGCCACCTTTGGCACCCGACAACCGCGCAAGGAGGTCCCTCACGCCCTCGAGGTGCTCCCGCTCAAGAACGCCTACACGCCCGGGCGGCCGCTACGCCAAGTTCATGGCCGCCCCCAACTACACCTACCTCAAGCTCAAGATTCCCGGCCCGAGGAGGGTGATCACCATCGACTCCACCTTCGAGCACGCCTTTACGAGGCCGCTGCCGCCCAAGACGCCAGACGCCGCCCGCCGAGATCGAAAGTATGTTGCCCAAGATGTCAGCCCGCCGGCCGACTCTCCCAGCTCAAGAAAATGGCGACCACGACCTCGGTCCGCCGAGCTCCCCAAGCCCGTGAACACGAAGTTCGGACGCTGAGCTCCCGAAAGCAAATGGCACGAGCTCTTCCGCCGAGAAGGTCACGGGCACGCTCGAGCCCGAGAAGGACGCCAAGGAGATCGCAAGCCGACAAGGACGGGCGCACCTCCCGCGTGGGGGTCCGATCTCACCCCAAATAGGAAAGTGAGCTCGTCGACTTCCTCCGTGTGAACCTCGACGTGTTCACATGGAGGGCCTCGGATATGCCAGGCATACCGAGGCAAGTCGTCGAGCACTCCTTGAACATCAAACCCGGCTAGGTTTACCAAGGAGGTGTATCATCCCGAGTGGATAGCTAACCCCTGTACTAGTTAAGAAGAAGAATGGGAAATGGAGAATGTGTGTTGATTACACGGTCTCAACAAGGCATGCCCAAAGGATCTGCTTTCCTTTGCCGCGCATCGACCAAATCGTTGACTCCACCTCCGGCGCGAGACACTCGCTTTTTCTCGACGCTTACTCCGGCTACCACCAGATCGCGATGAACAAGCTCGATCAGCTCGCCACCTCCTTCATCACTCCGCTTGGCGATTCTTACGTAACAATGCCTTTCGTTTGAAAACGCCGGCGCCACCTTCTAGAGGTGCATGCGAAAAGTCTTCAAAGAGCTCCCTGAAAAGCTCGTGAGAAAGCGTCGCCGACGACATCGTTGTCAAGACGAAGCGTCGAAAAGAGCTCGCCCCCGACCTCGAAAAGGTCTTCGCCAAGCTCCGCGAGTCAGAGTCGCGCTTAACCCCGAGAAGCGTCTTGGGTCCCACGAGGGAAGTTGCTTGGTTTCATCGCCTCCGCAGCGGCATCGATGCCAATCCGGGAGAAAATCGCCGCCATCACCGACATGGGGCCAATCAAGAACGTCAAGTCTCGCGGTAAAATGACTTACGGGTGCCCGGGCGCCGAAGTCGCTCCATAGCTCGACTCGAGAACGGCCTTCCGCTATATAAGTTGCCGGAAGAAGTCGAGCGCTTTTGCCTCGGACCGACGAGGCCCAACAAGCTCTCGCGACTCACCGGGCGCCCCGGCCAACCCACCACCGCGTTTCGTGGCGCCAACGCCCGATGAGACCATCCTTCTCTACATCTCAGCCACATCGAAGGTGGTGAGCACCGCTTCCGCCGCCGAAAAGAGAAGAGGAGGGCCACACGCCAAAGTTTAGCGTCCCGGTGTACTTCATCGGCAATGGTCCTCACCGACACTAAGACCCGCTATACGTAGCTCGAGAAGCTCGTGTACGCGCTGCTGATTACCCGGCGCAAGCTCAGGCACTATTTCGATTCCCACCCGGTCAAGGTCGTGTCCAAGTATCCTCTTGGAGAGATCATTCATAGCCCCGAGGTTACTGTGCCGCATGGCCAAATGGGCAATCGAGCTCATGGGGCCCGACATCTCTTACGCCCCGAGGGACGCCATCAAGTCGCAGCTTTATGCGGACTTCATCGCCGAATGGGATCGAGGTTGAGCAGGCCACCCGTGCCCGACGACATCGAGTAATCGGACTCTATACTTCCCGACGGATCCGCAAAAGTGCGGCGCCGGTTGTCTCCGCTCATCTTCATCTCCCCCAAGCAAAGGTGCGATGAAGTACTCTATCCGCCCGCACTTCCCAAAGATCTAATAACGTGGCGAAGTACAAGGCTGCGTCAACGGCTTACGCATCGCACGCGAGCTCGCGGCGTTTGCACCTCGAGGTCCGGGGCGACTCCGAGCTCGTCAAGAACCAAGTCATGAAGGAAGTCGACTGCATCAACCCGAAGATGGTCGCATACCATCAAAAGGTGTGAGAGCTCGAGGAGCACTTCCACGGCCTCGAAGTCAACCACATCCATCACCACCTCAACAACGACGCCGACGCCCCCTCACTAAGCCTCGTCGGACCGTTTGCGTTCCGCCAAATACCGCCTCATGCACGAGCAAAGACAAACCGCCGATATTTGGCCCAAGGAGGAGCCCGCGTGGCGACATTTAATTTCACCGCCGACGCCCGAGCTCAGACGCTCCCCTGCGAGCTCGACCCCCGCCCGACACGAGCCTCCTTGCTCAAGCAGCTCAAACCCGACCGGCTCGGGCCAAGCTCTTCGGCCGGGTCGCCCACGGGCGGCACCAAAGCCCGACCGGCTAATCCCCGCCGCCCTCCGTTCAGGAAGGAAACCCCCTGCGGCGTGAAGAGTCGACGCTCGCGCCGGCGGGCCAAATCTTTGTTCTCACTGTGGAAGAGCTCTACAAAGCGTGAGTTTCAGGCGCTCTCCGGGCCACAGATCACTTTCTCTCTCGAACGTGGGGAGGAGCTCATCAAGAGATCCACTCCCACGAGTGCACCACCATGCAGCCCCACGAGCCTCGTCTGAAAGGCTTTCGTCAAGGCTTCTACTAGCCGACGCCGCCGCGAAGGCCGCGCCGTAAACAGACGCACCTCCCTAGCGGTCCCTCCAAACGATCCCCTCACTTGGCCGTTTCATGTCCGGGGGCCTCCGATGGTACGACCCTTCAAGAAGACCGGCCGGGATACATGCACCTCCTCATCGCCATCGACAAGTTCTCCAAGTGGATCGAGGTCATGCCCATCGCACGATGTCGTCGGGGGCGAGACCGCCAAGTTCTTCACCGGGCATCATCCACCGCTTTGGGTCCTGAACTCTATCATCACCGACAACGGCACGAACTTCGTAGGAGAAGTCTTCATCCACCGTGCAAATGACCATGGCATCCTCGCGTCGACACGTCTGCCGCCGGCCACCCGAGACCAACTGACGGGGTAGAAAGAGCTAATGGCATGATCCCGCAGGCGAAAGTCACGCATCTTCAAGAGGCTGAAGTACGCCCACCCCGGTGGCTCGCCGAGCTCCCGCGGGTCGTATGGAGCCTACGCACGATGTCAAGCAGGGGCCACGTGATCTAACGCCGCTTCTTCCTCGCCATCGGTCCGAGGCGCGTTCTCCCCACCGATCTCGAATACGGCTCGCCCCCGCCCGTGCCTTTTGACGAGCAGCAATCAAGCACATCTTGAAGACGCGGCGATCACCGACGGACGTCTCGCGACATCGCCCCTCATCCACTCCGCCAAGTGCCCGCAGTCCATGAGGCGTTACCACGACCGCCACGCCAAGGGACGAGCTTTTGTTTACGATCGTTGATATTTCTTACACGATCCCAATTAGGAAGGCGAAAGAAATATATATGGGATATCTATCTAATCATGTTAGCTTGGATATGGGATTAACCTCATGACCCAACAAAGCGGAGTTAGGCGGTGTTAGTAGTGGGATGTATCATAGTATCATTATCCATAGTGGAGTTAATCTCACCAGATATGTACTCAAGGTATACCACTCATTTCTAGGCATTACCTATACACTAGTCCTGTCACCCTAGCAATAACGCTCTAAGAAATGCGAGGCATGGTATTCTTGATTGGCCTTGATAAAAGAATGAACATGATATCTGCAAAAGTTTACGATAGAAATACCAATTGTAGCACTTCACCGGAGTAATCCGTATCGTATTTATATTTTTACCACGGGGAAGGGAGTCTATGGAAAGATAGAGAGAAAAGGATATCTAAAGATTTAGATTATGGTTTAGCTATGAGATCATCCTCTTTACAGTAATATAATGCAGAGTAACCATATGTATCTAACATTACTCAACAGGATAAGTCACAGGATAAAGATAATAATATAAATGATAAATACCCAAGTCTAAGATCATCAAAAGCCACTAGAATCATATGAACTATTAACATGTTATAAATTAGAATAGAATGAATATTCCTAAATTATTCCTAATCATATATGTTAATGAAAACTACAATTAGTGCAATACATCTAGCTATCTGTTGCATTTCTTAAGCGCAATCACTAGAAACAGGTTTAGAACCCATCTCTAATAACGGCGCCAGAAATGCGCCGTTGACATTCCTAAGTGAAACCACCGTGTCGGTGATAACACTAGGTACATCAACGGTGATAGACCTTGCCAAACAAGATATTCATCCGCAAGCGCACGGATCTATCATTGTAGCATTTCACCCGGAAGTATTCAGGGTATCGTTATTTATATTTTTCCCAAAGGAAGGCATGGTATAAAAGTCTCTAATTCGGACATGGTCAAGATAACACGAATGTATAATAGACCAATGCTCATAATAGGGGTAAAATAGGATAGGTAGTATGATAACTTGACACACACACTCAAGCCAATCTTAAGGATAAAGGGAAAAGAAAGAATAAAAGAATAAGTCTAATATGGAGCAGGCATGTCCTAGATAGTCATGTCTAGATAGCAGATACACACATGCTTTCTTCGTTAGAGATTCTAAGTCAAGATAGCCAAGGTCTCTGGCGACTTACTTCGGGCACCGGATAACACAGGGTCCGCCAGCGCTGCCGCCCTGACTCTACGCCAACCACGGACGTGGGGATTACTAAGGACGGACAAGGCTGTCACCTCCTGCCGCCTACCACCTCAACCGTACGCGGTAGGAGGCAAAACGAAGGTAGCCCCTAGCCTAGACACCATGTCTCGCCATTGACTACATACTCTAAGCGTGTACAAGGCTTACCCAGAAAACGGGGTCCTTCTACTGAGCAACCGCCACAAGGACGGACACGAACCCAAGAACCCAACATCGACCAAGTCTAACTCTAGGTAGAACTCAACATATCAATCTAGCTCTTGGTCTAAACATGTGTGCATGATATATTAAGCTCAATATTCTAAATGACAAGATCATGATATAGAAACTATAGGCTAGTTCATCAATCAAGATTATATCAAAAGAACTTTGCTCTAATTCAAGAACACGACTATATTGATAAAATGAGAGCAAGAACAAAATGGAACTCTTGGTATTATTCATACCGAAAGATACAAGATGCCCAAGCTCTCCAAGATAGCTCATTGCCTTTCTCCTTTATTCTACTACTACTAATCTACAAAGAAGAAAAGAAGAAGAAGAAAAAGAAGAAGAAGAAGAAGGGGGGAGGGAGAAGAAGAAGAAGAAGTAGAAGAATGGAGAGAGGCTCTCTTGTGTGGTGTGTGTACAATGGAGGGAGATGGCCTCTATTAATAGGAGAAGGGGGGAGAGGGCCATCTCTACACTTGGAAACATTTCCTACCGCCTCTAAGCCATGCAAACCGACGCTGGGAGGTCGGCAAGGAAGTTTCCATGTGAGCTACGTCAAAACCGGAGCAAAACCGGCCCGGAAGGCCCTGAACCGGAGCTAAACCGAGTGGACCGCGCGCTGTCAGCCTTTTCTGGAAAGAAATTCAGGGTCGGTGGGCCAAAACCAGCCGGCCGGGCCGGTCCAATCGCGCCTGGGCCGAGTAAACCAGCAACCGCCTCCGGGAGCCATCCAGGTGCCGCCACGTGGCCATGCGGGCCGGCCGACCGCGCCTCCGCGCCCCCCGCCCGCACGCGCGTGCGCGTTGCCTCCTGGCCGCCACGTGTCACGAGCAGGTTCGTCCGTTTGAATTCAAACGTGCGCATCGTGCGTCCGCGCGGTGGGCAAGGGGCAGCCTGTGGGGATCGCCACGTGTCGGCCCGTGGCTGGTCTGCATGGTATTATTCCGTCACATGGGACCCACTTTGCATGGCAAATTTGTGTACGTGATAACTTCTTGTTCGAAGTCCAAATATAGCAAATGATATATCTATTTTTGATCAGCGCGACGAGCCCTTCGCAATGGTATACTCCGTTTTATCATTTGAGACACTTTCTTTTGATGATAAATTAAGAATTCCTGCGATTTATGTTGGGTCTGAAAAGTTGTCCCACGTCGTTTGCTCGGTCCAGTTTGCATCGTGTTGGGCTTATTTCCATTGGGGTGAAAGATGTTCTGAAGTACGCTTTCCCGGATGGCGCCTTTTGATGCATTTTCCACTTGCTTTGTATATAAATCTGGCAGAACATTACTTGACACTACAAGTGGAATTATGTCAATAATAAATGTATATGTGTGTAGTAAGGTATAGTTTCACCCCCTTATTGGTAGAATGTTGACGTTAAAAATATGTCGGTTGGTGACCGTCAACACTATCATGGCAAGGTTGGATTACTTCTACACATGGCAAGCATTACCAATGACAAACAAGGGCTAAACTTATTCATCATCATAATTATAGGCTCAACGTGTCCTACATTCGGAGGGTGGATTCCAAAGGACTCAACAGGGCTGTCACTCCCGCGATCTACCACACGCCCGTAATGTAGGGTGCAATTGCGCATAAACGTTGTATAAACACCACGTTTACACATTGCTTATCACCCACATAGTGATCATCTATATGGATGCTATACAATTCCATGCATAAAATATAAAGCAATCTTACTAAACTAAACATATATAATCATAGCAAGCATAAACACATATCAATAAGAATATAATAATTATAAAGATCAAAGCCATAACAATTGTATTCTAAATATAAGAGTACTTACAGATTGAATACAAGAGAGAGAAGTCTCAAGAATCGATCCTTGCTACTTCTTGACTAATCGGGAACTCAAGATGAACTCGATCTTCAACTAGAACTAGTTATGTAGCTAATTACTTCTAGTATGAACTAGGGCTTATGTCTAGACTTGGCTCTACTAGATGGGTATGAGTTGATTGATGAGTACGATAATGAAATTGTTATGAGCCTCGTGGTCAACTGGTCTTCTTATATAGTACTTGGCGATGAATGTCAACCCTTGGATCAAACCGACCTTCAAAGAATCGGTGTAGAAACAACCTCAATGTCGGTAGTGAACCGACATAAAAAAAGTGAGGCCGAGAGGATGGCCCCACCTCGGGCGCCGCCGGTGGAGGCGGGGCGCCAGCCGGCATGCCACCTCGGCTTCCCCGTCTTTTCTCCCCGTCCTCCGGTATCTTCTAGAATGTTTTAGTTCACTTTTTCGGGTTGAATTGATTCACGGACAAGTCCGGTCTTCATATGCCTTGTATACTCCTAACTTTCTCCATTATTCTCTCATTTACCTATTAGGTCCCCGGAAAGTCACCGAATACCAAAACTCATGGAATTATGTTAGTTAGACCCCTAGACTTATGTTTGGTCTTTGACTTTAGCCCTTAATTCATGTTTTTTAACTTGTATTTTTATGCTTTAAGAGGTGTCAACAAATGACCACGTCCTACGCCGAGTCCAGCTCGAAAAGACAAGCACAAGCTCTCGGCACCATGGGAAGGGCCCTTCACCATCGACCAAGTGCTAAGGCCGGCACGCATACAAGCTCAAGGACCATCAAGGCCGAGTCCTCACCAACGCATCTAACATCGAACAGCCTACATCGTTTCTACCCCTAAATGTATTTCAAATCCTCAGCCACGAGAGCTCAATAAAAGCACAAATTCGATGCAAAAATATGTGCAAGCATTTCGAATTCTCTCCTTTGTGCGTCTAAGCAACGACGGGCCTTCGTCCCGGCCGGCCCCACCCTTGCTCGGGGCTACAAGGAGCCGGGTGCACACCCACGCTTTAACGAACCATTTTTTTTCGCAAAATTCACAAACTCGAGCTCAAAGAACAGCTCAAACTTACGAGCTCCCACTTCCTTCTCTTAGCTCGAGCAATGCCCCGAAATGACTAACTTATGAGCTCGCCCACTAAAGAGCATGACGTGGATCGCCTAACGGCCTCCTGCCGCCCCCCGCGGCCAGCGAGGAATGGCCCGTCATCTTACTCCCGAATCGTGAGCTCATACGAAGTCAAAGTAAGAACAAAGCACGACAAAGAGAAAAAGTGCAAAAAACAAGAGCTCCCCTCAAACCGTTATCACACAAGTCTTTACAAGTTGCCTCAACTAAGTGGACTTAGCTGTTCACAAAAAAAAAAAAAAAGCCAAGCCTCGAGTTTCTACTCAGTGGGGTCCCGGTCCATCGGCGTCGAGGCGGGATCGGACGGCGCACAGCCCCTCCTCCTCGGCGAGCTCCGGCTACTCCATCTTTCACCGGCAGGGGGCTCGAAGACCTCTAGCTCCTCGGTGGCAAGCTTGAAGAGCTCCACACGCCTCCACCGCCGCTGCATCGTGGCGGCGACTTCCGCCGGTATCGGCGTCATCAACGCCCTACGCACCACCGCCTTCACGAGGTCGACCTCGGGCGGGTACGCGTGAAGACGACGCCGATCGCCTTGTGCACCACGCAGCCCACGCCCCTCCGTCACCTTGCGCTGGAGAGTCGACACCCGCTTCGGTCCGTCCGCGCCGCTTCCACCCCAAGGGCGCGTCAGACATCCTCAACCCCGCAGCCCTTTGAGCCATCGGCCTCCCCACGGCCTTTATCGCGCGCTCCCAAGGCTCCTGAGCTCCTTCCGCCGCCGATGTTGGTGTTTCTTACGCACACGTAGATATCCGCAAGCGCGCCGCGGAAATACCGTTGTAGCACTTCACCCGGTGGTAAGCGAGGGTATCGTATTTTACACAAGACGGTCGCCGGGGCTTTTTTTCAGTCTATGTCAACCTAAGGCAAGGGTTTGTTTTCTACGAGTAGCGAGGTATCTATAGGCTAAATTTTCCGTGCAAGTGATTCCTAAAGTCCATTGTCTACTCACTTTCGCACCGCCCACGCTCAAAGAACGATGTCCGCAATTAGCACTGCGCCACACCCGAACGTGGGGATTTCAAGGGGACGGACAAGGCTTGTCACGACCAAACGCCTACCCCTCAACCGTGGATGCGCCACAAAAGGTAGGTGAACGCTAGCCCAAACACCACGTTTGCACTATTGGTCACGCTTCTTGATGTTGGCCAAGGTTCCCCTCAAAGGGTTCCTCCCACCAAGAACTAACGCTCAAGGCGATCTACCAATCCCGCAAGTCTACAACAGCTAAGAAATATGCAAAGGAAATTAAGTAGCTACAAGATAATCACAAGACTCCTTACCAAAGTGTAAGTAGCTTGCAGAGGTACAAGCCGGGCGAGGTACCGACAAGTCCTAACTCCGTCCCTCCTAGGAACCGCGGAACACCAAGGGGCTTAACCGACAACTCCGGTAGAAAGAACAAAGCTTCTTTCTAGCTCTTCCCTCTCTCACTCTCTAGAATTAGAAGATAGAATAGAAGAAGTAGAAGAAGAAGAAGATCTAATTCTACTCTCTTGCACAAGTGGACTGGTTTCTCCTTTGAAATTATTGTTTTTTTTGAGAGAGAGAGGGGGCCTATTTATACACAAGGGGAGGGGCCTAAGTGCTAAAATCACCCAAACCGCCCTAGGAAAACCTTCCATGTACGCCAAACCCGGCCATCCCACGCCGGTTTCACCAGTTTTGGAAGGTAGCAAACCGCCTCCCTCGGCTGGGCTCGAACCGCCTCGCCAGGTGCGGCCGCACCAGTGGTGCGCGCACCACTTCGCCAGGCCGGCCCGCCCGGCCGCGCAGCCGGGCTTCCTTTGCTCAAAAGTTGTAAGGTGGACTTGGCCCGCCCTGGTTTTGACGTTTTTGCTTCGATTCTTGTTTGGGCTTGCTCTTTGCTCCTTTGGGCCTTTTTCCATTTGTTGATTTTATTTCTTTTCTTTGTCTTTTGGCCCAAAGTGATCATCCTTGAATTTGTACTGCAAGTCCAAATAAACACCAAAACTTTGGAATATGTTAGTTGAAATCCCTACTTCTAGGTTGTTTTGGTGTTATGTTGACGGTATTTAATTTGTCGTTGGTTACCGTCAACGAATCGACGAGGTCGATGGTGCGCCTCTTCAGTCCGCCTCCTTCTCCCGCGCAAAGACGAGCCGTGTGTGCTTCAAAGAGGCTTCTGAGGCGGCGAGCTCCGCCTCCGGGTCCTGGCCTCCCACTCCGCCTTCAAGGTCCTCTCCTTCTCAACTACAAACGAGGACGACGGATCGACACAAGTCATGAAACCCAGAACACCGAAGAGACGCCCTCCCGCTTACTCCATAACTCGTCGTAGAGCTCTTGCTCGTTGTAGGCCGTAAACTCGTAGTTCCCGGCCCGATCGAACCCCTCCGCCTCCGAGCGCGAGATCACACCACAACTCGAAGCCTCGCGGTCGTAGGCTAAGGTCCCGCCGACAATCGCCCGACGATTTAATGAACGAAGGAAAGAAAATGGGAACAAGAGCACTCACCCCAAGCTGGATCGCGATGGCTGGTGCTCGGAGAGATCGTCTTTCTCCTCCTCGCAGGGACTCAGCATTGAGCTCGGCGCCGGCTCGAGCCGCTTCCGCGGAGGAGTCGAGCTTTCTCAGATCTTCTCGCCGCCATGGGCGATGTCGCGCTCCTCCTCCTCCCCCGAGGCCGCCTCACGCCAGCCTCCGCTCCACCTCCCCCCGGGCCCCACGAGAGGCACCGCCTCCTCATCGCGGGCGGTACGATGACGCCCTTCGCAGGGCGCTCCATGAACTGGCTTTGCCATGTACGCCGGAGCTCCTCGCTCATATCCACGCACGACAGAATCGCCACCGCGATGAGGCCGGCCTCAACGACGATATCGCGACCGGTTGTACCCAGCTTGATGGCGTCCTTCACACCCCCGAAAGCTCAAACACGCCAACGAGACCAAGTTACCAAGGAAAGCAATGCCCGCGGCATCTACACTGGCTACAGAGGCGAGGGCGCGGGCGTCATCTCACCGGGCCCGATCGATGGCGTCGGGGATCCACCACGGCGACGCGCTCGCTCCGCCATCCGGGCAAAAGTAGGAGGGAGGATGACGCGGCGCTCGCGGGGGCGGCTCGCTGCGGCGACGGCGATGTCTGGTCATCGTCGGCCCCGACGACCCTCGGCGGCGAAGAAGAGTGCAAACCCGGCGCGGCGTACCGTCGCGGGGCCGCCGCCGGGGCGTCTCCATCCCGTCCGGACCTCCGGCGCCCCTCGGGTCTTCACCGTCGGATATGATGGCGTCGTCACGGGGCGGGGTTCGACCACGGAGGGCTCCTCTCGGAGCGTTCTCAAGCGTCGGGGCTCCCTCCGGGCCGCCTTCTCTCGCCTTCGCCTCCTCCGCCGCCGACGAGCTCTCGAGCCTAAGTGCGGAAGGTCCCTCGCCATCTCGACCAGACCATCGGCCCCGGAGCCCGCCGGCTCAACACCATTTACAATGCCTGGACCTCGGGACGGTGGGGCGGTTTAAGGGTCCTGGCGCGGGGTCCTCGGGACCAACGGCGCGCTAGGGCAAATGTTCCCCCAAAAAGGAACAGCCCATCATCCGGGAGCTCCCTCGCCGCCCTCGAGTCCGCCGCCGAAGCCGGCCGGGGTGCCGCAGTCGAGCCTGTCGGGCGCTTTACGCCGAGCTCAGCCCGACATCGAGCTCGTGGGGACGGCGCCGCCGAACTCACCATCTCGGGTGCCTGGGCCCGGCCCGGCCAGCCGGGCGCCTCGAGCGGCTTTTCGGGGTAGTCCGCGCCACCCCGAATACAACCAACAATTTAGCAATCACAACCGACCATTATTGACGAAAACAACACAAAAGACGGAGAGCTCACCCGCGGCCACCCTCTTCAACTTTTCTTCTTTTGAGCCTCGGCCTCGGTGCCCCTTGTTGACACCTGTTATAGCATAATATTAATAGTCAACTAAACATGAAATAAGGGCATAAAATGAATATCAACATAAGTTTAGGGGCTTTATTAACATAATTCCATGAGTTTTGGTATTCTATGACTTTCCGGGACTTGATAGATAATTGCAGAGAATAATGGAGAAAGTTCCTAATATACAAGGCCTATGAACACCGGACTTGTCCGGTGAAGCAATTCAACCTGAAAAGTGAATTAAAACATTCTAGAAGATACCGAGAGGACACGAGAAAGACGGGGAGGCCGAGGTGGCATGCCAGCTTTGGCGCCACCGTTGTCCACCTCTAGCGCCGCCCGGTGCGGTGTCCAATCAACTTCATCTTTCTAGGTCGGTTTGTAACCGACTTTGAGGTTGTATCTACACCGCTGCCAAGGTCGGTTTGATCCAAGGGCTATCGCTCATCGCCAAGGACTATATAAGCAGCCCAAAGCTCGACCCCAAGGCTTATCTCTCTCATTATTATTCATTAGTATTCTACGAGCAAAAGTTAGGGTTTCAATTAGAAGAGAGATCCCTCTAGTTGTCTAGTTGTCTAGTTGTCTAGTTCATCTAGTTCATCTAGTTCAACTAGTTCATCTAGTTGTAACTAGATCAAGGAGAGAGAAGAGGAGAGAGTTGAAGAGCCGGACTTGTCGGATCTTCATCAACATTGTAATCTTGCGGCTACTAGTTCGTCTTCAATGAATCTCCAGGTTCTTCATTTATTAATTCTAAGCTTTCTATTTACTTTCATTCAGTATTTACTTCTACTTTATTTATTAAGATTCTTGCTTGCATCAAGTGCTCTAGTCTTTGCAACACTAGAGTAGTAATTATTAGATTAGGCGTGGTGCTTAGTCTAGTGGTTACCTGGAATTGCACCCAATCCCACAGATAGTTTGTGGTAGCCCTGTGGTGACAAACGGACGGCCGACGTATTCCACCACGTTCGGGTTGGTGTTTGTAGGACCTTTTCGGACCTTCCTAGCCCCCTTCTCATCCCTTTACGTGGTTAGTGCTCGATGTCCCATAATAAATAAATCCTGAAGTATCTTTGATTCCTAGATCTATTAGAGAAGCCTTAGAAACTTACTCTCTTTCCTCACAAACCCATAGTTATCCTTGGACAACTTATTATCTTGATTAGTGCACTTCCGTTCCCCGTGGAAAAATCGATACCTTGGAATACTCTTGGGTGAAAGCTACATCGGTATCCGTGCGCTGCGGATTTTTACGTGTGCGTTAATTTATACCAACAAGCTTTAAAGGCGCCGTTGCCGGGAACGTAGATGTGCTATTCTCAAAACAAGTCTCTGTCCTTTTATTCTTTTTATCTTTTTATTCTTTTACCACCTTTTCCACTACCTTTACCACATGGATTCCACTCCTATATATAAATTTTCCACTCCAAAGGTTGAATTCATAGAGCCTCCAAAAATCATCACATCCTATTCTTCTTGGGATGGCTTTGAGATTAGATCCCGCTTTTATAGCCATGGTTCTAGGAGAAACCCTTCTCCGGGCTAGAAGACGAAAATCCCTATACCCACATTCGTGAATTTGAGGATTTGTGTTCTTGCCTAAATATACCGGTATGACACAAGAGACCCTTAAATGGATATTGTTTAAGTTCTCCCTTTTGGGTAGAGCAAAATAGTGGTATGCTCATACCGTAGGAGGCGTTAAGCTTGGGCATTCGGGTTACCCGATTTTTTTTTCGGGTCGGGTAATTCGGGTAATGAAAACTACTACCCGATATTAGTCCCGAAAAACACTACCGAAATTTGGTGCCCGATAATTGGTTCGGCGGGTTCGGTATTACCCAATCTACCCAAATTTATAAAAACAACAAACTAAACAAAAATTCATTAGCAATTTAAACATAATTTCACTACGATTTGTGTAGAATTTAAACAACAATTGTGGAGAATAATATATTATAGTCACTCATTCAAATCAAGATAATTATATTCTAATAAAGTGATAATTTCTAGTGTACAACTAACAACAAGTGATAAATGCAAAGATGAAGGCAAAACTTTGGGTAGTTCGTAGTTTGGGTAACGGAATGTATTACCCGATTACCCAAACAAATTTTGGGTAATTAAAATCGCCATCCCAATTTGGGATCGGGTACCTTAGGTTCGGGTAATTCGAGTCCTGGTTCGGGTATTTCGGTATGGGTAATGGGTATCGGGTATTTTGCCCAGGCTTAGGAGGCGTAAATGGAAATTGGGAAGAACTCCAAAACAAATTTTATCTTGCTTTCTTCCCTCTTTCTCAAATCGCTGCCCTTAGAATAGAAATTCTTACCTTTCAACAAAAAAAGAGAAGGAAACTTTTAGGAGCAGCTTGGGCTAGATTTATGAGTCTTATTAAAAACAGGTCCAAACCTTTCCTTACCTAAAATGTCCTATTATATCACTTCTATCTTGGACTCAAAAGGAAGTCTTCTTCATGTTGACTTAGCTTCTGGAGGTTCATTCTCGCATCAAACCATTAGAGAGGGACAAGCCATTTTTGAGAAAATCCTTGAGAATACTCCCTACACTGGTATTTATGATGAATTTCCTGAAGAAGAAGTCGAACAAAGCCCTGAACCAATAGAAGAGGAACATGCAACCGAATTGGAACTTCCAGTTGATTCTTCTAATATTTTGGTTGTTGAAACACCTCCTGATAAGGGAACACAAAGCCAATTAGAGAATGATGAACCATCACCTTTAGAGTTTCCCTTTGAATTCGAGGAAGATATCTTTGAAGATTATGGAAACACCTCGAACTTTCCTATCCAAGCGAGACCTCTAAAGACCACTCCACATAATCAACTAGAAGAATCTGTTAGCATAGAACACCTTAAAAGCCTTTCGGCAATCATGAGTTATGAATGGCTAACTGAAGCAGAGTTATCACCCGAGATTGCTCGAGTAACCTCTCCTTCAACCATTCTTCTATGCCAAATTAGAAGGTCTGCTAGAAAAATCCACTACAATCCTTCTGTTGGGATAAATATTATTTCAAGGGAGTTAGCCAATACTCTTTATCCTGACATGTCCTTAACTCCATCACAAAAACTTCTACAAGGCCCATCAGGATTAATTCTTGAAAGCCATGGAGTTTTAAGGGCTATTCCTGTTAGAATCAACAACTCGAAGTTACGCTTAGATTTTCATATTTATGGCATCTCGTAAGTTGATCTCTTGATTGGCGTACCAATCATGAGACTTCTACAGAAGAACCATTGCGAGGTCACTTAGACTTCAAGGTTGGGAATTCCACCATGACTATTCCTCTTGATTGATCTATTAATACGATAGTGGAATCCGCACCGAACAAGACCCTATTGAGGAGGTCTTAATGGCATCTCTACAAGAGATGGCCCAACCATCCTTCGACGTTGAACACTTCGTTGAAGAAGAAGAAGAAGAGTTGGTAGAACCCATTGAGCTAGACGAAACTGAACAACCTTCACCTCCTCCAATAGAATTAAAACCACTTCCTCCTGGCTTAAAATATGTCTTCCTTCATAATAATCGAGAAACTCCTGCCATTATCAGTGACAAGCTTCCCTATCAAGAGACTTCTAAACTTGTCACTGTCTTAGAAAGACATAGAAAAGCCATAGGCTACTCACTTGGAGATCTCATAGGGATTAGCCCCAAACTCTGCACGCATCGTATCCTTATAGATCCAGATTCATTACCCTCTAGGGAACCACAACGTAGACTTAACAGGGCTATGCGAGAAGTTGTTAACAAAGAAGTCCTTAAGCTCCTACACGCTGGGATTATTTATCCCGTGCCACATAGCGAGTGGGTTAGCCCCCTGTCCAAGTTGTGCCTAAGAAGGGAGGAATGACGGTCGTTAGGAATGAGAAGAATGAACTTATTCCTCAATGAACCATCACAGGGTGGCGCATGTGCATTGATTACCGAAAACTCAACAAGGCTACAAAGAAAGATCACTTTCCGTTACCTTTCATTGATGAAATGTTGGAACGGCTTGCAAATCACTCTTTCTATTGTTTCCTTTGATGGTTATTCTGTTATCATCAAATTCCAATCCACCCCTCACCCAAAGTAAGACTACTTTTACATGCCCGTATGGAACTTACGCATACCGACGAATGTCGCTTGGATTATGCAATGCTCCAGCTTCTTTCCAACGGTGAATGATATCTATTTTCTCTGATATGATCGAGAAAATCATGGAAATGTTCATGGACGATTTCACCGCCTATGGCTAAACTTTCGATGATTGTTTGGAGAACTTAGATAAAGTCTTACAAAGGTGTGAAGAAAATTCCTTAGTCCCGAACGGGAGAAATGCCATTTTATGGTTCAGAAGGAATAGTACTTGGACATAAGGTGTCCAAACATGGGATAGAGGTGGATAGAGCAAAGATTGAAGTTATTGAACAACTTCCACCTCCCACAAATGTGAAAGGAGTCCGAAGCTTCTTGGGACATGCGGGTTCTATAGGCGCTTTATCAAAGATTTTTCTCAAATCGCTAGACCCCTCGACTAGTCTCTTAGCTAAAGATGTACCTTTCATCTTTAGTAATGAGTGCCATGAATCTTTCCAAATCCTTAAAAGAGCACTCACTTCAGCTCCAATTATTCAACCACCTGATTTTAATCTTCCTTTTGAGATCATGTGTGATGCTAGCTTACTTTTATGTTGGTGCCGTTTTAGGCCAAACCAAGGATAAGAAGCATTATGCCATATCCTATGCTAGCAAAACCTTGTGTCCGAGCACGCCTTAATTATTATACCACCGAAAAAGAGTCAAGTGCGGTTGTCTTTGCCATAGACAAGTTTAGATCTTATTTAGTGGGGGCAAAGGTAATAGTTTACACAAACCATGCTGCTCTTAAGTACCTCCTCACTAAGAAAGATGCTAAGCCTCGGCTACTTCGATGGATTCTTCTACTCCAAGAGTTTGACATAGAAATTCAAGATAAAAAGGGAGTAGAGAATTCGTAGTCGATCACTTGTCTAGATTCCATACAAGGAGGCACATGAGCTACCCATCAATGATTATCTAAGGGATGACACCTTGCTCATGATAACACACTCCGACCCATGGTATGCAAACATCGTGAACTTTATAGTGGCAAAAGTTATGTCCCACCCGGTGTAGACAAAAGAAAACTAGTCTATGAGAGTCGCCATCACCTATGGGATGAGCCTTATCTTTTTCCGAGTTTGCGCCGATGGGTTGTTAAGAAGATGTGTTCCTATGGCCGAGGCTACTCAAATTATGGAAAGATGTCATGCCTCGCCATATGGAGGACATTATAGAGCATTCCCGGACGCAAGCCAAGATCCGCAAAGTGGTTTTTTTCGCCAACGATGTATGCGATACAAAGGAATTTGTCGAAGATACCACGATGCCAAAAGCATGGAAACATAAATACACGAAATGCAATGCCTCTCGTAAACAATCTCCAAATTGAACTATTTGATGTTTGGGGATTGATTATATGGGCCCCGTTGACGGTCGTTAATCGCATATTTTATACCATCAATACCGCATAAAACATTCATATTTATATACCAAACTTAGTGGTAGGGATTAATTCTAACTAGTTCCACAAGTTTTGGTATTTCTAAGTGCAATGCAGGAATTCTCCATTTATTATCCAAAAAAAGTATTTTATATGACAAAACGGAGTACATCATCACGAGAACTCGTCGCTACCGATCGAAATAGATATATTACTTGATATATTTGGACTCGGATGGAAAAGTTATTGTACAAATAAAAATCACCAAAATGAGGGACCTACACGTCGCCTACGGTAACCATGCGGGGCCAATCAAACTTGAACACGTGGCGAGGCGAGCAAAGGCAGCTGCCTGCCCACGGCAGCGCGCTGCACGGCCAGCGGGCCCCGCCTGCTTCCCTCGGGTGGACAAAGCCACCGGCGGCCGGGCCCCGCGTCGCGGGGCGCTGCTCCCCTCGGGGGCACTCGGCGACCGCCCGCCCAACGGGACGCGCAGACGCTGGCAGCGACGCTGCCGCCCCGGTATCTGCTAGCGTCCGCTGCGGAGACGCGGCTTGCCGCGGGCCCGCCGCCGGCGCCCGAGTTCCCACGCTGACGATCGACGCCGCCGAGGCGCTGGGATTCACGCCGGGCCGACACGTGGCGCTCGTGAATGGACGAGTCGGTTGCCGGCCAGCGCAAATCACCCGCCCCGAAACCGATCGGACGGCCGGTCGTGGCGCGCCCGATCACCTTCCGACCTGCGGACAAGCCGGCGGTTTCACCGGTTTGCTCCGGCTCGAGGCCTTCCCGGGCCTGCCCTTCGCCTGTTTTCGACGCAAATTGGCATTTCTTAACGCAATCAAAGGAAACAGTATAAAACCCATCCCCAATAAGAGCTGCCGTAAATGCGCCCGCCGACATTCCCAAGTAAACCACCATGTCGGTGATCCGAAATGGAATCGCCAACGGGATAGATCTTGCCATCTTAGATATTCATCCGCAAAACGCACGGATCTATCATTGTAGCATTTCACCCGAAGTATTCAGGGTATCGTTATTTATATTTTCCCAAAGGAAGGCATGTGATTAATAAATTAGCATGGCATCTGAATAGAGGAACATGTGTTTGCTTAGACCAAAATGGTCATAACAGGTAAGCAATAACGGTTCATGGATAGTGTGACACACACTTAAGAATCCACCAAAGAAAAGGATAAAGAAAATAGATAAAGAAATAAATGAATAACCTAATGGAGTAGTTCTAATGTATCTAGTCATGGCCATACAAATGAATAGTTAGGATCATATGCAAACCGATTTAATCATGGTTAGGTCTAGGATAGCGGGAGACTCCCCGATACCATACGCCCGATAGGAAGCATTTACGAACTCCTACGTAACATACGAACGTAACGGGGGATTTCAAGGGACGGTCAAGGCTTGTCACGACCAAGCCGCCTACCCCCTCAACCGTGGCATGCCCTCATATCCGCAGGTGTCGTAATACCCGGCACCATGCCCGCATATTAGAGCACTACTCTTGTCCCCCCCAGATCCCCACTCGCCGAATGGACGGACTAGAACAAGAGCAAACCCCGAAGGAACAACGAACCGATATCCCACCTCTAATCAAGTTAGGCATATGATGATCGATGATGAACTGTAATGAACATGTCAAGATTATGATATGTAAACTATATGCTAGTTCATATACCAACACAAGAACATGAACAAAACTATACTCTAGTTCATAAGTTAGGCCAAGAACATAAATATAAGACTTGCAAATAGAAGAATGCTCCATAGAGTGGATGTATTACCAAAAGCACTTTCTTCTAGGAGACAAGCCCTCCTTGTAGCTCTTCTACTCCAAGTGTTAACTAAGAAAGAATAAAGAAGAAAGAAGAAGAAGAAAGAAGAAGTAGAAGAGAGAGAGGTAGAGGTGGTAGAGAGAGAGAGAGATTGCTGGTTTTGCCGGACTCCAAGTGGTGTGTGTTGAGAGAGGGAGAGAGGGGCCTACTTATACACTTGGAGGAGGGGCCTAAGTGCTAATTTACATCAAAACCGACTGGTAAACCTTCCTTGTATGCGCAAAACCGACCAACGCAGGGCGGAAACCCCGCTTGGAAAGTGCACGAACCGCCTCCCCGAGGCCGGGCCGAAACCGCCTCGGGAGGGGTGCGGCCGCACTGTGGTGCGCTACAAGCACCCCGGGCTCGGCCGGCCCGGTCTCTCGGTGGGGTGTCGCCTTTTGCCCTCGAAAAGTTGTGGGCCGGGCCTGTGCTCGCCCGCATTTGATGTTTTGGGTCGATTTGCTCTTGGGCTTGGGTTTTGCAATAATGCGCTTTCTAAGGCGCATTTTTGTCGATTTTCCACTTGCTTTTATTATAAATCTGCAAAATAAAATACAAGACACTACAAGTGGAATTTATTAGTGATAAAAGTATATGAGTATAAAAGGTTTAATTTTACTCCCTTTATGGTAGTAAGTTGACGGGAAAAAATATGTCGTTGGTTACCGTCAACAAACTCCCCTAAGCTTACCCTTTTGCGCGCCCTCGAGCAAAAAAGAGATAAGTACTTGGTTGTTGATCGAGTTGCTACTATGCCGATTACGCTTTTACAAGTGCCGTGGTTATAATAAGAGTGTCTACTAGAGTTTGAATAAAATGGCACATCTTTTTTCCCACCCTTTTATTACCTTTCATCGTAGCGGGGCTTTCCAAATTTTTCTCAAAGCCTTGAGCGGTTGCCGATAGAACGGTTATAACAGAGGTGCTTATCATTCATCCTTTTGATCAACCAAGCTTATCCGGGATTTTATTTAGATAATATTTATTTCTTTTCGAGAAAGCATGGGCTTTATTGCTATATATATATATATATTTTTTTTTTGGAGAGGTGGGCTCGCCGCCCTAGACTTTTGTCTTTTATTTCCTCTCTTTTCTTTTTTTTTTTTTTTTTTTTAGAGATGTGGGCTCTACTCGCCCTGACACTTGTCCATTTTTCATCTCATTTTTTTTTTTTAGCATAGCCCAAAAACATTTCTTTTTTTTTTTTTTTTTTTTTTAGATTCCCTGATGTCAAGTTTCTCTTTTTGGACGAAGTCATAGCAAATCCATTTGTACCATATCATATTTGGCAACAACTTAGACTAGATAGAGCATATGCAACCCACATGAATCGTTTTTTTTTTTTTTCAAGATGAGTTTTAGAATTAGCCACTAAACCCAAACTTTAGAGAACTTCGAATTATAAACTAGGCAATGTGCAAAGCATAAGACAGAGCAACTATTCATCATTTCAACAAGGGACTAAGACTAAACATTTTTATAGCTCATATATATAAGCATTAAGGCACAAAGAAGAGCAACTTTATTCTATTTTTGGAATTTTTTTTTCAATGCAATATTGCTGAAATGTAAACATGCTAAAATAAAATAAAATTTGATGGAATTAAATATGCAATGCAATGATACCGCGGGGGTCCTCCCCAAGCTATCTGAGGCCTATTGATCGATCGAAGCCTTGGTACCTCCAGAATGCTTCCTCGCGCGGCGGTGCGAGTAGCCATGTTGGACTCCAATTGGGTCCATCTCTGGCCGACTCGCCGCTCCCGCCCGCCGCCATCGCCCGGGTATTTTGCACATGGGTATTGAGCGTGTGCTCACGTTCCTAGTGCGGACGCCGAGGTGTCGCAGCGACACCGATAGCCTCCACCCCTTGTGGTGGTTGCCCGTGGCCGAACCGGGGGGGGCATATCGCCGAGCCGCCGCCAAAGTCAAATCTGCTTGGCCCTCCATGCCGCCGCATCTCCTTCAAAGCCACTCGATGGTGCCGGTGAAACGAGGCGGCGGCTCCCACCTAGGATCATACCCGGTATTACCCCCGGGTCCCCATAAGGTGAGGCCATGCTGCCCTCGAACACCGGTGTAGGCCGTGGGTCGATGCCGTGGCGTGAAGTAGGGGCTCGTGGGAGGAGGATCCGACCTCCGGGTCTCCTAATACCGCGTGAAGAACCGATGGGGGTATCTTTCCTCGCAAAGCTATCGCCAGCCTCGAGCTCAAATGTTAGTGCTCGCTTTTATACAAACCGTAAGTCCGGGTTAGGTAACCGAACTATAGTTGCATAGCCGAAAAAAAGATGACCAAGCTCGCCAGATGGTAAAACCTTAATTAAGTGCCCCCGCACTAGCCGCAAGCAACAATGTCCAAAGGTCCCCTGGTGTAGAAATGTACTCTATCTCGCTGATTTTCCAAAGCCCCAATCGTAGAAGCGAGGCGCAGATAAGAGATGTGCAGTGACAGAACAACAACTTTTGTGATAATATGTAAAAAGTTCCCGCACATCTCCACCACCGGAGCTACCTTAATCTTGTGAACAACAAAGATAGAGTAATTTTAATTCAATCTCATTCACCCATCTAACACCGTGTCTAGGAAACAAAGTCAACGAGATCCAAATGATGGATAAATCTAAGTGATGGGTGCCGGATCCGTGAGTGGCGAGGTTTGAAAGTACCGCCCTCATGTGCACCGGATATCTCCTCCCAAAAGTGGTTTCGACAAAGCCGTGGAGAGCAAAGATCTATATTTATTGCACATCTACAATTGAAACCCCAAAGAACGAGCTAGGTCCACCCATGTAACGTGATAAAGTGTACCAAAGAGGCGGAAAGAAATTCCTAGCTGATCCTCTACTAGTGTGCATAAAAACTCGAATTGTTAGGAGGCGAGAACCTTCCTCCTCGAGAGGGGGAATGTCCCGCCACCCGACCGCTTCCAAAGGATAAGAAGTTCATCGTCCATACCGTCCGATCGAGGAGGTCGGGGTCGATTCCGGGCGTGTGTTGGAACACACGATCCTTGAGTAGGAGATATGCTTGCATCTCCCGTCCTTCCCGAAGGTCGAGGTACGGCGCGTCGGCTTCGTCGATTGTCGGGGAGCTTGAGCTTCTTCCTCCCCGACGGGTGCAGCATCTTCTTGCATAGGAGAGTCTTCAAGGTTGTCGGGTTGAGGGCGGAGCTTGTGCTTGTATGTCGTGAGCTCTGCCTTGACGACCGCCTCAACCCGCCAAGATCCTCCCGGCTTTCTTCATGGCTACCGCAAAAACGACGAGCGAGACCTCGGGTGTGCAAGGGTTAGTTGAAAGTATGAACTTTCACACCCAAAAATCTTGCTCGGCACAATGTTTTTGGTGGAGAAAATGGAGTGTGGAACAAGCGGGAGAGAGTGTGAGAGTGAGAGAGAGTGAAAATGAGGGGTGGGAGTTCTCACACCGGTGCTCGGGCTATTTATAGCCGAGCCCACGGCCGAGGGCTGCCTCACACAACGGTTAGGAGCCGCTGGGAAGGCGGGCCCCGAACGGCGCCGGCACGGTGCGCCGCACCTTTGGGGCGCTACAAGATTCTCCCGCCCGAGGTCGCCGCCGCCGCCTTTTGGTCGGGCGTGTCCAACGGTCACGAAAAAGTTCGGGGCCGTTGTGTCCTCATGCCGGTTCGGCCGCTTTTCTCCCCTTTTGAATTTCTCCAAAAATTTTCAAATATAAATTTATTTTTAAATAGAAAAATTATTTTAAAAATATTTTTGTATATACTTTTATGTAGAAAATATTTTTCTTTATTTTTCATGTAAAGACTTATTTTATTTATAAAGATTTTTATTTTAGTTTTCCAAAATATTTTGTTAATAAAAATATTTTATGAAACACATAAATATATAAAAATATATATATAGAATTTTTTTTTTTAATATACCCCATTTTTTTTTTTTTTTTGGATATACCCCATTTTTTTTTTTTTTTTTTGGATATACCCCATTTTTTTTTTTTTTTTTTTTTTTTGATATACCCCATTTTTTGAGCAAGTTATTTATAGTCACCTGTCGACTTTCCCCGCTATCGGGCGGAGGTACCGCCCGGGGTCTCGAGCCGATCCTTCAACATTCCACACCGGTCTTGATGACGATGATTGCCGGGTGTGTTGTTGCTTGTACCCAATGAATGGGCACTTTACCGCCTTATCCTTGATATGGAAGACGATGAAGCCCTTCCCCGTGATCGATGTCACCTTGGCAAAGATAAAGAAATGGTCTCCCCTAGGAGGAGAGACACATCCTCCTTTGGGCCCATGTCCAAGACCACAAAGTCTCGCAGGATGTATTCATCTTGGATCTTAATCAAGATGTCCTCCAAGATTCCCTCGGGCCGCCTTGTTGATTGATCTCGCCATTTGGAGGACGAATTTGGCAGAGTAAGCGCCCCTCCATGGATTTTGTTGAAGGTGGTCTTGGACATCACATTAATACCGCCCCCGTGTCACAAAATGCATTAGCAAAATTGTGGGGCCAATGGCACACCGATGATCGACGCCCAGATCTCCCTTCTTGGCAATGAATGGCGAGTCCACAGGGGATCTTTTTCAGCTCTCTCGGGTTGGCCGAGCCTCGAGAGATATCATGTTAATCGACTCGTGTGGGACCTCAGGTTGCCCCGGATCCTTCCCGAAGTCGTTAACCGGCACTTGGGCCGCAACTGGGCTAGCCGTGTCTCTATCATCTTGTTGAAGCCGAGTTGGTTCTTCACAACCAACGCCAACCCTTCAAGCTTGTTATTCACACCTTCCAAGATCTTGTCTTGGTGGCTCATCTTTTGGTGAGATTTTCGTTAATTTTCGCCGCCCAAAGCACCAGGTCCTTTAGTGATGGCTGACCAGGTTTATAGTTGGAGTTGTACCCCTCGTTGCCTTGGAATGGCGGCCTGGATCGTTGTTCCAGCCTCGCCGCGGTTGGCGATATACCCGTTGTTGTTGTTGATGAAGGCAGCTTTTCACGGGTCTCGTGGCGCTTATCCCCCGAGTGGCCAACCTCACCACACGCCTCACAGTCATGTGAGCGCCTC
The DNA here is from genome assembly GCA_015847255.1 of Hyparrhenia diplandra. Classification (NCBI taxonomy): domain Eukaryota; kingdom Viridiplantae; phylum Streptophyta; class Magnoliopsida; order Poales; family Poaceae; genus Hyparrhenia; species Hyparrhenia diplandra. Next base: position 119,812 of record JADLZK010011505.1, on the reverse strand, counting down.
GTGGGCGTAGACCGGGCGCCGGCTAGGCAGAGCATCTGTGCCGCACTCCTCCAAATTCTTTAGCAAAGAAGTTCATTTTTGCGGCAAGCATATCCGCCTCCTTCACGGTATGCATGCCTTTTTGTGTTTTGGCCAGGGCTCGTCTTCGCCCCCTACTCGATTTGCCACCATTTTATCAATCGGTCTGTTGCCCGATCGATGGTGAGCGATAGAAATGCGCCACCGCCAGCTAGCCGCCGAGGTGCCCCTTCGATATGGCCGTGAGACCATTGTAGAAGTTCGAGCACCACCGCTTTTCCATCCCGTGGTGCGGGCATGCCGTATCGTATTCCCGCAGCCTCCCCACGCCTCCGGATAGGTTCCATTGATGTCCGCTAGAAATTGGCGATTCTTCCCCTCGGGCATTGGTTTTGCCCATGGGGAAGAACTTGGCGAGGAACGCCACGGAGCACTTGGCCCACGCATCGACGACTTCCTTGTCCTTAGAACCATCGCTTCGCCTTCCCCACGAGGGAGAAGGGAAACAGACGGAGCCCCGATGACGCCCGGGCCGCGACATCTTTGATGACGATAGTATCGCATAGCTCCGTGAAGTGTTGGAGATGAGCATTTGCGCCCCTCGCCGGCAGTCCACGTAATGGACCGGCCCGCACCATGGTGATCGCCCCAGCACGGCTCGTTTTTGTCCGCCACGCTCACCGCCGCCCAAAGGCACGTTGGTGACAATGAGTTGAGAAATCGCCAGCAAATGACTTCCGGGCCATGGCTTGAGTTGCGGTTGGTGCAGGGGATGTCGGTCTCGATTGTCGGGTTCCTACTGAAGAAGAAGCGCACGAGACCGGTTCTTCCTTAGGAGTGCCTCTCGATCGGAGATGAAGTTTTCCCAAGCAAGAGGAAACCCGACATACACTATCCTCGCTTTCATCCACAACAGAGAAAAACATAAAAGATTAGCCTCAGTATGAGCAAATGGTATCCACGCACACGCTTCATATTCATAGCCAGCCTATTTATTATTTTTTTTTTTTCACAATGCCTTCCTCGCAAGAACGGCGCCGTAAATGCTTGTTGGCATTTCTTAACGCAATCAAAGGAAACAGTATAAAACCCATCCCCAATAAGAGCTGCCGTAAATGCGCCGCCGACATTCCCAAGTAAACCACCATGTCGGTGATCCGAAATGGAACTCGCCAACGGATAGATCTTGCCATCTTAGATATTCATCCGCAAGCGCACGGATCTATCATTGTAGCATTTCACCCTAAGTATTCAGGGTATCGTTATTTATATTTTCCCAAAGGAAGGCATGTGATTAATAAATTAGCATGGCATCTCGAATAGAGGAACATGTGTTTGCTTAGACCAAAATGTTCATAACAGGGGTAAGCAATAACGGTTCATGGATAGTGTGACACACACTTAAGAATCCACCAAAGAAAAGGATAAAGAAAATAGATAAAGAATAAATGAATAAATGAATAACCTAATGGAGTAGTTCTAATGTATCTAGTCATGGCCATACAAATGAATAGTTAGGATCATATGCAAACCGATTTAATCATGGTTAGGTCTAGGATAGCGGGAGACTCCCCTCGATACCATACGCCCGATAGGAAGCATTTACGAACTCCTACGTAACATACGAACGTGGGGGATTTCAAGGGACTGGCCAAGGCTTGTCACGACCAAGCCGCCTACCCCCAACCGTGGCATGCCCTCATATCCGCAGGTGTCGTAATACCCGCACCATGCCCGCATATTAGAGCACTACTCTTGTCCCCCCAGATCCCCACTCGCCGAATGGACGGACTAGAACAAGAGCAAACCCGAAGGAACAACGAACCGATATCCCACCTCTAATCAAGTTAGGCATATGATGATCGATGATGAACTGTAATGAACATGTCAAGATTATGATATGTAAACTATATGCTAGTTCATATACCAACACAAGAACATATGAACAAAACTATACTCTAGTTCATAAGTTAGGCCAAGAACATAAATATAAGACTTGCAAATAGAAGAATGCTCCATAGAGTAGATGTATTACCAAAGCACTTTCTTCTAGGAGACAAGCCCTCCTTGTAGCTCTTCTACTCCAAGTGTTAACTAAGAAAGAATAAAGAAGAAAGAAGAAGAAGAAAGAAGAAGTAGAAGAGAGAGAGGTAGAGGTGGTAGAGAGAGAGAGATTGCTGGTTTGTTGGACTCCAAGTGGTGTGTGTTGAGAGAGGGAGAGAGGGGGCCTACTTATACACTTGGAGGAGGGGCCTAAGTGCTAATTTACATCAAAACCGACCTGGTAAACCTTCCTTGTATGCGCAAACCGACCAACGCAGGGCGGAAACCCCGCTTTGAAAGTGCACGAACCGCCTCCCCGAGGCCGGGGCCGAAACCGCCTCGTGGAGGGGTGCGGCCGCACTGTGGTGCGCTGCAAGCACCCCCCTCGGCCCGGCCTGGCCCGGTCTCGGTGGGGTGTCGCCTTTCGCCCTCGAAAAGTTGTGGGTCGGGCCGTGCTCGCCCCGCATTTGATGTTTTGGGTCGATTTGCTCTTGGGCTTGGGTTTTGCAATAATGCGCTTTCTAAGGCGCATTTTGGTCGATTTTCCACTTGCTTTTATTATAAATCTGCAAAAAAAAATACAAGACACTACAAGTGGAATTTATTAGTGATAAAAGTATATGAGTATAAAAAGGTTTAATTTTACTCCCTTTATGGTAGTAAGTTGACGGAAAAATATGTCGTTGGTTACCGCCAACAAACTCCCCAAGCTTACCCTTTGCGCGCCCTCGAGCAAAAGAGATAAGTACTTGGTTGTTGATCAGAGTTGCTACTATGCCGATTACGCTTTTACAAGTGCCGTGGTTATAATAAGAGTGTCTACTAGAGTTTGAATAAAATGGCACATCTTTTTCCCACCCTTTTATTACCTTTCATCGTAAGGGGGCTTTCCAAATTTTTCTCAAAGCCTTGAGCGGTTGCCGATAGAACGGTTATAACAGAGGTGCTTATCATTCATCCTTTTGATCAACTGCTTATCCGGGATTTTATTTAGATAATATTTATTTCTTTTCGAGAAAGCATGGGCTTTATTGCTATATATATATATATATATATTTTTTTTTTGGAGAGGTGGGCTCGCGCGCCCTAGACTTTTGTCTTTTATTTCCTCTTTCTTTTTTTTTTTTTTTTTTTTTTTAGAGATGTGGGCTCTACTCGCCCTCTGACACTTGTCCATTTTTCATCTCATTTTTTTTTTTTTTTAGCATAGCCCAAAAACATTTCTTTTTTTTTTTTTTTTTTTTAAAGCATAGATTCCCTGATGTCAAGTTTCTTTTTTGGACGAAGTCATAGCAAATCCATTTGTACCATATCATATTTGGCAACAACTTAGACTAGATAGAGCATATGCAACCCACATGAATCGTGTTTTTTTTTTTTTCAGATGAGTTTTAGAATTAGCCACTAAACCCAAACTTTAGAGAACTTCGAATTATAAACTAGGCAATGTGCAAAGCATAAGACGAGCAACTATTCATCATTTCAACAAGGGACTAAGACTAAACATTTTTATAGCTCATATATATAAGCATTAAGGCACAAAGAAGAGCTACTTATTCTATTTTTTTTTTTTTTTTCAATGCAATATTGCTGAAATGTAAACATGCTAAAATAAAATAAAATTTGATGGAATTAAATATGCAATGCAATGATACCGCGGGGGTCCTCCCCCAAGCTATCTCGAGGCCTATTGATCGGGATCGAAGCCTTGGTACCTCCGCAATGCTTCCTCGCGGCGGTGCGAGTAGCCATGTTGGACTCCAATTGGGTCCATCTCTCGCCGACTCGCCGCTCCCGCCCGCCGCCATCGCCGGGTATTTTGCACATGGGTATTGAGCGCGTGCTCAATGTTCCTAGTGCGGACGCCGAGGTGCCGCACTGACACCGATAGCCTCCACCCCTTGTGGTGGTTGCCTGTGGCTGAACCGGGGGGGGCATATCGCCTGAGCCGCCGCCAAAGTCAAATCTGCTGGCCCTCCATGCCGCCGCATCTCCTTCAGCCACTCGATGGTGCCGGGTGAAACCGAGGCGGCGGCTCCCACCTAGGATCATACCCGGTATTACCCCGGGTCCCCATAAGGTGAGGCCATGCCGCCTCGAACACCGGTGTAGGCCGTGGGCCGATGCCGTGGCGTGAAGTAGGGCTCGTGGGAGGAGGATCCGACCTCCGGTCTCCTAATACCGCGCGGAAGAACCGATGGGGGTATCTTTCCCGCGCAAGCTATCGCCAGCCTCGAGCTCAATGTTAGTGCTCGCTTTTATACAACCGTAAGTCCGGGTTAGGTAACCGAACTATAGTTGCATAGCCAGAAAAAAGATGACCAAGCTCGCCGATGGTAAAACCTTAATTAAGTGCCCCCGCACTAGCCGCAAGAATGTCCAAAGGTCCCCGGGTGTAGAAATGTACTCTATCTCGCTGATTTTCCAAAGCCCCAATCGTAGAAGCGAGGCGTGTGATAAGAGATGTGCAGTGACAGAACAACAACTTTTGTGATAATATGTAAAAAGTTCCCGCACATCTCCACCACTCGAGCTACCTTAATCTTGTGAACAACAAAGATAGAGTAATTTTAATTCAATCTCATTCACCCATCTAACACCGTGTCTAGGAAACAAAGTCAACGAGATCCAAATGATGGATAAATCTAAGTGATGGGTGCCGGATCTCGTGAGTGGCGAGGTTTGAAAGTACCGCCTCATGTGCACCGGATATCTCCTCCCAAAAGTGGTTTCGACAAAGCCGTGGAGAGCAAAGATCTATATTTATTGCACATCTACAATTGAAACCCCAAGAACGAGCTAGGTCCACCCATGTAACGTGATAAAGTGTACCAAAGAGGCGGAAAGAAATTCCTAGCCGATCCTCTACTAGTGTGCATAAAAAAATCGAATTGTTAGGAGGCGAGAACCTTCCTCCTCGAGAGGGGGAATGTCCCGCCACCCGACCGCTTCCAAAAGGATAAGAAGTTCATCGTCCATACCGCGCCCGATCGAGGAGGTCGGGGTCGATTCCCGGCGTGTGTTGGAACACACGATCCTTGAGTAGGAGATATGCTTGCATCTCCCGCCCTTCCCGGCGGTCGAGGTACGGGCGCCAAGGCCGGGGGCTCGCCGATTGTCGGGGAGCTTGAGCTTCTTCCTCCCCGACGGGTGCAAAGATCTTCTTGCATAGGAGAGTCTTCAAGGTTGTCGGGTTGAGGGCGGAGCTTGTGCTTGTATGTCGTGAGCTCTGCCTTGACGACCGCCTCAACCCGCCAAGATCCTCCCGCTTTCTTCATGGCTACCGCAAAAACGATCGAGCGAGACCTCGGGTGTGCAAGGGTTAGTTGAAAGTATGAACTTTCACACCCGAAATCTTGCTCGACAATGTTTTTGGTGGAGAAAATGGAGTGTGGAACAAGCGGGAGAGAGTGTGAGAGTGAGAGAGAGTGAAAATGAGGGGTGGGAGTTCTCACACCGGTGCTCGGGCTATTTATAGCCGAGCCCACGGCCGAGGGCTGCCTCACACAACGGTTAGGAGCCGCTGGCGGAAGGCGGGCCCCGAACGGCGCCGCAAGACGGTGCGGCCCGCACCTTGGGGTGCGCGCACAAGACCCCGCCTCGAGGCCGCCGCCGCCGCGGCTTTTGTCGGGCGTGTCCAACGGTCACGAAAAAGTTCGTGGGTCGTTGTGTCCTCATGCCGGTTCGGCCGCTTTCTCCCCTTTTTGAATTTCTCCAAAAAAATTTTCAAATATAAATTTATTTTTAAATAGAAAAATTATTTTAAAAATATTTTTGTATATACTTTTTATGTAGAAAATATTTTTCTTTATTTTTCATGTAAAGACTTATTTTATTTATAAAGATTTTTATTTTAGTTTTCCAAAATATTTTGTTAATAAAAATATTTTATGAAACACATAAATATATAAAAATATATATAGAATTTTTTAATATACCCCATTTTTTTTTTTTTTTGGATATACCCCATTTTTTTTTTTTTCTTTTTGGATATACCCCATTTTTTTTTTTTTTTTTTTTTTTTTTGATATACCCCATTTTTTTTTTTTTGAGCAGTTATTTATAGTCACCGTCTCGACTTTCCCCTCGCATCGGGCGGGAGGTACCGCCCGGGGGTCTCGAGCCGATCCTTCAACATTCCACACCGGTCTTGATGACGATGATTGCCGGTGTGTTGTTGCTTGTACCCAATGAATGGGCACTTTACCGCCTTATCCTTGATATGGAAGACGATGAAGCCCTTCCCCCGATCGATGTCGCCTTTGGCAAGATAAAGAAATGGTCTCCCCTAGGAGGAGAGACACATCCTCCTTTGGGCCCATGTCCAAGACCACAAAGTCTCAGGGATGTATTCATCTTGGATCTTAATCAAAGATGTCCTCCAAGATTCCCCTCGGGCCGCCTTTGTTGATTGATCTCGCCATTTGGAGGACGAATTTGGCGTGAGTAAGCGCCCCTCCATGGATTTTGTTGAAGGTGGTCTTGGACATCACATTAATATCGCCCCCGTGTCACAAAATGCATTAGCAAAATTGTGGGGCCAATGGCACAACCGATGATCGACGCCCGTGATCTCCCTTCTTGGCAATGAATGGCGAGTCCACAGGATCTTTTTCAGCTCTCTCGGGTTGGCCGAGCCTCGAGATATCATGTTAATCGACTCGTGGGGGACCTCGTGCCCCCGATCCTTCCCGAAGTCGTTAACCGCACTTGGGCCGCAACTGGGCTAGCCGTGGTTCTATCATCTTGTTGAAGCCGAAGTTGGTTCTTCACAAACCAACGCCAACCCTTCAAGCTTGTTATTCACACCTTCCAAGATCTTGTCTTGGTGGCTCATCTTTTGGTGAGATTTTCGTTAATTTTCGCCGCCCCCAAGCACCAGTCCTTTAGTGATGGCCGACCAGGTTTATAGTTGGAGTTGTACCCTCGGCCTTGGAATGGCGGCCTGATCGGGTTGTTCCAGCCTCGCCAAGCGGTTGGCGATACCCCGTTGTTGTTGTTGATGAAGGCAGCTTTTTCACGGGTCTCGTGGCGCTTATCCCCCGAGTGGGCCAACCTCACCACACGCCTCACAGTCATGTGAGCGCCTCGTGGCGGCGACCGGGCGCCGCCGGGCAAGAGCATCCGTGGCCGCACTCCTCCAAATTTCTTTAGCAAAGAGTCCATTTTTGCGGCAAGCATATCCGCCTCCTTCACGGTATGCATGCCTTTTGTGTTTTGGCCGTGGCTCTGTTTCGCCCCAGCTCCGATTTGCCACCATTTTATCAATCGTGGCTGTTGCCCGATCGATGGTGAGCGATAGAAATGCGCCACCGCCAGCCAGCCGAGGTGCCCCTTCGATATGGCCGTGAGACCATTGTAGAAGTTCCGGCGCACCAGCCGCTTTCCATCCCGTGGTGCGGGCATGCCGTATGTATTCCCCGCAGCCTCTCCCACGCCTCCGGATAGGTTCCATTGATGTTCCGCTAGAAATTGGCGATTCTTCCCCTCGTGGGCATTGGTTTTGCCCATGGGGAAGAACTTGGCGAGGAACGCCGCGAGCACTTGGCCCACGCATCGACGACTTCCTTGTCCTTGTAGAACCATCGCTTTGCCTTCCCCACGAGGGAGAAGGGAAAACAGACGGAGCCCGATGACGCCTCGGCCGCGACATCTTTGATGACGATAGTATCGCATAGCTCCGTGAAGTGTTGGAGATGAGCATTTGCGCCCTCGCCGGCAGTCCACAATGGACCGCCCGCACCATGGTGATCGCCCCCAAGACGGCTCGAAGTTTTTGTCCGCCACGCTCACCGCCGCCCAAAGGGGCACGCTGGTGACAATGGAGTTGAGAAATCGCTAGCGACTTCGGGCCATGGCTTGAGTTGCGGTTGGTGCAGGGATGTCGGTCTCGATTGTCGGGTTCCGGCTGAAGAAGAAGCGGCACGAGACCGGTTCTTCCTTAGGAGTGCCTCTCGATCGGATGAAGTTTTCCCCGCAAGAGGAAACCCGACATACACTATCCTCGCTTTTCATCCACAACAGAGAAAAAACATAAAAGATTAGCCTGTATGAGCAAATGGTATCCACGCACACAGCTCATATTCATAGCCAGCTATTTATTATTTTTTTTTTTTTTCACAATGCCTTCCCTAAGAACGGCGCCGAAAAATGCTTGTTGGCATTTCTTAACGCAATCAAAGGAAACAGTATAAAACCCATCCCCAATAAGAGCTGCCGAAATGCGCCGCCGACATTCCCAAGTAAACCACCATGTCGGTGATCCGAAATGGAACTCGCAACGGGATAGATCTTGCCATCTTAGATATTCATCCGCAGCGCGCACGGATCTATCATTGTAGCATTTCACCCGGAAGTATTCAGTGGTATCGTTATTTATATTTTCCCAAAGGAAGGCATGTGATTAATAAATTAGCATGGCATCCGAATAGAGGAACATGTGTTTGCTTAGACCAAAATGTTCATAACAGGGTAAGTAATAACGGTTCATGGATAGTGTGACACACACTTAAGAATCCACCAAAGAAAAGGATAAAGAAAATAGATAAAGAATAAATGAATAAATGAATAACCTAATGGAGTAGTTCTAATGTATCTAGTCATGGCCATACAAATGAATAGTTAGGATCATATGCAAACCGATTTAATCATGGTTAGGTCTAGGATAGCGGGAGACTCCCGATACCATACGGCCCGATAGGAAGCATTTACTTAACTCCTACGTAACATACGAACGTGGGGGATTTCAAGGGGACGGTCAAGGCTTGTCACGACCAAAGCCGCCTACCCCCTCAACCGTGGCATGCCCTCATATCCGCAGGTGTCGTAATACCCGCACCATGCCCGCATATTAGAGCACTACTCTTGTCCCCCCCAGATCCCCACTTGTCGAATGGACGGACTAGAACAAGAGCAAACCCGAAGGAACAACGAACCGATATCCCACCTCTAATCAAGTTAGGCATATGATGATCGATGATGAACTCAGAATGAACATGTCAAGATTATGATATGTAAACTATATGCTAGTTCATATACCAACACAAGAACATGAACAAAACTATACTCTAGTTCATAAGTTAGGCCAAGAACATAAATATAAGACTTGCAAATAGAAGAATGCTCCATAGAGTGGATGTATTACCAAAGCACTTTCTTCTAGGAGACAAGCCCTCCTTGTAGCTCTTCTACTCCAAGTGTTAACTAAGAAAGAATAAAGAAGAAAGAAGAAGAAGAAAGAAGAAGTAGAAGAGAGAGAGGTAGAGGTGGTAGAGAGAGAGAGATTGCTGGTTTGCTGGACTCCAAGTGGTGTGTGTTGAGAGAGGGAGAGAGGGGGCCTACTTATACACTTGGAGGAGGGGCCTAAGTGCTAATTTACATCAAAACCGACCTAGTAAACCTTCCTTGTATGCGCAAACCCGACCAACGCAGGGCGGAAACCCCGCTTGGAAAGTGCACGAACCGCCTCCCCGAGGCCGGGCCGAAACCGCCTGGAGGGGTGCACCGCACCGTGGTGCGCTACAAGCACCCCGGGCTCGGCCCCGCCCGGGTCTCGGTGGGGTGTCGCCTTTTCGCCTCGAAAAGTTGTGGGCCGGGCTGTGCTCGCCCAGATTTGATGTTTTGGGTCGATTTGCTCTTGGGCTTGGGTTTTGCAATAATGCGCTTTCTGAAGGCGCATTTTTTGGTCGATTTTTCCACTTGCTTTTATTATAAATCTGCAAAATAAAAATACAAGACACTACAAGTGGAATTTATTAGTGATAAAAGTATATGAGTATAAAAGGTTTAATTTTACTCCCTTTATGGTAGTAAGTTGACGGAAAAAATATGTCGTTGGTTACCGTCCAACAAGAGCTCACAAGGAAACATTGTTACCGTCATACCCGGGACGGTTTGCATGCAAAGGGAGGCGGCAGAAATGTTTCCTTGTATTAGCCTTGCCTCTCTCCCCTCTCTCCTATAAATAGAGGCCATTCTCTTCATTGTAACACACACCATTCCAAGGAAGAGTCTCTCCCTCTCCTCTAAGAGAGCTCTCCCCTCTACTCTACCCCTTCACTCCAATGGGCTTAGGCCCTCATTAGTAGTAGAGAGATTGGCGGAGGAGAGATGTGAAGGGCTGAGAGCGGGGAAGCGCCGGACTTGTCGGTGTCTCCCCAACCTTGTACCTCGGTGGATTCAGACTTGGCTCCTTAACGGGATCTTGGCTAAGTAAGCTTCCACGGTTCTGATAATCTTTATTGTCTTTTGTTTATCCACGATTTATCTACTTGTTTACGGGATTGATAGTCGTTCCTTCGGGGGCGGCGCTCTAGTAGAAGGACCCCGGGGACGGGTAAGCCTTGTTAACACGCTAGAGTGATAATCACTAGTGTAGACGTGGTGTCTGGGCTAGGGGTTGCCTATCTTTTGTGGCGCATCCCACGGTTGAGGGGGTAGGCGGCTTGGTCGTGACAAGCCTTGTCCGTCCCTTTGAAATCCCCCACGTTCGGGTGCGGCGCAGTGCTAATTGCCGGACACTGTTCTTTGGGCGTGGGCCGGTGCCCGAAGTGAACAAGTAGCTCTGGAGACTGGCTAACCATAGACATTAAAGGTGTAGGGATCCTTCTCGCTAATCCTCCCCATCTTTGGTCGTGTGTGTCCTTGGGCGAACTAGTTAGGAGAGTACATCCGTTCCCTCGTGGAAAATACGATACCCCGAATATTTCCCGTGAAAGCTACAATGACGATTCCGCGCGCTTGCGGATTTATCCGTGTGCGCGTTAGAAACGCCAACAAGCTTTCGGCGCCGTTGTCGGAACGGTTGCTATTATCTTCGAGCTTAGTGAGTCCTCGTATCTATCTAAAAAAAAAAAATAGTTATTTATTTTCTTTTTCAAAATGAAGCCAACAAATCCTTTTGAAAATCCTTCGCTTCAACGGAGGAGTTCACGCACTCCAAAATCTTTTTCAAAACCAAAACTTTCATCTAGCTATGAACTCCATCCGTATTTAAAATCCATTGTTCGGGCAGACCCCTTCTCTGGCTACCACACTGAAAACCCATGTAGCCACCTACAAGTTTTCGAGGAAATGTGTGCGTGCCTAAGCATTCCCCGCATGACACAAGAAAATATCATGTGGACGTTGTTTCCGTTTTCTCTCTTAGGGAGAGCGTAACAATGGTACACGAACGTCGTAGGAAGTTTGAATGGGGATTGGAAAGAACTCAAAGACAATTTTTGTCTAGCATTTTTCCCCAAAGAACACCCTACCAAGGACAATCCTCGATTTCGAAAGGGCGACGAGAAGGAGTCCATAGGTGCAGCCTAGGGCGGGTTTACAATGTTAATACAAGCTAGCCCGGACTTGTCATTACCCGATAGTGTGCTTTTGCATATCTTTTGTTCGGGTCTTGATAAAGACGCTGTCCTATGCCTTGACATGACCGTCGGAGGGTCGTTTTCACGCAAACCTACAACGGAACAGAGGAAAATCCTTGATAACATCCTAGATAAGCATGCTTCTCCCGTTGTAGAACCTACTCCCCTCCACAACAAGGGCATGTCAAGTTTTGAGGAGCCCTCATCCGTCGAACCATACCACGTATCACCAATAGAACCGACTGTTGAGCCCTCACCCGAACCACGAACACCGAAGGAAGGGATGCTTTATCCTTCGGAGTTCTCGATCGAATTCGAGGATCATGGGAGAACCTTGAACCTTCTATGGCACAAATGGAGCAAATGGAGCACAGCTCCAGCTAAGGAATCTTCCTCTAACATGAAACCTTCAAAAGAATGGTTAATGGAGGTGAAACGTTCTTCTGAAGCAATTCAGATTCTTTCACCTTCCACGACCATACCTTGTTCATTACGAGGAAATTCCTTAGATGCCCTACACAACCCCACAACAGAGGCGAATATCATGTCACAATATCTTGCGGAAACCCTTTTGGGTAATATGCCGCTAGCCTCGACCGATAGACTCTTCAAGGGTCAATTCGGACTCATCTTTACAGGTTGTGGTATTGCTAGGGCCGTGCCAATGAAAATTCATGGAATCGAGGTTCACTTAGACTTCTATATCTACCCCATCCTCGACTTTGATCTTCTCATAGGCTACCCTCTTGAAAAGATTTTTTATGAAAAACCTAAAGAGGAGAGCCATGATGAGAAGTTGGGAAAGAATGCTTGTGCCTCTCACCTAGAAATCCCAAAGGTCAAGCATCTTCCCAACCAAAACTCATTCGAGGAGGCGAAGTTCACAACTCCATTCGATTCACCTAAGTTGCTTTCGCATCTTAGTGAAACGAAACACCCATCGCCCTCACTCGAACACAAGGCATGTCCCTCTGGCCAACAAAACGTTGCTCTTGGCGCCATGGACATGCCCGAGGCACCAACTCTAGAGACCAAGATAGAAACCACTAATGAGCATGAAAAATCTTCCTTTGAAATCCCTCACGTTTCATGCTCACCTTTTTGGATCTCTAGAGTTGTCTTTCTTCTAACCACGTGCCCCTACGAGGACCCCAACCTTCTCTTAATCCTTGTTCACAAACTTTTCAAGAGAATGGTTGTGGATGTCTTCGTCTATCACAAGTTTTGCCGATATCGTAGTGGCACGATGGCACTAACCTTGCAGCTTAAGCATAACGCTAACCTCTTAGTGGTGAAGTCGGGAACTTCACCACCTTTCATAGCCGCAAGATGAATTCCCAAGGTCAAGCTTACGACCATAAAGAAAGCACTGCCGGGAGATAACCCGAAAAAAAAAAAAAAAAGAGTCTTTCTCTTTTCTTATTAATAAAAGCAAGAACATGTTATCAAGTTAGTATGCACCTTCGGGTATTCTTGTCGCTAACCATTTCGGTGGAGATCGATTAAAGAAGATCAAAAGAGGCATGCGATGCTTGAAAAACATGGGGCCGACATCAACACAAAAAAAAAAGGTAAACTTTGATGCTCATGGACGGTGGAACACACTCAAAAGGAGACCGGACTTTGCACACTTGACTTTTGCACAAAAGTCCAAGTGTGGGGAAAGATGGTAAAAACCTCAAGTTCCATACACCAAGGCGTCATATAAAAAAAAAATGGTGAATAAAAGAGGATGTCACCCCGCCTTGCTGAAAAAAAAAAAAAGAAACAAAAGAATTATATATATATATAAAAAGAGAAATATAGAAAAAAAAAGAGAGAGAAAAAGAGAAAAAAAAAGATTGAGAAAAAAAAAGAGAGAGAAGAAGAAGAAAAAAAAAAGAAAAAAAAAGAGAGAGAGAGTGTGTTGTTGAAAAAAAAAATTAATAGAATAAAAAAAAAAATAATAAGAGAAGAGGGAGCAGGTTGGCCCCGCATGGTCAAGACACATACCAAAGTGTCTTTGCGACTCCACCCATCATTGCTTCCACGAGCAAGAAGGGTTTGTCTCTCATCCTTTGTTTGCTACCATCAAGACTCATGGCCCATACACACGTGTGTGTGGCCTAGCCTTGGGGAGCACTGGACAAAAGCCATCACGCAAACCGCAAAGAAGAACTCCGATGCTTCATCCGTAGATGCTTTGCCGGTAAGTTCATCCGGTATGCAAGGGAAATAAATCTTCACCAACACTCTTCACTTATTTTTGTCTCCATAAAACCAAAACTTTATTCTTCTCATGATTATGTCATATGCTCGGTTTTGGGTATTTTCACATGCTTGCAAGCATGAGTTACATCCATAGGTCTTTTTAAATTGAGCATGGTGCTTAGGTTAAAAAGATCTCCTTTAGTCAAAATTCGACATGGCGTTGGATCTTGATCAATGAACTTAGAGCTTTGTTGTCATGATCTATGAGAGTATCTTATGTTGGAGATAAATCAAGGCTATGCTTACATTTGCTTCCTTTTTTTTGAGCCTTGCTTGAGTGATGATGAGGTAAACAAGTAAAAATAATAATAAAATAAAATAAATAATCTCAATAAAGGCTCCACGGTGTTCATGCCGATAGAGCCATGTTTGTTTTCTTCTGTTTTGTTTTGTTTTCTTGTTTTCAAATAAAGCCAGTACAAGACCAAGTGTGGGGAGATCTCCCAACACGATGAACAAACTTTTGAGATCTCCTCAACACAATGCACAATCATCGAGCAACTCACGATAGAGAAGGGCGAGACGAATCGACTACCATTAACTCCTTCCTCTTCAAACGGTGGTTTGTGCATCTCTCGCCCTCACATCTCCCGAAAGTTTTGAAGTTTAATTTTGAACATATCAAAAGACAAAACTTTTGATGCTCCATCTCTAGTCTACCAATTGAGAAATGGCATGCATACATTTTATTCTTCGCCAAAACTATACTTTGTTGAGCAACTATCCATTAGGGACCCCATGCTTATCTAAATAACTGATCTTTGTGATATGGTACAATGACTTGACGCTTGCTCTCTTTTGCAATGAGACTTGGTTTTATCTTCGAAAAATTAAAAATAAAAGCATGCTCATGGTTTGACTTAGCCAAATCCTACCAAAGCCCGAACAATGACATGATTATCCACTATAGCTACTTCCTACTGCATTGAGTTTCGTCAGGCTCCATTGATCCGCGTTGAGAGAGCCTCATACTCCCAAGATCGAAAAAACACGTACACCCATATATACATGCCGGTTCTCACAATGAGAATTGCGCACAACATGCATCGTACCATCCACCAAATAAATACTCCATTCTTTATACCATGATCATCTCCTGTTATCAAGAAAAATGCAGAGAGAAAGATATAGGCTGCAGAAAAAAAAAGAAGAGAGAAAAAAAATAAGAGATGAATAATGGACATGTGTCCGAGGGCGAGTAGAGCCCACATCTCCAAAAAAAAAAGAGAAAGAGAAGAAAGACAGAAAGAAAAGTAGCCTGTATCTCTCTAGAAGCATACAAAAAGAAGGGAAGATGATCATGAGTCAAGGAGTAACCGCAAAGAAAATATATATATCATCAATTTTTTCCACACACTTTTGCACGTTTCGATCTAAGGGTATGGCCCTTCCCTCCAACGATCCAGAGCTTGACCCGACAAAACATGCAGAGGTACGTATGCATCACTCCATTCAAAGATCCACAAAACCCTGCAAAATAGGATGAGTGAGAGTGAATCAAACAAGAGTGCTTTGAGAGGAAAATTCAAACAAGAGTGATCTTTGTGAGAGTCAATACCATAAAGAGCAATGCTATTTCTTTCAAAAATTCAAAAAAAAAACTTACCAAGTCTTTGCGCATGAGTAGTAGCAAGAAGATAGAAGTTCATGCTATTCCATTGCTCAATTATTCTAAGATAGCTTGGTAGCCACTTTGAATGCTCACAAGGCAGGTGAGGCCCAGAATAACTTGTATGCAGGTCTACATCTTGGGGATTGAACCACTTTAGTCCTTGTGCCTTCACTCGAGGACGAGTAAAGGGCTAAGTGTGGGGGAGTTTGTTGACGGTCGTTAACTGCATATTTTATACCGTCAACACCTGCATAAAACATTCATATTTATATACCAAACTTAGTGGTAGTGATTAATTCTAACTAGTTCCACCAGTTTTGGTATTTCTAAGTGCAATGCAGGAATTCTCCATTTATTATCAAGAAAAAGTATTTTATATGACAAAACGGAGTACACCATCCCGAGAACTCGTCGCTGATCGAAATAGATATATTATTTGATATATTTGGACTCGGATGGAAAAGTTATTGTACAAATAAAAATCACATGAAATGAGGGACCTACACGTCGCTACAAGAACCATGCGGGGCCAATCAAACTTGAACACGTGGCGCGGCAGAGCAACAGTAGTAGCTGCCCACGGCCCGGCGCCAGGGGCGGCCGGCGGGCCCCGGCCTGTTTCCCCTCGGGTGGACAAAGCCACCGGCGGCGGGCCCCGCGTGCGGCGCCAAGCCCCCCAGGGCACACTAGCGGCCGGCCCGCCAACGGACGCGAGCGCGCGGCGGCGCTGCCGCCCGGCCCGCTGCGCGTCCCGCTGAGACGCGGCTTGCCGCGGGCCCGCCCGTGTCGGCGCCCAGTTCCCACGCGGACGACCGCGGCGCGCGCGCGATTCACTTTCGGCCGGCTGGACACGTGGCGGCTCGGCCGAATGGACACTGGGAGTCGGTTGGCGGCCGGCGCGGTTCACCGCCCGAAACCGACTGGACCGGCGGTTCAGCCGGCCCGCGCGCTGATTACCTTCCGTAATTGCCGCGGCGCGCGGTTTCACGGTTTTGGCTCGGTTCGAGGCCTTCCCGCCGGTTCTTCGCCGGTTTTCGACGCAGCTCACAAGGAAACATTGTTACCGTCATACCCAGGACGGTTTGCATGCAGTGGAGGCGGCAGGAAATGTTTCCTTGTATTAGCCTTGCCTCTCTCCCCTCTCTCCTATAAATAGAGGCCATTCTCTTCATTGTAACACACACCATTCCAAGGAAGAGTCTCTCCCTCTCCTCTAAGAGAGCTCTCCCCTCTACTCTACCCCTTCACTCCAATGGGCTTAGGCCCTCATTAGTAGTAGAGAGATTGGCGGGGAGAGATGTGAAGGGGCGAGAGCGGGGAAGCGCCGGACTTGTCGGTGTCTCCCCAACCTTGTACCTCGGTGGATTCGGACTTGGCTCCTTAACGGGATCTTGGCTAAGTAAGCTTCCACGGTTCCGATAATCTTTATTGTCTTTTGTTTATCCACGATTTATCTACTTGTTTACGGGATTGATAGTCGTTCCTTCGGGGCGGCGCTCTAGTAGAAGGACCCCGGGGGCGGGTAAGCCTTGTTAACACGCTAGAGTGATAATCACTAGAGTAGACGTGGTGTGCAGGCTAGGGGTTGCCTATCTTTTTGTGGCGCATCCCACGGTTGAGGGGGTAGGCGGCTTGGTCGTGACAAGCCTTGTCCGTCCCTTGAAATCCCCACGTTCGGTGCGGCGCAGTGCTAATTCTTGGACATTGTTCTTTGGGCGTGGGCGGTGCCCGTGAACAAGTAGCTCGAGACTGGCTAACCATAGACATTAAAGGTGTAGGGATCCTTCTCGCTAATCCTCCCCATCTTTGGTCGTGTGTGTCCTTGGGCGAACTAGTTAGGAGAGAGTACATCCGTTCCCTGTGGAAAATACGATACCCTGAATATTTCCGGGTGAAAGCTACAATGACGATTCCGTGCGCTTGCGGATTTATCTGTGTGCGTTAAGAAACGTCAACAGGCCCATTTCCTAAGTCCGAAATTATGAATACATCTTGGTGGCCGTAGACTATGTATCCAAATGGGTAGAAGCAATGCCATGTCGAACAACTGATTCAAAACATGCAAAGAAAATGTTCCATGAAATCATATTGCCTCGTTTTGGTACACCCCGGATGGTTATAAGCGATGGAGGATCCCATTTCATTGATAAAGTCTTTCGTAAGTATTTAGCTGATCATGGGATTCGTCATAATGTGGCAACACCATACCATCCTCAAACTAGCGCGGTCAAGCAGAAACATCAAATAAACAAATCAAAAATATTCTGCAAAAGACTGTGGATGAAATGGGGAAAACATGGAAGGACCATCTTCCAAATGCACTATGGGCTTACCGAACTGCATACAAGACACCTATAGGCATGTCACCTTATCAACTTGTATATGGGAAAACATGTCATTTGCCTGTTGAATTAGAGTTCAAGGCTCATTGGGCAATCAAGAAATGGAACATGGATCTCCACCTAGCTGGTGAGAAGCGTCTGATGCAATTATCTGAGCTAGAAGAATGGAGAGAAAAGACTTATCACAATTCCAAGATCTATAAAGAGAGAACAAAAAGATGGCATGATAAGAGAATCAAACACAAGGAGTTCAAGCCTGGAGACAAAGTTTTACTATTCAATTCAAGAGTAAAGCTCTTTGGACATGGTAAGTTGCGAAGTAAGTGGGATGGACCATATAATGTTGTCGACACGTCAACGCATGGAGCCATTACCATCCAAGATGATACAGGTAACACGTTCAAGGTAAATGGACAACGTTTGAAAGTTTACTTAGAGCCACAGATCAACATGGTTGAGGAGCTAGATGTAATTGAGTTTATATGATTGTTATATTAAAACACTCGGACAACTAATGCTTCAATGCCTAACCTTTAATTAGTTCCACAAGTTTTGTTGTCTATTTGAGTTTTGCAGGATTCATGGGAGAAAGACTTGATAGGATGACACCCTCATCGCTATCTACCTCAACTTTCACTTTATTAACAATCCGACATATCAATCCAAATTTGGGGGAGTGCAACCCCCAGTTATCCGAATAAGTATCTTATTTTTTATATTATATTATTATTAGTTAAATATTTTGTTTGCTAGAAAGTTTGTTAAGAGTCTAGTTTTATAGAGTCTAATAGTTTAATAAGTCTTTTGTTAGAGTGAGAATAAAAGGATCAAGAGAGAGTGCACACTAAAGTTTATTTTGCTCAACTAAAAGGAACCTTAAAATTTGTCAACATGGAGATGATGAATAGTTGCTCCGTTGTTTTACTTTTCTAGTACCTAGCTTTCAAGCTTAATTTCTCTCGAGCTTCATTTGCAAAATTAATTTTTACTCTAAAACCTGAAACATATGGGTTGCAAATGCTTGCTCAAAAAAGTCTAGGTAATTGACGGATATGATATATGATAGTCTGAGCTACTATTTGATCTTACTTCTAGTGACACTAGATTTCTGGAGATTTATATTTTGAAAATTGAAAATACACATGATAAGTTCCTGTGTGACAAGAGTGTGAACCTCCTACCACAGCCATATATACATGCTCCTTGGAATAGGAAAACCTTTTGAAAAATATATAGATATATATATAAAGCTGCTTGCTTTGCATTGAGTTTGTTCAATCTTTGTCGATCTTTAGAAACTTGTCATGCTGATCATGTACACTCCACTCATTCCACTCACTCTAGACCATAAAAATGTTCTACTCCTATCTCAGGGGAGAGCAACCAAAAATATTTACTATACCCATCCACTCATTCATTGCTAGCCAATATCTTACAAAAAGCTCCATTACATTTATACCTCTCAAAAGTTATTACAAAAAAGAGATCCGGGTTGTGTATCTTTTAAAAAGAAAAATAAAGGGAGATGAAAAATGGACAAAAAGTCCTACGGGGCGAGTAGAGCCTACCTCCCTAAATAAAAGAGATGAAAAATAAACAAGTGTTCGAGGGCGAGTAGAGCCCACATCTCTAAAAAAAATAAAGATGAATAATGGACAAGTATCCGAGGGTCGATAGAACCCACATCTTTATAAGAGAGGAAATAATGGACACAAGTCCTAGGGCCAGCAGAGTCCACCTCTCTTGAAAAAAAAAAAAAGAGAAAAAAAGAAAAAAAGAAAAAAGAAAGAGATACAACCCGGGTTCTCTACAAAATTCAAAAGAGAGAAGATTTCCAAAAAGGAGAGCGTAAGTAAGATTTCCTATCATCTTCTATTCACTTTATACTCTACTACATTCCATATTTATATTCTATCCACCATACACATGCACCAATTGATCAGTGTGACTTGTATCTTTGGATCCATTGCTTGAATTTACAAATATATGCTTAGTAAGAAAATAAATTATTTTCTCCTACCTATGAGCTCCATATATAAGCCTTAGATATTAGGTGAGAGAAAAAGAAAGCATAGTATGTTATTGCCTTAGTTAAAATGTTACATATTATGAGAGTAAGGCAAACACTATATTATTGCCTAAGAGAGGATCCACAAATACCACAAATGAGAGATTAGAGAGAAAGTCATATTGAGGAACTTTAAGTTTTATTTGAAAATCAGCAAAAACTCGGAAGGACAGTTGATCAAAAGAGTTTGAGATTTAGTGCTTGACTTGACTATTCTATCTTTCAATTACCCAAGATTGCAGAAAAAAAAAAAATATAACAAGGACCACAAGGTAAGAAGTAATTAAATAATTAAAGTTTGAAAAAGTTTATCTTTATCTGGAGAGAAATTTTATTTGAAAGCATGTGTATTTTAAAGGTGTGATAGCGTTGCGGCAACTCCTGATCCAACTAAGTAGTTTATTATATTTGTGTCTTGCTAAGAGACTAGCAAGAGGTAAGCTTGGGGAGCTTGTTGACACCTGTTATAGCATAATATTAATAGTCAACTAAACATGAAATAAGGGCATAAAATGAATATCAACATAAGTTTAGGGGCTTTATTAACATAATTCCATGAGTTTTGGTATTCTATGACTTTCCGGGGACTTGATAGATAATTGCGAGAGAATAATGGAGAAAGTTCCGAATATACAAGGCCTATGAACACCCGGACTTGTCCGTGAAGCAATTCAACCCGAAAAGTGAATTAAAACATTCTAGAAGATACCCGAGGACACGAGAAAAGACGGGAGGCCGAGGTGGCATGCCAGCCTGGCGGCCGCCGTTGTCCACTCTGGCGGCCGCCAGGGTACAGTGGCCAATCAACTTCATCTTTCTAGGTCGGTTTGTAACCGACTTTGAGGTTGTATCTACACCATTGCCAAGGTCGGTTTGATCCAAGGGCTATCGTTCATCGCCAAGGACTATATAAGCGACCCCAGGCTCAACCCCAAGGCTTATCTCTCTCATTATTATTCATTAGTATTCTACAGAGCAAAAGTTAGGGTTTCAATTAGAAGAGAGATCCCTCTAGTTGTCTAGTTGTCTAGTTGTATAGTTCATCTAGTTCATCTAGTTCAACTAGTTCATCTAGTTGTAACTAGATCAAGGAGAGAGAAGAGGAGAGAGTTGAAGAGCCGGACTTGTCGGATCTTCATCAACATTGTAATCTTGCAAACTACTAGTTCGTCTTCAATGAATCTCTAGGTTCTTCATTTATTAATTCTAAGCTTTCTATTTACTTTCATTCAAGATTTACTTCTACTTTATTTATTAAGATTCTCGCTTGCATCAAGTGCTCTAGTCTTTGCAACACTAGAGTAGTAATTATTAGATTAGGCGTGGTGCTTAGTCTAGTGGTTACACAATTGCACCCAATCCCACGGATAGTTTGTGGTAGCCCTGTGTGGTGACGGCCACGACGGTAGACGTATTCCACCATGTTCGGGTTGGTGTTTGTAGGACCTTTTCGGACCTTCCTAGCCCCCTTCTCATCCCTTTACGTGGTTAGTGCTCGATGTCCCATAATAAATAAATCTTGAAGTATCTTTGATTCCTAGATCTATTAGAGAAGCCTTAGAAACTTACTCTCTTTCCTCACAAACCCATAGTTATCCTTGGACAACTTATTATCTTGATTAGTGCACTTCACGTTCCTGTGGAAATTGATACCTTGGAATACTCTTGGGTGAAAGCTACATCGGCATCCGTGTGCTTGCGGATTTTTACGTGTGCGTTAATTTATACCAACACCCCGCCCACGACCGAGCACCCGGCCTTGCTCCGCAGGATTAGGCGCCGGGCGGCCGAGGTTGCGGAGCGGCGCCGCCGTCGCCCAAGGCCACCACACCGGTGTCTGCGAGCTCGCGGGGCCCGACGAAACCCATTCTCTTCGGCCGAAAGGGCGGGGCGGCGCGGAGGGCTCCCTCGGCGACTCAATGCCGGGGTCCTCGACCAACCGCTCGCCACCTCTGGCCGACGAGCCTGCCTCCCCCTCCGTGCGGGGCGTGCTCAACGACGGTGGGCACCAGCCTCGGCCCCGTGGGAAGGGGAGGCCAGGATCCAAAAGGGCGCACCACGCCGACCTCGAGCACGAGCTCGTCGGGGAACCCCAAGGCGCAAAGAGAGAGCTCGGATGGGATGGCGAGCACTTACCAACCGTGAAGTCTCGTCGTCGGGAGGACCTGGGGTGCCCCTGGCTCTCTCAACCCCGTCCGGGTCACCAGCTTCATGTAGAACTCCACCTGGGCGTCTTCGAGCCCGGGTGCGTTCGCGGTCCCCTCGAACGGGGCCTTCTCCTCCACCATCTCCCACATTCCGAGAACTCGGCGCTGAAGGGGAACCACCGCCCTGCGAAGCCAGGCCTCGATGATGTGGTTCACCGTTAGCCCGGCGTCCCGAAGCACCTTGATCTTGCCCATGGCTGCCTCCACGTCCGCCGCCGAGCCGTCATGCGGGCCCTCGCGCCACAGCTGGCTCCCTTGGGCGAAGGTGCGGCCGGTGTACCGCGGCAGAGGGTGGGAGGAGTCGTTCTTTAGATAGAACCACTCCTCCCGCCACCTGGCGTTCGCCGTCGGGAAGTCGTCCACCGGGAAGCTCTCTCGGGTCTTCCCCCCGCGCAGCTGCATCGGCACGCAGGCGATCGGGGCCGGCCCTCCTCCCCTGCCCGACAGAGGCTGGATCTTCGCGTAGATATAGTACTTGAAGAGCTCCCAGTTGGGAGGGATCCCCAGCCATCCCTCGTAGAGCATGGAGAGCACCGACTGCAGCAGCACGCCGTTCGGCGTCGGGATCTTTGGAGCTTGACACCCCAGTACGAGATCAGCCGCCTGAAGAAGTCGTCCGCCGGCATGCCAAGCCCGCGCTCGTGGAAGGAGATGAAGGAGACGACGTAGCCCGGCGGCGGATCTGGCACCGCGTGCGTCGCCGGCGGGATAATCCACTCCTCCACCTCGGTCCGCGGTAACGGCAGCCCACCGACGCAGGCTGCACCGCTCGATCAACGCCCGACGCCACCGAGCGCTGCCACGAGCCCATCTCTCGCTTCTCAAAGGGAGTCGCCGGCGAAGCAGGGGAGGTGAAGGATCGGATCTACGAACAAGCGGCGGCGATCGGACTCTCTTTCTCTCTCTGTGCGTGCGCAGGGGAAGGCGAGAAACGGAAAGGTAAATCCGCTCCCTGATCTCCTGTTATTTATGGAGCTCCACCACGACGGAGGCGACGAGGTGAAACCGCCGGGGGGGCCGCCACGCACCACGACTGTCCGCAACCGACTTTGCGAGATCACCGCACGCGCGACATCTGGCGGAAGCCGAACGGGCGCGACATTAATGGGATAACCCCCGGCCAACGTTAAAAATCTTAACGGTAAGATCTCAACGGCTATTTTTTATCCAACGGGTAAAAATCCAAGAGCTTTGCGCAACGGTCGAATCATCGAGCTCCGCGAGTCGAAGCTCGCAGCACGAGCTCACCGCCTCAGGGTTCGAAGGCCGGCTCACCTCGTGAGCTCCGAGAGCCGCCCAGGGACACCGCGAGCGAGGAGCGCCTAGCAATAGCGGCACCGACGACCCCCGCCCCGGGCTCCCGAAAGAGCTTGGGGGCTTATGCTTATGCGCGTCTAGGTCGCTGAGCCCGACCGACTCTGGGCTGACCTCTCCGACGAGGAAACGCCACACCCCCCGGCCAATGCTCGGGGCTCCAACCCCGTAGTCGGGCTCTCTCGGAACCCGAGGTTGATCCACCACCGATCGGGAACGAGCCGACGAGCTCGAACCTCACCCGACTATCCGACAGTAGCTCACCGAGCACTCGATCTCGGCTGACGAAGCAAGATCGAGCCTGAGCTCACCCCCTCCGCAGACGATCGCGCGAGGAACGGGTCATCGAGCCCGTGGAAAACTCTCTAAAGCCTCCGCGAATCTACTATTCTCACGGGCCTCGGGGCTACACCATGGGTGCGCTCGTGCGCACCCACGAGCAAAACATCCAATCCCTCGACGAGCTCTCACCCCCGCGAGCGAGGATCGACGCGAGAACAGCATCCGGGAGAGATCCTATCTCCCCCCGACGCTCGGGGGCTACTGTGGGGGATCGATATTCGAGACGCCCTTACCCGAGCTCTCAAGCCCCTAACTACGAACTAACACGTTCCCAAGATCCGAGGCATGACTGCCGATCCCAGGTATGCGAGGTCTTTACCGCAGGTGAGCTCTCCGCATGCGGATGAGTCTCCATGAGCTCCCCCGCACGAGCTCCGCCTACAGAGGCTCTCCTGTCCGCTCCGAACGAGCTCCCACCGAGAGAGGTTCCCTCAAGCTCCTCGCGAGAGATCTCTTCTGGGACCTTTTTCCGAACCGCTCGAGCTCCCACGCGACGAGCCCCGCGCTGGCAACCTTGAAGAGCTCATCCATCTAGTCTGCGGGTACAGGAGTTGGCCAACAACTCTCTGTCAGACCCAACCACTCCCTGACGATCACTGTAGCCATGCGGGGTTACAGAGACAGGGAGAGGTCATTTGACCATCTCACCATACCCCGTCGACTCCAACAGCCCTGCTACAGTGCCCGGCGGGTACATACGGGGTACATCGCCCATCCATGGTATGGGCGCATCGCATACCGAGAGGACGTCTTCCAACTACGATTAGGGACAAGGCGACGCCTGACCACCGCCCAAACCACGATTCCCGCGTACGGCGACGACCAATTTCAGCATCCAAAGCGTCCCGAGCTCGAAGAAAACTCTCACCTACGTCAAGAGCTCATCCGCGAGCTCTCCCCCGCATTCCATACTCTGTACATACGCCCAGCACACCTCTAAGTCCTCAGTTCGGAGGGAGCTCGTGTTCCTGCCCCCCTTGCGACTATAAAAGGGGAGGTAGGCCTCCGGGTTGAGGCAGGACTTTAGGATTTCAGTCTCCAGCCTCCCCCCTCTCACTCTCACTTTCGATATTGGCACTCGCCTCAATCACAGAGACTTGGGAGCCCCTCTCCCTCTCTCGCCTTGCTTGTACTAGCCCCGGTATGAGTATTTGAGCTCGGATAGTGATCACACTGGACTAGGGAGCCCGATTAGCCCCGAACCAGTATAAATCCTGTGTCATTGTCTCTAGAGCTAGGCCATCGGAGCACGCATTAGCCAGACATTACTGTGACGGTGGTATTAGACCATGACACTTTGTATTACATCTGCTCGTCACATGGACTCGCATTTCGTTCATGCAACCTTGTTTATCTTTACTTTTTTTTATTACTCCGGTGGGTTTGTTTTATGGAGGCAGATTTACAGAAATTCTATTTTTAGGGGTGGGAGGGATGTGTCGCTCAAACCATTTTTTATGGAGCGAGATTTACAGGCATTCTATTTTTAGGCGTGGGAGGAAGTTGTGTCACTGGGTAGCTTTTTTATCGGGGAATGCATGTGCCGAGTGGACGATTGTTTTTCACTCTTTTTAGTAGTACTAGGTAAATGCCCGTGCGTTGCGACGGGAACAAAGCTAATGATCTAATAACTTAAATGTGGATGTGTTGTACTATTGCCTAAACATGATCAACCTGCTCGTTTCCCATTCTACAGCTGCAATACCACCATGCTACAGTATTTCAGTAGAAAATTCAAATTGGAAGCTCTAACAACTATAAATTTGAAATTGAAATAATGTTCAGATGACTTTACATATCTGTTACCATCCCATAAATAGAGTTTTACCTGAGTACTCCTATGCTGCAATATTCTGAGCATTCCTTATCTCTATTTTACAGTTCACATTCACTGTACAGTTATATCTATACAAATAAATGGAAGGCAACAGAGAATACACCACCAAACTGGCATTTTTTGTTTTATAATACATATGACAACTCCTATAGCATACTAAATATTGTATGGAATCAATTCCAACCATTGTACAGGAAAATAAAAGGCATGATCCAAGTGCTTATCTTATGTCATCAGCAATCACAAAGGCACAAGAGTGAGACTATATAGCCAAGGCATCCTGTAGAACAATGCTATGTCAATTGTCAACAAATTTACCACAATTCCATTGCATACATGACATAGTAAAAAACTAACAACAAACCTAACCAAAAAAAGAAGAAGGCATGAATGAGATAGGTGGAAACCGGTGAACATGAAACATGTGGAACTAACTTGAACATGTAACGCAATAAGAGCTAAAAGTTCATTACCACAACTAAATTGGGAGGGGGTCATGTTACTAAATACTAAGAAATAAATAAAAAAGTTCTTGCACAAAAAAAAAGAATAGCTAAAGGTTCATATTTCATATATAAATCAGTTCTTGTGCACCGGAGCAACTCAATGCAAAAGGGAGACTGTTGTTGGTGCAGATTTCACTGCAGTCTAAAAACAGATTAGCTGTTTGTGCATGTACCAAATGGTGCCGAGAGTGCACCAAAGCGGCATCAGTCGCCAGTCATCTTGCCACCTGCCCATGCTATAAAGCTATCCTGTTAAAAATCCTGCAGGCAGAAGGTCATGTTTAGCAAGTACAAGGAGAAATGGAGAACTGATAATGTAACTGATGGTAGTTAATGGTACAAGAACCATAGAGTTTGGCTCAGTCAAAACTCATTAGTGTTGTCAAGCTCAAAGGTTTGTGTTATCTTTGGGCTCCAACAGCTGGCACTCGTCTAAATCCTTCTTGAAATCCTATGCTGACAGGTGGGCATAAGCAGTCAGGCATAAACTGCTGATTTTCAGCGGATGAGTGTAGCAGGTTCCTACATCTTCCTCGACTGTTGGAATAAATTGGTCAGTGAAGGGATGAGCTTTTATATGAGATTATCCACGATTTGCCAATAAGTGCTAGATTAAATCTTGTTCATAGTTTGAGACAGATCAAATTTTACACCATTAGGCAAACCGGGCCACCGGTGAACAACCTGTAGCAAGAATGGTGTCAGACTTTAAAAGTGGTAGCAGCATCTACTGATTCACAGCCAAAGCTTGGCTTTGTTTCAGTAACGCCGAAATAGCTAGATCATGAAATCAAAATTTATTCATTTATCCAACACCATGACTGTACAACATTATAGAACCATAGTATCCTGGCTGTATGGAAAAACCAATAAACAGTAGAAATAACTGGTCACTCAAGGACTTACTTGAGGCTCATAGATGGAGTGTGAATAAAAAATTTGGTCTTAACATTAACCCATTAACCTGTAAAACAGAGGGATAAATAAGATAGTCAGGGAAGATAAACAGGGCAGCTGATAAACACATTGAGAACTACCAAGCAAATGCCATCCTATTTCTAGAAAAAAAAACAAAGATAACAGAAGACTAAAGACATTTTCAAGTAGCCATGAAGCCTCAAAATGATTCAAGAATATGATCACTAAATATTCAAGTCGCCAGACATCTATGTTCACAGCTCAGAATCTTCTGTCAGTGGAACTGAACTAAAAGTCCTCGTGTCAGGGAGTGAAAATTGAAGTCCTCATTACGTGCTTTATTCAGGTCAAGCACGAGTCTGAAAATCACAGGATTTTTTAATTGCAACATAGCTGCAGTTTCATGTAACTGTCCTTTACCATATATATTAAGTTTATAATTTGGAATGTGTGGGGATTCGATATTCAAGATGCCCAGAATATCCGGCCTACTTAAAACAAACCTCCGCAAGCAGACAAGGTAGAGCCCGAGGGCGCAGTGGCAAACCCTCACAAAGACATCCCGCGACGACCTCAGCAATAAAGAGGCACGACCACGCCTCGAAGGAGCTCCATCCCATGCGAATAAGAGCTCGAGCTCTTAGACACAGGGAGCTCACCCGAGAGGCCGTCGTCGGACCTCAGTGCGGGAGGACTCCACCCCTGACGAGCCTCCAACTCAGGAGGTCTCCTCGAAACGGCGACAACAGCTCCCCTTCGAGACCTCTCCCCAGGCTGATCGAGCTCTCTACATGACGAGCTCTACGCAGGCAATCCCGGAGAGCTCATCCCGCCGGTACAGCAGGTACAGAAGTTGGCCAACAACTCTCTGAAAAGTCCAACCACTCCCTGACAGTCACTGTAGCCATGCGGGGTTACAGAGACAGGGAGAGGTCATTTGGCCATGCCGTCGTACCCCGTCGACTCCAACAGCTCCCGAACAGTGGCCGGCGGGTACGCACCACGCACCAGGCGCCCATACGCGGCGTGGGTGCTCACCATACCGAGAAGACAGTTTCCAACTCCGATTAAAGACAAGGCGACGCTCGACCACCGCCCAAACCACGATTCCCGCGTACGACGACGACCAATTTCAACATCCAAGCATCCAGGAGCTCGAAGACAGCTCTCACCCTACGCCGTGAGCTCATCCGAAGAGCTCTCCGCGCCCAGTGCATCTTCTCTTTCCCTCTCGAAGACCTCGATCCAGAGGAGACCGATGTTCTTACCCCCCTTACGACTATAAAAGGGGAGGTAGGCCTCTGGGACGGGGGGACGGGAGAACAATCTTCACCTCACGCTCAACTCACTCCCGCTCGATATTGGCACTCCACCTCAATCACAGAGACTTGGGAGCCTCCTTCCCTCTCTCGCACTGCTTGTACTGAGCCCCGGTATGAGCATTTGAGCTCGGATAGTGGACACACTGGACTAGGGTGCCCGATTTGCCCCGAACCAGTATAAATCCTTTGTGTCATTGTCTCTAGAGCTAGGCCATCGGAGCACGCATTAGCCGACATTACGTGACCGTGGTATTAGACCACGGCGATTTGGCGCCCGGTAGGGGCAGCGCTAGTGCGACGATCACCACTCCGATGGCTTCTCCCTTCACGCCGCTCCCGGTGGCCATGATCCTCCAGCCTCGGCTCCCGAGGTTCGCGGCCACCGGGCGAGGGCTACGGCATGGTCCTCACCCCCCCGTCCCACCGGCGGCGGCGTGTCTTCGCCCGTTCCCCGGCCCCGGCTCAGGGATCGCACCTCGCCTCCCACCGACGGGACGGCAGCTGCCTCACTTCGGTGCCATCCCGCCCGATGCCGCTCCTCGGGGGTTCCGGTCGTTGCCCCGTCGGCCCCGGCGACTTCAGCCATTTCGCCGCCCGAGGCGGGTGCGGCTCCGTTCCCTAACGTCGGCTCCTCGGCTCCCCATCCGCGGTTTGGGGCGCCGCGGAAGGCCACCTCTCCATCATCTGCAGATCCCGCGTCGCCCCCCCGGGCGCCACGTGAGCATCTGGAGCGTCCGTGGTCCTCACGCCCACACGGACGCAAAGGCGGCCTCGGCGCGCTCCGCCACCGGCCTTACGGCGCCGCAACGCCGGGGGGAGCGAGGGGACGCGACACATCCGCCCGTCTTCGACCTCGCCACGTCGATCCCGCACTGCCATCCCGGCGGTGTCGGCGTCACACCCACATCGCCTCTGCGACCCAGGGTGGGAGGCGACGGCCGGCAAGACCTCGCGGTCCCGCCGGAAGCTCACGCCCCGACGGGGACGCCCACGGACAGCCGGGAGGCGCGCAGGGACCTCCTCGACCGAAGCCATACGCCGCGCGAGCACGTCCGTCGCGCCCGTGCAACGTAAGCGCGCCATGGACAACCGGCGTGAGCCCGCCCCCCGCCATCCCGGTGTGCGCACCCGGGGCCCAACACGCGGTTCACGCCCCTTCATCGAGGGGCAAGACAGCCGGTCCTCCCGATCCGCCTTCCAGTCGCGCCGAGCGGGGAGCGGACCACCAGGAGGGTCCCCGCTCCCCCCGCCGAGAAGGCCCGAGTCATCGGGCGGCGCCGGCAGGCCACTTCCGGGCCTCACCAGCTTCAGCGGCTCCTCGCGGGGAGGAGGGGAAGCGAGACGCGTTAAGGCTCGGGTCGCCTCGGCAAATCCGGCCGAACGCCGAGCAGGAGACGGAGAGGGACACGCAGCCGCCCACGAGCACGATCGTTTCGGCCTCGATCTCGACCTCGCTCGGGGCTCCAACTTGAAGGGCGGACAAGCGAGCAACAAGACCGGTTGCTTTGTTCCCAGCGCTTCACGCCCGTAGGCCTGTCCCTCCCCAGCTCATCTAAACGCTTTGTACCTCTCTAAGCTGCATCAAGAAAAAATGTCCTTCGATTGCATCGATCCGTGCAAGCATTCGAGTTCATTTTTTTCGTTAACCGGTAAGCGAGCAACGGCCGACCTCCGTATACGACGAGGCCAGCCTTTGCTCGGGGGGCTACAAAGGACGGGGTCCACACCCCACGCTTTTCACAAACTATTTTCTCGCAAAGTCCACGAGATCGGAGCTCACCGACGAGCTCGAACTCACGGACGAGCGCTCCTCCTCCCAGCTCGAGCGGCACTCCGAAATGGCTAACTCGCGAGCTCGTCACTAGGAAATATGACGCGATTGCCTAAACAACCTCTCACGCCCCCGCGGCCGCCGAGGAACGGCTCGCCATTCGATTCCTAAAAGGTGAGCCCGCATGAAAAGTCGAAGTAAGAGCAAAAGCACGACGAAGAAAAAAAAGAAAGAACGAAGACACAAGTCCACTCGAGTCCTTACAATTCGCCTCAGCCGCGAGGACTTGACTATTTCATCTAGAGAGCTCTCTACTCCTGCGCTCTCTACTCCTGCGCCGGGGGATCTTGTTCCGCGAGCTCCCGGACAGGGATGTCGCGCGCATCTCCCCCTCCGTGGCGGGATCTTCGGGCGCTCCACCTCCATCGACAGGGGGCTCGAAAACCTCGAGTTCCTCGGCGGCAAGCTTGAAGAGCTCAGCGGAGAGCTCGGCCGTGGCAACCTCGGCGGTAGCAGACTTCCGCTCGGTGTCGGCATCATCGGTGCCCGGCGCCCACCCAGTCTTCACGAGGTTAACCTCAAATCGAGGATAATGGGAGAAGACGACGCTGACCGCCTTATGCACCACGCGCGCCGCGTCCTCCTTCACCTTCCGCGGAACACTCAGCACCCGCTCCGCCAAATCCGCCGCGTCCCCCACACCGAGGACATTGCAAACATCCCCGACGACGGTCGCAAGGCCATCGCGAGCGCGCCGCGAGCTCTCGGCTTCTTTCTTAGCCTCGACAAGACTCTCGCGAAGATCGCCGAGCTCCTTCCGCGCGTCGACGAGCTCAATGGTCCGCTTCCTCAGGTCCCCCTCCTTGCCCTGCAGCTCGAGCTGCGTGTGCCGGAGAGAGGCCTCAGAGGCAGCGAGCTCCTGCTCCTTGTCCCTGGCCCTCCGCTCCGCCTCCAAGGTCCTCTGCTTCTCAGCTGCGACCAAGGAAGAACGAGTCAGAACACAAGCCGTGAAGCCATGGACACCAGAGGAAGATACCACCCCGCTTACTCCATAGCTCGTCGTAGAGCTCCTGTTCGTTGTACCAGAGCTCATCGTTCTCGGCTTTGAACCGGGCCCTCTCCGCCTCCGAAGCGTGGAGATCGCACCAAAGCTCAGAAGCTCGCCGGTCGTAGGCTGAGATCCCAACAATCAGCCCTCGAGCGACCGACGAGGCAACAGAAAGGAGGAGAAAGCAAGAGCACTCACCCGCGAGCTCGGAGTCACGATGGTCGAGCTGCCCCTTGAGGTCATCCTTGTCCTTCCGAAGGGTCTCCGTGCAGAGCTCAAGAGTGGAGCACTCAAGCTCTTTCCTCTCGAGCAATACGTGGAGGGAGTCCAGCTCCTCTTGCATCTTCTCGCTGGCTGCTTTGTGAGCGAGCTCCCGCTCTTCCTCCCCTCCGCACCGCCTCGCAAAGTGCTGCCAAGAACCTCTTCTTGAGCTCCACGGGCGGCCCGCTCTTCCACCTCGCGAGCGTACTCCCAGACCTCCTCCCCCGCCGCTCAAGGTAGCGGTTACGGAGGCTCGCGTCGCACGTCGATCTCTTCGCGCATATCCGCCTGCGTGTCGACGTTAGCTTGCTCACCAGGACCGCTGGCCCCTCCCCTCGAGCCGGGTCACCGATTATATCCCCGAAGGGGAGTCTTGCATGCCCCTCGGGAACTCAAGTGCATAAACGCGTGCACAAGATGGGGAGAAAAAGAAGGGATATCCAAGCACCACCGCCGATGATGAACCTGCACAAGGCGGAGCACGCATGTTGGCCCTTCGGATGCGCTCATCTACCGAGGTGTCATCGGGACACAGGTCGCCGGACGACACCCGGACGCACTCGGCGGAAGGCTCGCAGCGCGGCACCGCACCATCACCATCGCCCCGTCGATGTCCATCATTGTCGCGGCAAGGAACGGCACCCTGCGCAGCATCGGTGACGTTGGGTTCGGGCGACGCCCCCACGGCCTCGCCCGCAGGGGTCTCTTCCTCCTCCTCCGAACGCGTCGCGCCCTCGACGACGTGGAGCTCGGCGGCGACCGACGTCGAAGAGCTCATGGCAGCCTGAATGCCTTCATCCGCAACGACGATCGGATCCGACAAAAGAGCCCGGGACGCGCGAGACCCCGGGCCCGGCGGGGCGCCGACGGCGAAGCTCCCCACGAGGGAGCGCCACCATCGCCGCCGACCCGTCGTCGCGGCCATCGTCGCCATCGCCACCGGGTTCGTCTCCGCAGAGCTCGTCCCCGTAGAGCTCATCATCAGCAGCGGCGCCATCGTACTCACCATCTCCGAGCCCCGTCGGCGAGGGGCTGGGGACCACCGGGGCGTCGAGCTCGGCGTCGGCGGCATTGAAGATCTCGCCGCCTCCGGACCCAAGCTCGCGCCAATCGGGCTGGGTCCCTCTGTCCTCAAGCGCTTCCCGGGATACTCCCCGCCGCCCGAGCATGGGCAAAGACTCAACGATCCCAACCAAGCGTCGACATCGGCGACATGACAAAAACGAAGAACTCACCTGGGGGCTATCCTCTTCGGCTTCCTCTTCTTCCGAGTCCCGCCCCGCCTTTGCTCCCGTCGCCGCTGATCGAGGAGCTCGGCCGACCCGGCGAAGGCCCGACGACCAATGCGGTGAGGCCGCGGCGGGCGGCGCCGTCGCGCCCAACGCCACCACCATCGTCCGAGAGCTCGTCGGGCCGACGAGGCCCCGTCCCCTCCACGGCCGTGCGGGTGGACGACGCCGAGGGCTCCCCCGACGGTTCAAGGTCGGACCCCTCGCCCGATTTCGCCGCCCCACCGGACGAGCCCGCCTCCCGCTTCGTGCGGGGGCCGCGTCGAAAGCAACGGCAACAAACTGAGTTTGTCGGCGAAGGAGGCGGAGACCCGAAGGGACGGACCACGCCGACCTGTCAAGCACGAGCTTATAATGAGAGCTCGGACCAAACACAATGGGGAAGAGGGCTCGTACAAAAACAGAGGCACTCACCGGCACGGACGTCGCCGCGTTGGGGAGAGCCTCGGGCCTCCCGCCCCCTCGCCCCGTCTTCCACCCGCTCCGGTAGAGCTCCACCTGGTCATCGTCAAGCCCGCACGCGCCCGCGGTCCCCTCAAAAGGGGCCTTGTCTCCCGTCATCTCCCACATACGGAGGACCCGACGCCGAAGAGGAACCACAGCCCTGCGGAGCCAGGCCTTGATGATGTGGTTCACCGTCAGCCCGGCGTCCCGCAGCACCTTGATCTTCTCCACGCGCCACCACATCGACCTTCACGCCGACGGATGGCTTCTCGCGCCCACAGCTCGCTCCCCTCGTCGAACGTGCGCCCAGTGTATCGCGGCGCAGGGAGAGGAGGCATCGTTCTTCGAATAGAACCACTCCTCCCCTCCACCGGCGTTCGCCTGGGAAGTCACCCACCGGAAAGGTCTCGCGGACCTTCCCTCGTCAGAGCTGCAGCGGCACGCAGGCGATCGGAGCCGGCCCACTGCCTCTGCCTGACAACGGCTGGATCTTGCATAGATGTAATGCTTGAAGAGTTCCCAGTTGGGGGGGATCCCCAACCACCCCTCGCAAAGCATGACGAAGGTCGAGAAGAGCAGCACCCCATTAGGGGGTCGTGTCGCGGAGCTCGATACCCCAAGACAAGACGAACCTCCGGAAGAAGTCATCGGCGGGCAGCCCAAGCCAGCTCGTGGAACGTGATGAACGACACGATGCGTAGCCCTCCGGCGGATCGGGCGCCTCGTGCGTCGGCGGCGGGATGATCTACTCCGCCGCTTCCGTCCACGGGAAGGACAGCCCGCCGACGAGGCTGCACCGCTCGATCATCTCCTCCGTCACTATCGAACGCTGCCACGAACCCATCTCGCCCCGGCGGAACAAGGGGAGAAAGGAGACCGGATCGACCGACCGGTCAGCAGCGTATGAACTCTCTCCCTCTCGGTTCCCCTCCTCTCTCCCTCCGATTATGCGTACGCAGGAACGACAAGAGGCCGAAAGGTGGATCTGCTGCGGGGCCCCCTGCTATTTGAAGAGCTCCCCTCGCGGCGAGAAGAAAGAAACGCCGGGGCCCGCCACGAACCGCGATCCCCGAAACCGACTCGCGAAATCACCGCGCGACACCTGGCAAAAGCTGAGCGGCCACGATATCGACGGGATAAACGCCCGCCAACGGTAAGAATCCCAACGGTAAGATCTCAACGGATATATTTTACCTAACGAACGACGAATACCCGAGAGCTCTCGCGCGACGGTCGAACCGTCGAGCTCGCTAAACTCTAGCTCGTGACGCGAGCTTGCCGCCCTCGGGTCCGAAGGCCGGCTCACCCGGTGAGTTTCAAGGCCGCCCGAGAGACAAACATGAGTGAGGAGCGCCGGGTAATAGCGGCACCGACGGGCCCTCGCCCGAGCTCCCGAAAAGAGCTCGGGGGCTTACACCTCGCGCGTCGGGTCGCCGAGAGCTACGACCGACTGCGGGCTGACCTCCCGACGAGGAAAACGCCACACCCCTGGTCCGTACTCGGGGCTCGAGATCAACGGTCGAGCTCGGAACCCGAGGTTGATCCACTAGATGATCGAGCGAATGAGTGACGAGCTCGAACCTCACCCGGACTATCCGATAGCAGCTCACCGAGCACTCGATTTCAGCCAACGAGGTAAAGTCGAGCCCGAGCTCACCCCTCCACGGGCCACCGTGCGAGGGACGGAGTCGAAGAGCCCACGAAAAACTCTAACAAAGTCTCCACGAGGATCTACCATTCTCGCGGGCCTCGAGCATGAGTTCGAAATATCACCGAAAGGGCACACGATTTCGGGATGCAAGGTAAGGTCCATTTGTCGACCACCTCAAACAAGCTCGCGCTCAACCTCCTCCACGCCCCGCCCCGGGCACCGGGCTCGCCCGAACGCCGACTTTGGCCGACGAAGTGAAAATCAAACCCGAGCTCGCCCACTCGCGGCCTCGCGCAGCGACGAAAAGGCAAACGCACGATAACCTCTAAAGCCTCCAAACTTCTCATTCCCATGGAGCCTCGGGGGCTACACCCGCGGGTGCCCTCGCGCACCCACGAAGACAACCAAGCGCCAACGAGGCTAAACTTAAGGAAGAGAAGAAAGCGCGGGGCTACGATGCGCGAGTCGGTCAGGCGAACGAGACGCAGCGGGCTCAAGATCCTCCGAAGGCAAAATCAATCGTACTCCTCCACGACGGCGTCGAGCCCGAGCTCCTTGCTTAAGGAACTCGCAACCCCTACGACTAACGGCAATCAAGACCTCGCCCGACTCGCGAAATCAACACAAAGGCGTCAAGCATTTGAAGTAACACATTTCAAAGATTGACTAATCCCCTTACAAACGTTTTTGTCATATATAGATACTTGTACATGACTTGAGTAGGGGGATTACAAAGGCAAAAGAGCGAGAGTCCTAGCTATGACGACTTCTACTACGCGGCCCTCACGGGGGACCGTGCCAAGCTCGAGCCTTGCCGCACCACGGGCCTTGCGGTCGAGGAACGCCTTGCGGTCCATGTCCAGCTTCGGCCCGGCGACGACGACCTCGCCGAGACCGACCAAAAGACACCGCAGCTTCGTCCGCGGGCTCCGACGGACTACTCCTCCGCAATGAGGGCGTCGGCGTTGGCGCTCGCCGCCACCTCCTCCGCCGCGGCCCGTCTTCGATGTCGTCGGCGAAGGTCTCCGTGGAGTCCCCCGTCGAGAACCCCGGACCTCCGTCGGTCCGCGCCGGCCGCCGACGACGCCATCGCCAGGGGCCACCACCGCTCCGCGACGAACACCGCGGGCCGCGACCGCCGGAAGCCGCTCCCGCAGCGATCGTCTCCTCCGGCGAGCTGCGAAGAAAACGCGGGCGAGTCGGCGAACAAACACCAGCTCGAAGAATGGGCCAAGAGGACGAGCTCACACCTGCCGCAAACCGGTCGGCGTCTCGCACTGAATGCGCCGCATCGCGAGCCCCGCTCAAGGTCATCGATGAGCGCCGCCCCCCGCATCCCCGACCTCGGCGCAGTCCGGGATGAGGCGGGAGCTTCGGCGATCTTCGCCCTCCCGAGAGAGGAGGAGGCGGCGGTGCCGGAGCCGGAGGAGGAGGCATGGCCCCAGCGGCGCTGGGATTAACCTATTCAAGATGCCCAGAATATCCGGCCTACTTAAAACAAACCTCCGCAAGCGCACAAGGTAGAGCCCGAAGGGCGCAGTGGCAAACCCTCACAAAGACATCCCGCGACGACCTCAGCAATAAAGAGGCACGACCACGCCTCGAAGGAGCTCCATCCCATGAGAATAAGAGCTCGAGCTCTTAGACACAGGGAGCTCACCCGAGAGGTCGTCGTCGGACCTCAGTGTGGGAGGACTCCACCCCTGACGAGCCTCGAACTCAGGAGGTCTCCTCGAAACGGCGACAACAGCTCCCCTTCGAGACCTCTCCCCAGGCTGATCGAGCTCTCTACACGACGAGCTCTACGCAGGCAATCCCGGAGAGCTCATCCCGCCGGTACAGCAGGTACATAAGTTGGCCAACAACTCTCTGAAAAGTCCAACCACTCCTTGACATCCAGCAGAGCCATGCGGGGTTACAGAGACAGGGAGAGGTCATCTGGCCATGCCGTCGTACCCCGTCGACTCCAACAGCTCCTGAACAAGGGCGGCGGGCGCGCACCACGCACCAGGCGCCCATACGCGGCGTGGGTGCTCACCATACCGAGAAGACAGTTTCCAACTCCGATTAAAGACAAGGCGACGCCGACCACCGCCCAAACCACGATTCCCGCGTCACGACGACGACCAATTTCAACATCCAAGCATCCAGGGAGCTCGAAGACAGCTCACCCTACGCCGTGAGCTCATCCGAAGAGCTCTCCGCGCCCGCATCTTCTCTTTCCCTCTCGAAGACCTCGATCCAGAGAAGACCGATGTTCTTACCCCCCCTTACGACTATAAAAGGGGAGGTAGGCCTCTGGGACGGGGGGACGGGAGAACAATCTTCACCTCACGCTCAACTCACTCCCGCTCGATATTGGCACTCCACCTCAATCACAGAGACTTGGGAGCCTCCTTCCCTCTCTCGCACTGCTTGTACTGAGCCCCGGTAT
This sequence comes from Hyparrhenia diplandra, assembly GCA_015847255.1. Classification (NCBI taxonomy): domain Eukaryota; kingdom Viridiplantae; phylum Streptophyta; class Magnoliopsida; order Poales; family Poaceae; genus Hyparrhenia; species Hyparrhenia diplandra. The sequence goes on along the minus strand of JADLZK010011505.1, from coordinate 82,773 downwards.
GAGCATTTGAGCTCGGATAGTGAACACACTGGACTAGGGTGCCCGATTTGCCCCAAACCAGTATAAATCCTTTGTGTCATTGTCTCTAGAGCTAGGCCATCGGAGCACGCATTAGCCAGACATTACTGTGACCGTGGTATTAGACCACGACAGAATGGATATACAAAATTTGATCTGAACACATGGAGATAGTATGAAAGTGGATTTTGTATGCATGTACACGAGGACTTCACATATCCTTCGATCCTAGGAAACATATTGTCAAAACAGACATATTATGGAACTTGCCATCACTTATTAGTCACAAATGAAGAATTGTTTGAAAGAAAGTAATTCAGTTTCGCATCTTCAATTTGCAAATTTAACAGCAGAGCAGTCCAAGCAATGTCAAATATCCCTAAATCTAAGGATGAACACAAATACACAATGGTTGGGTAGTGGCTACCCTGGTACAGTACCATAATATCCTGACAGCCCACATTCCATGGACCAATGCCTTAATATTTATTTTTATTTTAATTTTGTATCGTTTGTATGCTTTACAATGTACATTGGGAACAAAATGAAGGATAGCACTAAGAAAAAAGAACACATTTTTTAATCTGGAAGTTGTATTTTGATAAACGGAGCTGCTCCAAATGATATAATTGAGGTGTCCTATCTTGCATCAGAGAAATGAAACAACAGAGGATAGTAGGGGCAAAAGGACTCACATTTTCGTTTTGGGACTGTGAGCAAGATACCATGTACTAACTCTTAACCAATGACAATCAATGCCTAAAAAATCACTAATACCTCGATGGTTTCACGATTCAAAGTAAAAGTAGCTTGGAAATCCTATGTTTTACAAAGCAGGAGGGAGGGAGCACTCACTGACGATGGCCTGGCAGTAAGCCTGTAGCATGGCCCTGCCTACCACGGCTCCGCCCATGACGATCAGATTTGCGAGGAACCTGCCTGCCTGTGTGTTGGACACCAGAAGCGTCAAGCGCGAGACAAATGGGCCTGTTTGGTTTGTTGTTCGGATATGGCCTGGCTAGAACTCTTGGCTTAGTCACTGCCGACCTGGATTCTGCAATACACAGACACTTTGTTTGGTTGATGTACAAGTTAAGCATGCCCCGTTTGGAGCTATGTTTGCTTGCCTGCCATGCCATGTTGCAGTAACCTCATCTTTGTTTGGGAGAGCTTACCAACTTCATTTGCAGCTAGGCATTTTGTCGAACACTGGACAGCGTACCTGAGCATGGCCAGGACGAACGACCCGCTGCCTCCATTGCCGGTGGCGACGAGCTCCCTCACCGTGTGCTGCCTCAATTGCCGGTGACGAACCACCCGCTACCTCTGCTGCACCTCGGCGTCACGCTGCAGAGCACCTCGTCAGGAGGGACGTCGCGCCAGACCTCCTTGAAGAACTACTGCACGGGCGGCCTCGTCGGGCTTCGGGCCTCCTTGAAGCTCTAGCGACCGGCGACGACGGCGAGGCGAGGCCCCAGCGAGTTGCCGGTGGGTTTGGGGCCCTTCCAGCTGCGGTTGTCGATGATTGGGGGAGCGGGTCGCCGTGGGGGCCTTCCAGCCGCCCGGTCGCAGCCAGGGAAGGAGGACAGTTCGCCGGGGGAGGGAGCGGGTGCCTTCCAGCGCGTCCGTCGCGGATGGGGGCGGTGAACATGCGGTTGCGTAGACGGGAGGAAGGCAGCAGGGGCGAGTGGGCGTCGTGGCGCGGGAGTGGTGGCAGTTCGACGGTAGATCTCCATGATTGGAGCGCTGGGCGAGATTACTCGCGTCGCGGAGGGTTAATTAGCCGGGCAGACTCATTACGGGAAAGGACGATTGCTTTTCCTTCTTTTAGTAGTAAGATAAGATTTTTCAATATGACATGCATAAATTTAGGTTCGATGTGTTTTGTGCAGGAAGAACATAATTTAGATGTCAATGGTATAAGTGTCACGTGGTACATTCTCATCATAGTCTCCATATTTTGTTTCTACAAAGTTAAGGTCTGATTATCACCAATAAGCTTGTCGCTGAATGGAAAAAAAACACACACACACACACACAAAGGGATGAAGCCAGGAAAAATTTTAGACCGGGCTAATAAAACTCTAACTAAGCTTAGCTCCTCAATTTATATAAGTACTAGTATAATGCCCGTGCTAACGCAACGGTTGACATTGAAAACACAAAGTAAAACAATTTAGTGCGAAATAGAAATGGAATTGAAGAACTAATTTAAGCACATTTACATGTCCATTTAAACCAATTGCTATTTTTAAGTTTAATTTGCAGTTTCAAAATTATTGCCCTCTCAACGAACTTACTACAAAGATTCAGACCCCTCATATTTATTGATCTGGAAAATAAATTTAGAACTAAAATTTCAGCCATATGATTGTTCCATATTACAAAGCAGTATACTTACTGCCCGGGCTTCCGGCGTCATGCATCCTAGATAACAATGACTCATTGTAGAAAAAACTGGTGCATATTAATAGTAGAACAAAGATGACAGCTATCAGAAAAGAAATTGTATTTGGTAAGAACAAACTATACTGAAATTTAGTCATAGCACTATAGCAGATAAGAAGGTTCCTAGTCTGTTGAAAACTAACCTTCAAAAATAGTTGTTCCACAAACTAAGTCCTCAGTTAATTCAGAGTGACTGAATTTATGTGCATCCTAATAAAGTCCAACACCTGCGATCTGCAAATGGGCCAATGTAAGATTCTCCGTTATAACAATTCAAGAAAGAAGACTCTTGAGATTCACCACCAGTACGATAGATAGTTAGTTATACATAAATAAATACAATTAGCTAAAAGGAATATGCATGCCAATAGAAAAACATACTTTTGCCTTTGCATCATGCTCAGAAAGTTCACTCTGTAGTACTTGAGAATGCAGTCTGCCTTCAATGTTTGCATAAAGGTAGGTAAAGTACTGGCCAATCTAACTACAAATCAGATGTCCAAACAAGTTTATGGAAGCTTAGCTATAGAATGCATACCTCATCAGTTTCAGAGCCAGTAGCAATGTAACATTCAAATATGGAATGGCCAACAAAGTTCTGGAAAAAGGTTTAACAAATAAGTAAATCGGTCACTCAATGAAAATGTCAGTGCCTAGCAACTCAGTATACAAAGGGTATGTTGTAATAGCTGAAGGGTAACCTCTGTATATACGTGACAGTTAATTATAATAAACTCAACTGTCTGAAACGCTAAAATATTTCATAAAATCAATTGAGTGATCAAACTACAAACCACTATCTAAATGCTACAGGGATAAGCTGGTAACTAAATCTGCAGGAAACACACTAAGTGAACCAATTTAGGGTTGTCAAGAAACACACAAGTGGTGCAGTGGAATTTGAAGCACTTCCTTTGCACACTGATCCATAAAAAAAAAAACCTTAGAAATTCTCTCATTGAATCAAGACAAAAGGAAAAGAGCATCTTGATCACCAATGTTGATGACTGTACTTCATAAGATCCTGGATCAATCAGATACAATTGTAAAAGAAAGGTAATTGTCACAGGAAACATCAACCAAACCATCACTATGTCTGCATGAGAATACTGGATTCACTACTTCTAGTAATTATGGGCAAAGAAACATGGATACCTACCCACCAGCACCTGCTCACGCAACTTCTTGGAATTCCATCAAACACCTGGGCCTGCATCGTGTGCGACCATCAAACAAGAGGGTAGAAAAGTTTGCTGCAGCGTTGGTACAGCTACATAAGAATGCTTTCTGACAATTACAAACTGTATAGTTACAGGAACACTGTAGGAAACTGAGATGCATCAACTAAAAAACCTGGAAGATACAACTCTATGTAAATAACTGAGGATGACAATGTGAGTGTCAGGAGCTATAGGGAAGGATTCAGAGTTAAACGTCATTCAGTGCAGTTGACAATACCATTCACACGTACCTGATTGAATTGGTATTGCCAAGATCGACGCCGGGGAAGTGCAGGACGCCGCCTCAATGCTGATCGCCGAGACCGCCACTCGTCCGCGTGCCGCGCGGGACTCCGCCTCGTCGATGGTTCCCAAGATCGCTGCGCCGCCGCTCGCCAAGACCGCCGCTCGTCCGCGTGGCGCCGCCGCGCGGGACTCCGCCTCGCCGATGGTCGCCAAGACCACCACGCCGCCGCTCGGCAAGACCGGTGGTCGTCCGTACCGCCGCTCGTCCGCGTGCCGCCGTCGTGCGGGACTCCGCCACGCCGCTGCTCTCTCAGACTGCAGCGCCGCCGCTCGCTCGTCGCACGGGACTCGGACTCGACTCCGACTCGCCGCTGCTCGCAAGACCGCCGCACCCCCGCTCGGCCACACGCTGGCGTGGCTCCGGGAATGCAGAGATCCAGTGGCAACGTTGGAATCCATAGGAGGAAACGAAGGAATGCGGGAAAGGAAGGAGTGCGTGAATTTTGGAGAGATATTGTGCGGTAGGAGGAGGAAGGTTGCATGCACGGGATTATTTTGGGAGATATTGTGCGGTAGGAGAGGATAGGAGGAGGAAGGTTGCATGCATGGGATTTGTCATGAGTAAGGATTATACACTTAATCCTGATCGTCGGATGTTGTTTGAGTATGAGAGAGAAGATTAAGAAGTAATCTGGAACGTAGATTTGAATAGATTTGAACGAAACGAAGTTGGTGCATTAGTAGGGTAGATACATAAAATGTAAGGAGAGGCTTACGGGGCTCCCACTTACATGCAATTCATAGGGAGGGCTAGAGCCCGGGTTGCCTAGGTGCTAGCTCACAAACTCAAATGTGTCAAATACTGATTGCAAAAATTGTCATCTCTTCAATGAGGAATTAAAAAATCATTGTCTAATTGAATAAAAGGATCTGATATTTCTTTTGTCTCCATACTCCTTTACCTATTCATATCTCATATGCATATTGACAGATAAGCATAGCATTCACAATAGTTCCTTCTCGTCCACAAAAACAACATGCATATGGTGCTCGGATGTGTCTATGTTTAAGTTGCATTCCGATCGGCAAACAATCATGACCAACTATTCAAAGTACTACTTTCTTCTTTGTAGGAGCCTTGATCATCCATAGTTGTTTCCACGTCCTCTGTATTTCATCTTTCTACGTTTGCACACTTCTGGTTTTAACTAGCCAAATCACTAACATAATCAGCCAAAACCAATAAACATAATAGGTTTCCTCCTACTTCTCACTTACCCACAACAGTAGATTGGTGATGCATATGTCTATGTAAAACCAATTAAGGCATTCCTTCTATTTGTGAGGAAACAACTAATATGCTAGCCATCAGAGTCAAAGGAAAATAGGTGTTTATATTGCTTTGTGGTTGAAATAGGTTCCATAATAAGTAACAACGATTCTTGATATCATGCAAACCAAATTATTACTCATGCAAAAAATGTTAGGAGAGTAGAAAGAGTTCACATGAGCATGCGTCAACGATGTAATTTGACCCTGACCATTTTAGCCTGGCCGCATCCTTCCCCTCGAAGACTCCTTCCCCACGCCTTGCCCTTCCGCCGCCACCTGCTCGGGCCCCTCCCCTTCCTCCCCTCCCGTCTGTGCCGGCGGCGAGAAGGGGTAGGGTCCCCCTCCACCGGTCGATCTATTAGTTACCTAGGTTTTTTTAGCTGCATTGTTGCCTTTATGGTCTTGTCCCTTAATGATTTCTACTACCATGGTAGCGCCGCCGCCACCGCTGTCGTCGTCATCGTCGACCCTGCTACATCGGTATGTTTAAATAAAGTCATTTCTCCCCTCCGCCCATCCTCCCCGTCGCCATCTCCTGCAGCTCCTCCCCCGCCCTCCATATCCCCCTGCCGTGGGAGTTTGTGCCCTTCCACCGCAAATCTGACCGAGCTTATGGTCGATTTGTCTCCCCTCGTTCGGGTCCCCTCTTGGGGGGGTTTGAACCCTGGATCGGTTTTCGGCCGAATATCCCGTCCGGTTGTTTTCCCCATCTTCCATCTCCGCCACTCCACTACGCTCCGTCTACCAACGTGCAGCCAAAGTGCTTGCAGTTCAGTACTCCTACATGGTACATCATCCTAGGCCACTAACTCGATGAGCTCGCCATCACCAAGGATTCGACTTCGAGCATCACCACTGTGGGGGATCGATATTCGGGACGCCCCAACCCGAACTCTCAAGTATCCATCCACGGATGAAAGCGCTCCCGGGATCCAAGGCACGACTGTCGACTCCAAGCGCGCGAGGTCTCCACCGCGGAGGAGGTCCCCTGCGTACAGAACGGACCCCACGAGCCCCCCCGAGAGCTCTACCTACAGAGGTTCCCCGGACCGCTCCGAACGAGCTCTCATCAAGAGAGGTCTCCGCATACCTACAGCGAGAGCTCTCCTCCGAGACCTCTCTCTAAACTACTCGAGCACCCCATGCAATGAGCCCTACGCAGGCAATCCGGGAGAGCTCATCCTTCCAGTACAACGGGTACAGAAGTTGGCCAACAACTCTCTGACAAGCCCAACCACTCCCTGACGATCACTGTAGCCATGCGGGGTTACAGGGACAGGGAGAGGTCATTTGACCATGCCGCCGTACCCCGTCGACTCCAACAGCTCCCGCACAGTGACCGGCGGGTACGTACCAGGTACCATACACCCATACATGGCATGGGCGCATCCCATACCGAGGAGACGGTTTCCAACTCCGATTAGGGACAAGGCGACACCTGACCACCGCCCCAAACCGCGATTCTCACCCCAATTTCAGCATCAAAGCACTTTCGAGCTCGAAGCGGCTCTCACCCTACGACGCGAGCTCGACCAAGAGCTCTCACCACGCTCCATGCTCTCTGTATACTTTCTCTACTCCTCTGAAAGTCCTCCCGTCAGGAGGAAGGCGATGTCCCCGCCCCCCTTGCGACTATAAAAGGGAAGGTAGGCCTCTGGGCTAGGGCAAGTGACTCTCGCATTCTACTCCTCATTCTCCACCCCCGCACGATATTGGCACTCGCCTCAATCAAAGAGACTTGGGAGCTCTCCTCCCTCTCTCGCCCTGCTTGTACTGAGCCCCGGTATGAGCATTTGAGCTCGGATAGTGATCACAATGGAGTAGGGAGCCCGATTTGCCCCGAACCAGTATAAATCCTGTGTCATTGTCTCTAGAGCTAGGCCATCGAAGCACACATTAGCCAGACATTACTGTGACGGTGGTATTAGACCACGACAACCACCAACCTCCGGCGACGACTATCTACGAAACCTTCGGTTGCCTGGAATGCTTCTCCTTAGCTCGGTCGCTCCTCTTTCAACCGACGTGAAGCGCGGTCCTCACACCTGGGTGTATGCGCCTATGGCGCCTCTATGGCCCCCCGCCGGCGTCCATCACCGGAGCTGTCTTCACCCGCCCGATGCGGCGTGAGGACATCCCCGTCCGCGTCCGTGGCGCCACCGACTCCGTCCTCATCAGCATGGGGCGGAGCTCCACTTCCCGATGACCATCCCATCCGGGCGCGAGCCGCACGCGTCCTCATCAAGGACCTGCTTCCGAACATCCACGCGAGCGTGACCTACTCCACCGCCAACGCCGTCCTCCAGCTCGCCAGAGAGGAGGCGCTATCGGTCGACGAGTTCACGGCGGCCTACGCCAGGATGTACCCCGACGGGCAGCCAGGCCTACCACTCTCTTCGGGCGACGAGCCCCCCGCAGACAGCGTCCGTGAGCTCGAACTCGCCCTCGACGGGATGAGCCTCATGGATCGCGACCCCACGCGTCGGTGCTACATGTGCGAAACCCCGAGGGTGTAGCGCAAGATGTCCACTCCGACGACGCCTCGAGCACACGCCTCGGGGGAGCCCGCCGCGCCCCGGCCCGAGCCCCGTGCCGACCGGGATCAAGGCTCGGCTCGACGAGCCGGACGAGCTCGTCTTGCTGGGCAGCACAAGAGCGCTAGACCCTCCTTGCCCATCGGGAGGAAGGCAACACTCTCGGGCCCGAGCTCGAGCTCGTGAGGTGCAAGACCGCATCAACCGGGATGAGGGACCCGAAAACTCCCGCCGGTGTTTGGGAGGGCATCCCGGGCACTCCGGGCGGCCGCCACACCGCCAGCGCCGCTGCCCGGCCCCGAGGAACCCGAGGCATGGAGGGCCCACGAACAGCTCAAGAGGCTCTTGGCGGAGGCGGCGGTCCAGCGGCGCGAGAGCTCCGCATCCCATCGACGCCGCTTGGAAGAGCACGAGGCCTCCTCGCTCCCGAGGCGCCCACGTGCGTCGTCGGCGATCGGCGAAGACCGCGACGCGCGGACACCATCAACGCCGCCGAAGGCGGAAGCTCGGCCGACAAGAACGTCCCCCGAGACGACAACAAACGCCACGGCGACAACCACGACAAGCGCCCACGAACGTCATGGCAAAGCGGCGTGGCGGTCGCTCGACGGCCGAAGAAGACAAAAGCCGGAGCCCAACTCCGGACCGACGCCCTTAGAGCCCCTCTCCCCGGAGAGGTCACCGTCCTGCGAGCTCGAGCTCGAGGAGGCCGAGAGCTTTCGGCTCGCGCATCCACGACGCCCCTTTCCCTTCTCGCTTCCGAGCTCCGACCTCGGTGTAGAAGTACAACGGGGAGACGGACCCCGCCACATGGCTAGAAGACTACCGCCTGGGGTGTCAGGCCGGCGGAGCCGACAGCGACTACTTCATCATCCGCAACCTCCCACTCTACCTTGCAGATTCCGCGCGGTCATGGCTCGAGCACCTCCCCGAGGGCACTATCGGCAACTGGGAGGACCTGCGTGACGTCTTCGTCGGCAACTTCCAGGGCACCTACGCCAGGCCCAGCACGACGTGGGACCTCCGAGGGTGCAAGCAGAAGAAGGAGGAGGGCCTGCGCGACTACATCAGGCGCTTCTCCAAACTCTGCAACAACCTCTCCGAGGCCTCCGACGCCGAGATCATCACCGCCTTCACCTTCGGCGCCACCTGCAAGACCTTGATCCACGAGCTCAGCGTCCAGAAGCCCAAGACCGTGAAGGAGCTCCTCGACCTCGCCACCCGACAGGCTAAGGGAGAGGACGCCGTCTCCGCCGTCACCGGCAAGGGCAAGCCCAAGGCAGACGACGACGTCGCCGAGGGATCCGGAACCCGCGCTCGCAAGAACAAGAAGAACAAGAAGAACAAGCGTCCCCGCGACGACGATGATGGAGAGTTCGTCGGCGTGGCGGACAAGCGCAAGGCCGGCCCCAAGGGTGGCGGGAACTTCGTCCCCAAGGAGCATTTCGACAAGATGCTCGAGGCGCCATGCCCGCACCACGAGGGCCCAGTCAGGCACAAGATGAAGGACTGCCGCCTCATGAAGAAGCACGTGATGGGCACGTTGCGGGGCGGGGGCAAGGACGACGACGACCAGGACACGTGGCCGGCCCCGACGAGTTCGACGCCGACGTCTAAGTCGAGGATGGGGTCGTCAACGTCGTCTTCGGGGGAGCTCCCGGCTACGAGTCCAAACGCCGCCAGAAGCTCACGCGCCGCGCGGTCCTCTTCACCGAGCCGGCCACGCCCGAGTACCTCAAGTGGTAGAGCTCGGCAATCACCTTCGACAAGGCGGACCACCGCCGACACATCCCGCACCGGGGGTACCCACTTGTCGTCGACCCTAGCATCGGCACCATGCGCCTCGGGAAGGTGTTGATGGACGGCGGCAGGCGGCCTCAACCTGCTCGGGCGGATCGACCTCCCCGTCACCTTCGGCACTCCGGACAACTTCCGTAAGGAGGTCCTCACGTTCGAAGTGCTCCCGTTCAAGAACGCCTACCACGCTCTGTTGGGGCGGCCATGTTACGCCGGTTCATGGCCGTCCCCAACTATACCTACCTCAAGCTCAAGATCCCCGACCAAAGGGAGTGATCACCGTCGACTCCACCTTCGAGCACGCCTTGCCGCGAGGCCGCCGCCGTCCAGTACGCAGACGCCGCCGTCGAAATCGAGCAGATGCTGCCCAAGATGGCGGCATGGGCCAACGCCGAGGACTCCCCTGAGCTCAAGAAGATGGCGACCACGACCTCCGTCGTCGAGCTCCCCAAGACCGCAAGCACGAGCTCGGACGTCGAGCTCCCAAAGGCGGCGAGCACGAGCTCTTCCGCCGAGAAGATCGCGGGCACGTTCGAGCCCGAGAAGGACGCCAAGGAGATCGCGGTCGACAAGGACGGGCGCATCCTCCGCGTGGGGTCCGAGCTCACCCCCAAATAGGAAAGCGAGCTCGTCGACTTCCTCCGTGCGAACCTCGACGTATTCGCATGGAGGGCCTTGAATATGCCCGTCATACCGAGGGAAGTCGCCGAGCACTCCTTGAATATCAAACCCGGCTCTCGGCCGGTGAAGCAAAGGCTCAGACGTTTCGACGACGACCGACGCCAAGCAATCGCCGAGGAGATAGATAAGCTCTTAGCCGCTAGGTTTATCAAGGAGGTGTATCATCCCGAGTGGATAGCCAACCCTGTACTAGTTAAGAAGAAGAATGGGAAATGGAGAATGTGTGTTGATTACACGGGTCTCAACAAGGCATGCCCAAAGGATCCGTTTCCTTTACCGCGCATCGACCAAATCGTTGACTCCACCTCCGGGTGCGAGACACTCTGTTTTCTCGACTCTTACTCCGGCTACCACCAGATCGCGATGAATGAGCTCGATCAGCTCGCCACCCCCTTCATCACTCCGTTTGGCGCGTGCATTCGTAAACAATGTCTTTCGGTTTGAAAAACGCCGGCGCCACCTTCCAGAGGTGTATGCAAAAAGTCTTCAAAGAGCTCCTCGGCAAGCTCATTGAAGCGTACGTCGACGACATCGTAGTCAAGACGAAGTGCTCAAGAGAGCTCGTTCCTGACCTCGAAAAGGTTTTTGCCAAGCTCCGCGAGTACGGAGTCAAGCTCAACCCCGAGAAGTGCGTCTTCGGGGTCCCCCGTGGGAAACTGCTCGGCTTCATCGTCTCCGAGCGCGGCATCGAGGCCAACCCGAAAAAATCGCCGCCATCACCGACATGGGGCCGATCAAGAACGTCAAATCTGTGCAGCGACTTACGGGATGCCTGGCAGCCTTAAGCCGCTTCATAGCTCGACTCGGGGAACGGAGCCTTCCGCTGTACAAGCTTCTGAAGAAGTCAGAGCGCTTCGTCTGGACCGACGAGGCCCAGCAAGCTCTCGACTCCCTAAAGTAGCTCTTGGCCAATCCACCCATGCTCATAGCGCCTGCACCCGACGAGCCCATCCTCCTCTACATCTCAGCCACATCAAAGGTGGTGAGCACCGCGCTCGTCGTCGAGAGAGCGGAGGAAGGCCATGCACTCAAAGTCCAGCGCCCGGTGTACTTCATTAGCGAAGTCCTCACCGACACCAAGACCCGCTACACACAGCTCGAAAAGCTCGTGTACGCGCTGTTGATCACCCGGCGTAAGCTCAGGCACTACTTCGACTCCCATTCGGTCAAGGTCGTCTCCAAGTACCCACTTGGAGAGATCATCCGTAGCCCCGAGGTTACAGGCCGCATGGCCAAATGGGCAATCGAGCTCATGGGACCTGACATCTCCTACGTCCCCAGGGACGCCATCAAGTCACAAGCTCTAGCTGACTTCATCGCCGAATGGACCGAGGTGGAGCAGCCGCCCAGGCCCGACGACATCGAGTACTGGACGCTGTACTTCGACGGGTCTGTGAAGAAGTACGGCGCAGGCGTCGGGCTCGTCTTCGTCTCCCCGAACAAGGTGCGCATGAAGTACTCCATCCGCCTACACTTTCCGGCGTCCAACAATGTGGCCGAGTACGAAGCTCTGGTCAACGGCCTGCGCATTGCGCGCAAGCTCGGCGTCCGGCACCTCGAGGTCCGAGGCGACTCCGAGCTCGTCAAGAATCAGGTCATGAAGGAAGTCGACTGCGTCAACCCGAAGATGATCGCGTATCATCGAGAAGGTACGAGAGCTCGAGGAACACTTCCACGGGCTCGAGGTCAACCACATCCATCGCCACCTCAACAACGACGCCGACCTCCTCGTCAAACTCGCCTCGGACCGATTGCGGTCCCGCCTGGCGTCTTCATGCACGAGCAACACAAGCCGTCGATACGACTCAAAGAGGAACCCTCTGCGGCGGGGACGCCGCCTCGAAGGCCGACGCACCGAGCCCGGACCCCATGGAGATTGACGCCTCCACGAGCTCGACTTCATCCGGCGCGAGGACCTGCCTAATCACGAGCTCAAGCCTGGTCGGCTCGGGGGCTGGGTCGACCACGGCAACCCCCAGACCCGACTGGCGGATCCCGCCGCTCCTTTGGCTCGAAGAAGGCAAACTCCCCCCGGCGGGAGGAATCAAGACGCCTAGCGCGGAGAGCCAAGTCCTTCGCCGTCATCGGAGAAGAGCTCTACGACGCGGAGCCTCTGGCGTCCTCCAGCGCTGCGTTACCTTCGAGCAGGGGGAAAAGCTCATCAAGGAAATCCACACCGGCAAGTGCGGCCACCACGCAGCCCCACGAGCTCTCGTCGGAAAAGCTTTCCGCCCGGGGCTTCTCGCGCCAACCGCCGTCGCGGGCGCCATCAAGGTCGTCCGACATTGCGAGGGCTGCCAGTTCTTCGCCAAACAGACACACCTCCCGGCGCAGTCCCTCCAAACGATCCCCCTCACTTGGCCGTTCGCGGTTTGGGGGCTCGACATGGTTGGGCCTTTCAAAAAGACTGCCAGGGGGTACACACACCTCCTCGTCGCCATCGACAAATTCTCCAAGTGGATCGAGGTCATGCCCATCGCGCGGTGCCGGGCTGAGGAGACCGTCAAGTTCTTCACCGGCATCATCCACCGCCTCGGGGTCCCGAACTCTATCATCACCGACAACGGAACGAATTTCGTAGGAGAGCTCTTCATCGACTGGTGCAGCGACCACGGCATCCGTGTCGACACATCCGCCGTCAGCCACCCGAGGACCAACGGACAGGTAGAAAGAGCTAATGGCATGATCCTGCAGGGTGTGAAGTCACGCATCTTCAAGAAGCTCGAGAAGTACGCCCGCCGGTGGCTCGCCGAGCTCCCCGCGGTCGTATGGAGCCTGCGTACAACGCCAAGCAGGGCCACGGGGCGAACGCCGTTCTTCCTCGTCTTCGGATCCGAGGCCGTGCTCCCCACCGACCTCGAATACGGCTCGCCCCACGTCCAGGCCTTCGACGAGCGCAACAATCAAGTACAGCTCGAAGACGCGGCCGACCAGCTCGATGAAGCCCGCGACATCGCCCTCATCCACACCGCCAAGTACCTGCAGTCCATGAGGCGCTACCACGACCATCATGTCAGGGGACGAGCCTTTAGCATCGGCGACTACGTTCTGCGCCGAGTCCAGAACTCGAAGGACAAGCACAAGCTCTCAGCACCATGGGAAGGGCCCTTCACCATTGACCAAGTGCCGAGGCCGGGCACCTACAAGCTCAAGGACCACCAAGGCCGAGTCCTCACCAACGCGTCGAACATCGAACAGCTATGTCGCTTCTATCCCCAAGTGTATTTCGAAATCTTGTAGCCACGAGAGCTCAATAAAAGCACAAATTCGATGCAAAAAATATGTGCAAGCATTTCGAATCTTTTCCTCCACGCATCTGAGCAACGACGGGCCTTCGTCCTGACAAAGCCCCGCCCTTGCTCGGGGGCTACTGGGAGCGGGGTGCACACCCCACGTTTTTTCACGAAACGATTTTTTCAAAATTCATGAGCTCAGAGCTCATCGACAAGCTCAAACTCTCGAACGAGCACTTCTCCCCCTAGTCCGAACGACGTCCTGAAACGATTAACTTATGAGCTCACCAATAGAGAGCATGACACGACTGCCTAAACGACCTCCCGCGCCCCCGCGGCTAGCGAGGAACGGCCCGTCATCCAGCTCCCGAAGCAAGAGCTCATACGAAAAATTGAAAGTAAGAACGAAACTCGACAAAGGGAAAGAAAGCACGTCGAACACAAGTTTCTCCTAAAGCATAACCACTTGAGTTTTTACAAAGCTGCCTCGACTACGAGGACTTAACTGGTTTAACAAAAGAGGCCAAGCCTCGAGCTCCTACTCCTCTGCAGGGGGATCCTGGTCCATCGGCGTCGGGGTAAGGACATCGCGCGCAGCTTCCTCCTCCCCGGCGAGCTCTTCGGCTCCTCCATCCTCACCAACGGGGGGCTCGTAGAGCTCTCGAGCTCTTCGGCAAGCAAGCTTGAAGAGCTCGGCGGAGAGCTCCGCCGTGACAGCCTCGGCAGCGGCAGACTTCTGCTCGGTGTCAGCATCGTCGACGCCCGGAGCCCACCCCGTCTTCACCAAGTCGACCTCGAACCTGGGGTAATGGGAGAATACGATGCTGACCGCCTTGTGCACCACGCGCGCCGCGTCCTTCTTCACCTTGCGCGGGGGCGCCCAAAGACCCGCCGGCCGGATCCGCCACATCTTCCACCCCAAGGGCGTCGCAGACATCCCCGATGGCGGTCGCGAGGCCCTCGCGGGCGCGCGCGAGCTCCGGCTTCCTCCGTGGCCTTGGCTACGCGCTCCCGAAGGTCCCCGAGCTCCTTCCGCGTATCCACGAGCTCGATGGTCCGCCGCCTCAGTCCGCCTCCTTTTCCTGGCGCGAGCTATGTGTGCTTCAGAGAGGACTCAGAGGCGGCGAGCTCCCGCCTCCGATCCTCGGCATCTCGCTCCACATTCGGGGTCTTCTCCTTCTCGACTGCAAAGGAAAACAAGGGGGTCGATACGGGTCACGAAACCCCGAAAGCGCAAAAGAAGATGGCCTCCCGCTTACTCCATAGCTCGTCGTAGAGCTCTTGCTCGTTATACCAGAACTCATAGTTCTTGGAATCAAGCCGGACCCTCTCTGCCTCCGAGGCGCGGAGATCGCACCAAAGCTCGGAAGCCTGGCGGTCGTAGGCTGAAGTCCCGACGATCGCCTCCCGATCCCCGACGAATAAAAAGGAAAAACTGCGAGAAGGGGCGGAAGCGCTTACCCGCGAGCTCGGAGTCACGGTGGCCGAGCTGCTCTTTGAGCTCGTCCTTATCCTTCCGCAGGGCGTCCGCGCTAAGCTCCAGCGCCGAGCGCTCGAGCTCCTTCTTCTCGAGCATCCCGCGGAGGGAGTCTAGCTCCTCCTGCATCTTTTCGCGCTGCCGCTTGTGGGCGAGCTCGTGCTCCTCCTCCTTCTCGGCCGCCTCGCGTAGCGCGACCTCCATCCTCTCCTGGGCCTCACGTGAGGCCCGGTCTTCCACCTCGCGGGCGTACTCCATGACCTCCTCCATTCGGCGTTCGAGAAACCCGTGCTGAAACTGCGTCGCGTCGATCTCCTCGCGCATATCCGCGCAGGTCGACGTCAGCTTACTAACCAGACCGCTAGCCCTTAGAGAGAGCCGCGTCAGCTGGTTGTACCCCCGGAGGGAATCCTGCACACCCCAAGAGTCGAAGCACATAAACACCGGGCAAGACACGAAGGGAAACATCTAAGTGCCATAACCGGCCGACGAACCCGAGCAAGGCGGAGTACACACGTCGGCCCTTCGGATGGGAGGCGGCGGGCTGCGGCGTCATCGAACACGAGGTTGCGGGAGACCGACGTCCACACCGGAGGGACGCTCGCCGCACGGCACCGCACCAAAGACCCTCGCCCGTCGACCTCCATCATCGTCGCGGCCAAGAACGGCACCCGGCGGGCATCGGTAACGTTGAGGCCGACGGCGTCCTCCACGACGTCTTCCGTAGGGACCTCCTCCTCCTCCTCGATGCGCGCCACCCTCGTGGTCGCGCCCTCGCCCTCGTCGACGTCGCCAACGGGGCTCGATGATGACTCCCTCCGAGAACCTGCCCCGGCTTCCCGCCGGCCCTCCTCTCCGTGCTCCACGACGGTCTCCGCCCGCCGAAGAGCTCGGCGCGCCCGAAAGGCTCCGACCCGCGATGGTGATCGGCGCCGACGAGGAGCCCGCGGCACGAAGTACCGGGCGATAGCGGCGCTTGTTGACAGTTCCCCTTGAAGGGGAACAACACCATCATCTCGGGACCCGTCGCCATCGCGGCCACCGTCGCCACCATCGACGTCGAGCTCGCCCCTGCGAGCTCGTCCCCGTGGAGCTCGTCATCGATGGCGCCATCATGCTCGTCATCTCCGAGTACGACGGCAGCGAGCTCGAGGTCGCCCGGCGTCAAGCTTCGCCGACGACGCGTCGGGGCCCCGCCGCCTCGAGCCCGAGCTCGCGACGATCCGAGCCGGGCGCCGCCATCTTCGGTAGCTTCTCGGGGTAGTCCGACGCCACCCCGAGCACAACCAAGCACCCGTCAATCGCAAACCAACCATGGCTGTCAATCAACGGTGCAAGGAGCGAAGGACTCACCCGACGGCCACCCTCTTCGTCTTCTTCTTCTTCGGGCCTCCGCCCGGCGGTGCTCTTGGCCCCCGAGCGGAGTACTCGCCCCTCAACCGAGGGCTCGGAAGCTGGAGCGACCGAGGCTGCGGAGCAAGAGCCGTCGCGCTCAGAGCTACGACCAGCGTCTGAGAACTCGTGGGGCCCGACGAGACCCCGGCCTCCTCGGCCGAGTGAGCGGATGATGTCGGGGCCTCCCTCGACAGCTCAACGCCGGACTCCTCGGCCGACCGCTCGCCGCCCCCCCGGACGGAGAACCGGTCTCCCCGCTCTGCGCAAGGGGATCTTGCGGCGGCGGGCACCGGTCTTGGCCCGGTGAGAAGTGGAGGTTGGGACCCAAAAGGACGTATCACGCCGACCTGCAGGGGCTCAAGCTTGTTAGGAGAGCTCGAAAACAACCACGGAACTACGAGAAGATGGAAAAAGAGCTCAGGCACGGCGACAGGGCACTCACCAGCGTAGACGTCTCCGCGTTCGGAAGGACCCCCGGAGCTCCCGGCCCCTCTCGGCCGTCTCCGTCACCAGCCCGGATAGAACTCAACACTGGTCGTCGTCGAGCTTGGGCGCGTTCGCCGTCCCCTTGAACGGGGACTTCTCTTCCACCATCTCCCACATGCGCGGGACCGGCGGCCCGGGGAACCCACCGACCGACGAAGCCAGGCCTCGATAATGTGGTTCACCGTCAGCCCGGCGTCCCGGAGCGCCTTGATCTTCTCCACGGCCGCCGACACGTCCCCCCTCGTGCCGGCGTGCGGGCCCTCACGCCTACGGCTTCGCTCCCCGCGAAGGTGCGCCCGGTGTACCGTGGCAGCGGGAAGGAGTCGTCGTTCTTCAGATAGAACCACTCCTCCTGCCACCCGGCGTTCTGCGTCGGGAAGTCATCGATGGGGAAGGTCTCACGGACTTTCCCCCCGCGCAGCTGCAGCGGCACGCAGGCAATCGGCGCCGGCCCGCCTTTCCTCGGGAGCGGCTGGATCTTGGCGTAGATATAGTGCTTGAAGAGCTCCCAGTTGGGGGGGATCCCCAACCACCCTTCGCAGAGCATCGCGAAGGCGGAGAACAACAAAGACACACCGTTGGGCGTCAAGTGCTGGAGTTCGATGCCCCAGTACGAGATGATCCGCCGGAAGAAGTCGTCGGCGGGCGTCCCGAGCCCGCGCTCGTGGAACGCGATGAACGAGATGATGTAGCCCTCCGGCGGGTCCGGCACGGCGTGCGTCTTCGGCGGGAGAATCCACTCCTCCGCCTCAGTCCGGGGAACGGCAGCCCGCCGACGAGACTGCACCTCTCGATCAGCCCCAACGACGCCACCGAGGGCTTCCACGATCCCATCCTCTTGCGCAGAGTCGACGGCGAAGCAGGGGAAGCGAGGGGTCGGACCGACGAGTAGGCGGCGGCGATCGGACTCTCTCTCTCTCTCTCTCTTTTTTTCTCTCTCTCTTTTCTCTGATCGAGCGGGCGCGAGGAAAGCGAGGGAAGCGAGAAAGGTAAATCCGCTCCCCGATCTCCCGCTATTTATAGAGCTCCCCACGACGGAGGCGACGAGGTGAAACCGTCGGGGGCCGCCACGCACCACGATCCTCCGAACCAACTCTGCGAAATCGCCGCGCGAGACGACACTGGCGAGCCGAACGGCCGCGACATTAATGGGATAACTCCCAGCCAACGGTAAGAATCTTAACGGTAAGATCTCAACGGCTATATTTTATCCAACGGGTAAAAATCCGAGAGCTCTACGCAACGGTCAAACCGTCGAGCTCCGCGGATCAATGCTCGCCACGCGAGCTCATCGTCTCGGGGTTCGAAGGCCGGCTCACCTCGTGAGCTCGAGAGCCGCCCAGAGACACCACGAGCGAGGAGCGCTTAGCAATAGCGGCACCGACTGCCCTCGCCCCGAGCTCTCGAAAGGGCTCGGGGGCTTATGCTTACGCGCGTCTGGGTCGCTGAGAGCTGCGACCGACTCTGGGCAAACCTCCCCGATGAGGAAACGCCACACCCCCGGTCGATACTCGGGGGCTCGAGAACAACAGAGTCGGGCTCTCAGAACCTGAGGTTGATCCACCAGTTGATCGAACGAACGAGCTGACGAGCTCGAACCTCACCCAGACTATCCGATCGCAGCTCACCGAGCACTCGATTCCAGCTAACGAGGCAAAATCGAGCCCGAGCTCACCACCTCCGCGAACTACCGCGAGGAACGGGTCAACGAGCCCACGAAAAACTCTAAAAAAGCCTCCGCGAGAATCTACTATTCTCACGAAGCCTCGGGGGCTACACCCGCGGGTGCGCTCGCGCGCACCCACGAACGACATACCCAATCCCCCGATAAGCTCTCGCCTCCACAATCGGTCGACAACTTGGCGCGCACGGGAGAGATCTTATCTCACCCGACGCTCGGGGGCTACTCTTGGGGGATCGATATTCGGGGCGCCCCAACCCGAACTCTCAAGTATCCATCCACGGACGAAAGCGCTCCCGGGATCCAAGGCACGACCTGTCGACTCAAGCGACTCCAAGGAGCTCCCACGCGTGCTGAACGGACCCCACGAGCCCCGCGAGGCTCTACCTCCACCCCCGGAGGAGCTCTCTTCAAGAGAGGTCTCCAGAGTACCTGAGAGCGGACCCTCTCGAACTACTCGAGCTCCCCATGCAATGAGCCCTACGCGAGGCAATCAGGAGCTCATCCTTCCAAGACAACTCTTGGCCAACAACTCTCGACAAGCCCAACCACTCCCACGGCGATCACTGTAGCCATGCGGGGTTACAGGGACAGGGAGAGGTCATTTGACCATGCCGCCGTACCCCGTCGACTCAACGGCTCCCGCCGCGGTGACCGGTGGAGTGCGTGCAGTACCATACACCCATACATGGCATGGGCGCATCCCATACCGAGGAGACGGTTTCCAACTCTGATTAGGGACAAGGCGACACCTGACCACCGCCCAAACCGCGATTCCCGTGTACGACGACGACCAATTTCAGCATCCAAAGCACTCAGGAGCTCGAAGACAGCTCTCACCCTACGACGCGAGCTCGACCAAGAGCTCTCACCACGCTCCATGCTCTGTGTGTACTTTCTCTACTCCTCTGAAGTCCTCAGTCCAGAGGAAGCTGATGTCCCTGCCCCCCTTGCGACTATAAAAGGGAAGGTAGGCCTCTGGGCTGAGGCAAGTGACTCTCGCATTCTACTCCTCATTCTCCACCCCCGCACGATATTGGCACTCGCCTCAATCAAAGAGACTTGGGAGCTCTCCTCCCTCTCTCGCCCTGCTTGTACTGAGCCTCGGTATGAGCATTTGAGCTCGGATAGTGATCACACTGGAGTAGGGAGCCCGATTTGCCCCGAACCAGTATAAATCATGTGTCATTGTCTCTAGAGCTAGGCCATCGAAGCACACATTAGCCAGACATTACTGTGACAGTGGTATTAGACCACGACAACCACCAACCTCCGGCGACGACTATCTACGAAACCTTCGGTTGCCTGGAATGCTTCTCCTTAGCTCGGTCGCTCCTCTTTCAACCGACGCGAAGCGCGGTCCTCACACTGGTGTATGCACCTATGGCGCCTCTACGCCACCCCCCCCCGGCGTGCCTGTCTCTCCGTCATCGTCGCCGATAACTTCGTGTGTGTTTATCCGGTCTAAGGACCTTCTTGTAATTTGGTCCTCTTCGAGGACCGAACTGTAAAACGGCGCTTAATACTCCCTCCATCTCAAATTATAAGTCGTTTGACTTTTTTTGTCTCTAAATTTAACCATTCGTCTTATTCAAAAAAATTTATGCAAATATAGTCAAATTTAAGTCATTCTTTAAGAAATTTTATTAATAAAGAAAACCACAACAAAAGAAGTGATATTTTGCATAAATTTTTAAATAAGGCGAGTGGTCAAACTTGTTGTTAAAAAGTCAAACGACTTATAATTTGAGAGGGAGGGAGTATAATATATATGTTTGTTGTAAAAAAAATGATGTAATTTGAACTTTTTGTTCACGAATCTGGGGTGACATCTATCTAGTACCACTGCTGCAACGTTTTACTGTCCACGTTCATGGACTGATGGATAGTACCAGGCGACGGAACGGACACGTGGCCGTGCTAATGGCGATTGCACTGTCTTAATGGGCCCGCGTAAACAGTTATCTTGCGTGATGCTCACCAGCCCATTTATGGCCCGCATGATATCCACCGTAGATGACCATCGGACGGTCGTGGAAGCTTGAACAAAGACCTGATCCAGCTGGGAATCTGAGAGCGAAGCTGCTAGCGCACGGCTGCGGGGAGAGGAGACGACGGCGCCGGCGTGGGCCCACTCGCCGGAGCGCGCGTGCGGTCGAAGCCGCGCGCGGCTCTGCCGAGCGGCCCCGCACCGATGCCGGTGAAGACTGCGCTCGATCGGGAGGTCTTCAGCGCGGTGGCGCTGCGGAGGCGGCGTGACGGCCTGGTGCAGCACGGCGGCGGCTCCGTCGCGCCCTTTGGTGCGGCCGCCGCGAGAGCAGCACCTGATACGCGGTGGGGTCCGCAGTGGCGGCAGCTGAGGCCTTACCATGATGCGCGTCCGCAGATGCGCTCGCGGCATCGGCGCCCCGGTGCGTGGCGGCCTCGGTGGCACTATGGCAGGCTGGCAGTTCGTGCGTGCAAAGCTCACCTGCGCACGCCTGATGGCCCGTCCGGCAAGGCTGCACGAGTGGACACCCAGCGGCGACACCAATCAGAGGTAAATCATCCCGCAGCCATAATCCTTAGTGCAGTCGGAGAATTTGGGGGAAATCATGATCAGGGTTCGGGAATTTGGAGAATTTTGTCTGAGATTTACATGATTCCTCTCCTACATGCTGATCCGATTAGGGACATTGTCATAATCCAAGGCTTGATTGTGCATACTCGTGACTAAGGAGCAATTGACGTTATGCTCACAGATTTCTTACACAATTACGACTAAATCGGTGAGCAGTTAAGCAGCACATTGGGCACAACATCATTAATCTGTGACTAATCATTACGATTAACTAAACCTAGGCCATCAACATGCATAACAAGGTTTAACCCGAGATGATTAGGCATAACCAGAGACTTGAGTGTCTTAGAGCATTGTTACTAAATAGGGCCTAGAACATCATCAGCGCAGCTAACTAAGCACAACAGAGAGCAATTAGGGAACTAATCAAGTAATTTGTCCTCAAAATAACTTATATCCGAGGTGAAATCCACATATCAGTCCAAAAACTAGATCAGTTGGCTCCGACACCAATATTAGATAAATTTGGGAGTAAACCACAGGGTCTCTGATCTAATTAGTTGGACATAAATTAATCTAATGTGAATTAGTGTCTAACCATAATCTGGAGCTGGATAGTTCACCATTGGCGAAGTAGATTAAGATCGCAGGCTTAGCACCTCACCTCGAATCCACTAGTGACACCTCCTATCACAGCCTTTGCTTGGTCTGGAAGGAGAGGGAGAGGGAGAGGCAGTGGCCTTCAAGCTGATCCAGCACCATTAGGATTGTTCAGTTAGTTTTGGAATTGGGTGGACACCCTTGCGCATGTGTGTACATAGGTTACTGTCTAACCCTTATATGTAGTGCCACTCAGCTTGGAGCCACAACCTTCGGTTGTTAGGGACCTAGGGACGCCCCTCATTGTGGTGCATAGAGGAGCTACGTGTTCCCCTTGACTTGGGGTTCAACGGTTCTAAGCATTGGCCCATCTTCAATAGCCCGAGATCACTTTTCCAACAATGTTTGCATGTTAAGTATATGTCCTTGGCGTCGCCTCGCCCCTCATGTGTCTTGGTGTTGTGAAGGGAGGCGCATAGAGGAGCTACGTGCTCCCCTTGACTTGGGGTTCAACGGTTCTAAGCATTGGTCCATCTCCAGTAGCCCGAGATCACTTTTCCAACAATATTTGCATGTTAAGTATATGTACATGCCATGTCTCGCCCCTTATGTGTTTTGGTGTTGTGAAGGGAGTGGGTCGCTACACGTTAACTTACTGTAATAACATGTCACCACATGTGTTGCATAATGCATATCACAATGATATTCTTTTGCAACTTTGCAAATTACATTCCTGTTTTTATAACATTGGGGCTCAACTTTAAGGTGTGAACTAGTCGCAAATGTGCAATTATCTCAGCATAATCAGCATTTCTATCATGATTCATGAATGATGCTGCCTATGGTATGGGCAACACAGCACCATACAAACTGATATAAGGTCTACAATTCACAAGCAAAAAAAGAACCAAATATATTATATCTGGCCTTCGACAAAATTTAGAGAAACATAGTAGCAAATATATAAAGGTAGTGGTTATTGGTGCAATCTGACATCACTGAGCACTAATATACTTATCTCTGATAGCATGCATCTCTGTAGTAGCATCGCTTATTGACAAACGCTCTGTGGGCAATTGCTTTGAGCAAAGCACACCAAGCTGAATGATGGCGGACAAACATTTCCTTGTTCTTGTTACATCATTGCTATTTTTTGCTTCATCATGCAGCCATAGGTTGGAATCTGCTATCTCCATAACTTTGTCAGGAAGAGCCGCCTCAGCATAACCATGTAGGCTTCTACCATCTCTGAACATATCATCTGTTGGCCTCTTTGCTGTGAACATCTCTAGAAAGGTGATACCAAGACTAAACATGTCATTGCAAGTCGATACCGCAATACCTTCTCCATATTCTGCATTGGATTAAAACATGAACATGTGTATGTATGTACAATAATATCATGTGAAGCACATGGGGGACAGAACGAAAAATTAGAGTTACCTGGAGCAATGTAACCGATGGTACCTCTTATTCCTAATGTGCTAGCAGAATTCACAGGATGCTTGCTTGTTGCTTCATCTAGAACTCTAGCAATTCCAAAATCTCCAACACGAGCTCTCATGTCCTCATTGAGAAGAATGTTACTCGGCTTGAGATCACAATGGATGATCGATGGCTGGCAACCATTGTGAAGATAGTCCAAAGCATCCACAATATCCACAGCAATATCCAACCTCTGTGACATGCTGAGTGCTCCTTGTCCGTCTGGGCCTTCTAAATTTGAGTGGATCCATCTATCTAAGCTGCCATTAGCCATGAACTCAAAGACCAGTGCTCTGAAGTCTTCACCCTGGTGGTTGATACTAGAACAACATGTAATGATCTTTAGAAGGCAGCGGTGCCTCACTCTTCTTATTGCCTCACATTCAGCTTGGAAGCTTCTGTAGGACCCTGATTGCTGAACATTAAACACCTTGACGGCGACGACAATGGCTTGATTTTCTAGTGTGCCTTTGTATACTGTACCATATCTTCCCTTTCCAAGCACATTTGCTTCAGAAAATCCATCTGTTCCTTTCAGTATATCATTGTACGGAACTATTGGAAGCTCTATCTCTGGAAATTGTGGTGGCAAATCTTTCTTTGGTGCTGTCTTGGACTTTCTGTGGTGAAATCCAGCCCAAACCAGAAAAAGTAAGATGAGACTTCCGATTGTTGGGATTGCTATTCTAAGAATCTTGGGTATGGCTTTCCTATTCTTTCTTGCATAAGAGCTTGGGCATTTTGGTAGATGGAGCTGTGGTATTCCACCACATAATGCATTGTTACCAACAACTGATAGTCTGGACAGATTTCTGAAAACCCCTTCTTTTGGTACTTCGCCTTGCAAATTGTTGTAGGACAGATCTAGGCGAAGCAGTGATGTTGAATTACCTAAAAGCTCTGAGATTGTTCCGGATAAATTGTTGTGGCCAAGATACAATTGTTGTAGGTTGGTAAGGGTAGCCAGGTTGCCTGGGATGCTTCCATTCAGTTTGTTGCGTGTCAAATTAAGTATGGTCAAGCCTGCTATGTTCTTGAATGTAGCTGGTATTCTTCCTTGGAATGAATTACCATCCATTAAGAGGATTTCCATGACCCTACAGTTGCCAATAGTATCTGGTATGTCACCTGACAATTTGTTTCCTGATAGGGACAGCTGTTCAAGATTTACCAAATTACCAACTTCTAATGGAAGTGGTCCCTCTAGCATGTTGTTGGACAGATCGAGAAGCATTGAGATCGATGGAAGCTCCACAATTTCATTAGGAATCAATCCAGTAAGATTGCCATTTGACAGATCTAGGAGTAAAAGTTTGCTCAAGTTTCCAATGCTTGGTGGAATTGTCCCCTCCAAGCTGTTGTGGCCTGCATAGAATTGAAGTAGTCTAGAAAGGTTTCCGATGGAGGATGGTAGATGTCCTGAGAGGTAGTTTGAATCGAGGGCTAGCTGCTGCAATTTTGTAAGCTTCCCGATGCTTTCAGGAATGACCCCGGTGAGTAAGTTTTTGCCAAAATCAAGCGTCTCAAGACCTGCCAAATTTCCAATATCTGATGAGATGACACCGGATATGCTGTTGTTTTGAATCTGAAGAAACTGGAGATTAGTAGACAGATTAACCAACGAGCCTGGCAGTTTTCCTGCAAATCTGTTCCATCCAAAGGCCAGTATCTGTAATCTACTACAATTCGCCAAAGAAACAAAAAATTCCCACTCTTCCTCGTTGTTTGCTTCTAACATGTTACCATTCAGAGTAAGCTCTTCAAGATTTTGAAATCTGCCCAATCCAGAAGGAACAATTCCAATAAAACTATTGTATCCGGTGTCAAGACCATAGAGCCTGGAGAGATTGGTTAGCGACGGCGGAAGTGCTCCAGTAAATTGGTTGTCGTCAATCGCAAGCTTTTGGATACTCGGAAGGCTTTTCCCTAGGTCAGATGGTAGACGGCCATGGAGCTGGTTGACACCCGTAGAAAATAAATACACAGATGACAGGTTGTACAGGGAAGGAGGGAGCAAACCAGAGAGATTGTTGCCAGAGAGCTGAAGCCATTTGAGATATGGATTGTTCCCGATGCCTTCAGGGATTGATCCCTCAAGATAGTTGATTTCCAAGGACAACACGGCCAGCTGGGAAAGATTGCCAAGAGACGACGGGATGGTTCCGGTAATGCTGTTATTGTCCAGTGCTAAAACTGAGAGTGCCGGCAGGTTGCCAATCTCGGCTGGGATGCTTCCCTGCAGGCCTTTGTTGTCTTGGATGACAATCTCACGGAGGTTGATGCAGCGGCTGATGTTGCTTGGGATGACACCAGTGAGCGTGTTTTGGCGCAAGTAAAGGCCTTGGAGCCGCCTGAGGGAGCCGATGCTGCCAGGGATCTCGCCGTGAAGGCTGTTGTACCTCAAGTTGAGTGAGCGTAAGAAGGTGAGGTTGCTGATGGCGGGGGAGATGGTGCCGGTGAGCCCCTGGGAACTGAGGTTCAGGGCCACCACCCTCCACCGGTGCCTCCTGCTGCAGGTGACGCCCACCCAGCTGCAGTACCTGGTGCTCTGGTTCCACGAGTCCAGCACGCCGGAGTGGCCGGAGATCTTGGCCTTGAAAGCCACAAGGGCTCTCTCGTCATGGTCATGGTCATGACCATGGTTTGGCGAATACATGGATGCATTGGTTGTTGCTGCAGCGGAGGTCAGTAGTAGGAGCAGCTGCAGCAAGCGCCTGTTTCTGAGGAGCACCATGCTGGCCTGTGGTGGCTGTGGGTTCGTTGCCAGCAGCGGTGGCGACACAGAGCTTATGGGTTTCTTTGGCTGATAATGCTCATGTAGCAGTATTGGTACATATGGAAACGCGCAGATGGCCAGATGCATTTCCTCCCTCAAGTAGCAGCTAGTAGTGGTATTTGCTGAATCACTATTCTATGATTTTTTTTTTTTCTTTTTATGACTCTGCGTTCTGGAAACGTGCTTTACAGCAACTCTAAGTGAAAATAGGTAAACCTTTCCAGCTTTCTCAGTCGCTAGAATAGGTGAGTGGACGCCGTTGTCCGTCTGTATGCCACCCAAGACCTTGGCTTCCATCCTTGTGAAGATGCACTCATTAGTGGAGACTAACTCGGCTCACGAGGTCTCCCTCTACTTGTTTGGTAGCCCATTCGTTTGCATTAGTCCAGTCGCTAACATCTACAGTACATCAACTGAATTGAACCACTCTATGGACTGCTTGTTTGGTAGCCCACCAGATACGTTTGGACTAGTCCACTCGCTAACATCCAGTACATCAACTGAATTGAACCATCACCGTGCTCTGTGGAGACGACTGACTCGGCTCACGAGGTCTCTATCTCCATGACTGCTTTGCCAATAATAATTCTAGCAGTGTAGAGGAATGGTGTAAAGGCGTCTGCTTTCCAGGAACTGTTGTCTTCCATCCTTGTGAAGATGCACTAACCGACTTTTAGTGCATGAGAGTTCTAGATAAGAGAAACTAGCCTCCTCCTAGACTGACGACTAAGGAGACCATGACTCGGTTCACAGGGTCTCCTCCCCTGCTTAGCTGCTTGCGAACAATAATTCATGGTAACTGCATGCAGAAGACTCACTGCCACCTTTGATTGGTACAGCTCAGTTTCAATGTTTATCACAAATTTAGTTGTGTTGATGTGCATTCTTTTGTTGACTTAAGTTATGCTACTTTGAGAAGAGTGGCTGATGTTATCAAGAACAAAGAATACGTTAGTTTGCATTATTATTTCAGTTTTCAAATGTTCTCGTCTCCTTGAAGTATTTACTTCGTGAATTGTAGATTGAACATTCTTTATTTACATAATATTCCGTCTGGTGTTCAAGATTAGCTACCTGGTTACACCACTTACTGATATGAACAAAAGAGATTGAACTCCCAGAAGCAATATATTTAATCTCGTGAACAATGACTTTTGTGACCTATGCATTATAGAACATTGTATCTTCCAGGTAATATTCAAGGAGTCCGAGGCCACATGCCTGATAAGGAATATGCTCCTTCACAAAGTAAGAAGCATGATGAGTCCCCAAAGCTTCAATCATCTCGGCATCTGTAGTTCTATCAAGTGGATGGCAGCAAGCAGCTACAAATGACCCTGAATGGTTTCTAATCACAGTACCAATGTCTACGTGGAGGATCATCAAAGGTGGCTGCAACCCATTTTACGGATAAACGAGGTTCACACGTGTGAGATGTAGATGATTTAAACATGTGTAGAAATACCATTTCAGTGTATGCTTTTACCATCTCAGCAGTCCAATGGGGATGAACCCAACTTTTTTTTTTTAATTTTGAAGAGCATTTCTTGCCTCCCAAATGTGTCATATAGTGATAGCAAAGATTATCATGTCTTCATGTGATGCTTCAGCAAAGAATTAAAAAACTATTGTCTAATTGAATTTGAGATTTCGTTTGACTCCATACTCATTTACCTCTCGCCATATCTCTCATATGCATGTTGACACATAAGCAGACCAGCTCAATAGTTTCTTCTCGTCCACAGAAACAAACATGCATATGGTGTTGGGATGTGTCTACGCTTAAGCTGCGTTCCAGTCAGTAAACAATCATGAGCCATTCTTCAAAGTATTATTTCCTTCTTTATTGGATCATTCATCATTCGTTTCCACATCCTCTGTATTTATTTCTTTTTTTTTTAGAAAACACATCCTCCGTATTTCAAATTACTATATTTGTACACTTTTGGTTTCGCCAAGATGGATACACAAACATATCCACCAAAACCAATAAGCATAATAGGTTTCCTCCTACTTGTCACTTCCCCTCAACATTTTTTTTATTTGTGTTTCTCCTCTGTTGCCATCGATGGTGGCTTCAAGCCTAGTGACCACGTTCCTGTTCTCTTTGTTCATATTTCTCCATGTGGTCACACCCTTCTTTACGTCGATGATATGGTCATCATGGGCGACGACTCTCAACACATTGCCTTTGTGAAGCAGAGTCTTAGTGACAAATTCCTTATGTCTGATTTGGGTCCCCTTTCTTACTTTCTTGGTCTTGAGGTCACCTCTCCACATCTGATGCTATTTTCCTCTCTAAGAGAAGTTCACTCAGGACCTCCTTTCTCGTGTTGCTCTCAGTAATCATCGTACTACTGATACTCTTGTATGACTTGCTGATCCCACTCGCTTTTGATTCACTCTTTAATGTAAGAATAAAGAATTGAATTAAAAGGCTTGCTTTGACCCTTAGGAGTAGGTAATCCGTTCTCTATCCTATCGTCAGCTTGTTGGGAGCCTTTGTCTATCTTGGGATCACTCGACTTGAATCACTCACTTTGTTCATGTCTTGAGTCAGTTTGTCTCAGCTCCTACCCAACTCCACTATGCTCGCCTCCTTCAAGTTCTCTCCAGCTTTAGGCGTACTCTGATGTGACTTAGGTGGGATCGCTACTCTCTCTCAGCTTATTTTGTTTTCCCTGGCTCCTCGTTGATTGCCTGAAAAACCAAGAAGTAGACTATTGTTTTCCGCTTGAGTGTTGAGGCTAAGCTACGTGTTATGGCGAATGTGACCGTAGAGGTGACATGGCTATGATGGCTTCTTGAGGATTTTGGTGTCCCTACCACGGCACCCACTACGACACCCACTCCTCTCTCTATTGACACAGTGCGATCAGTATTGCTCGGGACCCAGTCAAGCATGAGCTCACTAAACACATTGGTGTTGATGCTTCATACATGAGGTCGCAGGTGCATGATCAGGTTGTGACGCTTCACCATGTGCCTACGAGGTTCAACTAGTGGATTTCTTCACCAAGGCACACACATGGGCCCAACATAGATTTCTTCTCTCCAAACTCAGCGTTGTAGATCCACCATAAGTTTGAGGGCGGGTGCTAGATGTATAGATGTACTTGTATTTTCCCTCTACTTGGAGGTGTTCTTTGCACTTGTACACACATGTATACTTGCCCCTTTGGGCCTTGGAGTAGAATGAGTTGGCATTCTCTAACATATGCTACATCCGACATCGTCGCCGACGCCGCAACCATCGACAACGTCCACCCCGCCATAACCCGGTCCAATCCCTATTGGATCTAGATGCCGTCAACGTCAATGGTTGCAATGAAGGAACTACAAGTGGTGAGCATCGATGACTTCACGGGCTTTGGCACGGTCCAAGCCAAATTAAATCTGTATGATTCCAACGACAACTTCGTTGTGGAGAAACAGCAAGTTGCGAGTTACACCGACCAACCCGTCGTCAACACCACGCTAACGGAATTCCCTTCATCCACCATCAAGAAGGTGGTGTCAAACAATAAATAAACACATAAGATAGTGTGATGGTTCTCTGAGCAATAATGAGATGCACCGGAAATAATAAGCTTAAAACTTAGCTCAAAAAGGCCCTGAAATAATTAGGGGACACACATTAAATTGCCTATAAACTAAAGTAGAAAATAATCATACATTTCTTAGGAGAAAATTTATCATTAGTGCCTCATTAAGATTAAATTGTGCCTCTCTAGTAGTCATAATGCTAGAACATGAAAAGGACATGGTTTTTATTTGGTCAAAAAGTATCCCAATATAATAATGCAATGATATGACACAATTAGAAGAACTAGTGTCGGGTTCCGCTAGATTGGGCCGGAACCGACACGTAGATGGTGATCGTCGTCGGGGAAGAAGAGAGGGGAGGCGGCGGCGGGCGGCTGCCGCGCCGTGGCGGCGGCGCGACGGCGCGGGCGCGGGCGAGGGCGGCGCGGTGGAGACGGCGGGGCGGGGCAGGGGCGGCGCGCGGGGAGAAGGGCAGGCAGGAGATTGGGATAAATTTTCTTTATTTGCTTGTTGCCCCGAAAGATTACAGACCCCCCTTACTTATATAGCCCTAATAGTGGGACTTGTATCTCAAGCAATCTCTCTAAAGGTTTCCTTATAGATTGGAATACCTTTTACAAGCATGTCCTATTTATTTATTTCCTAATAAGGGTCTCCCTTATAGATGAGATATCCCTTGCACACCAAAACACCTAAAGATAATCCTAGATATTTTCCCTCTTTTTCTCGAATTAGTTGCCGAAGAATCCGCGGAAGGAAGGGAGGGAGGCGGAGGCGGCGGCTTGAGGCCCGGGGCGGCGCCGCACTCCTTGGGCCTATCGGGCCTGTCCTTCCAGGCCCCTATTTCCTGGATCATGACAATTAGACATTATGGTCCACAAAAGTATATATCTGTAAGAGTATCTAATAATCCTTCACAATCTATGATTTTTTTTTTTTTTTTTGGAGAATGAAAAAAAATCACCTCCAACAACTCCTAAACTCACCTCGTAATCTTTTTAGCACTTGAGGAAAAAAAAAAAAAAAAAAAAACTTTGCACATAAAGATGATCGGACTCCAGGTCGTGCACAAAATGTTGTATCCTTTAGCCAGTTATAGGTGGAAGGGCTGGGAAAGAATAAAGAGCAGGAAAAAATTATTGCTGATCCAAATGTGCCAGAGTGAAAGAACATATAAAATTGGTTAACATAATTTGGATATAATATAGGATAAGTAAAGCACTTTTCCTATATTTCAGGTGCCTTAAATCTTCTTAAATTTTTAGAAAACACTTTTTAAATTGTCCTTGTGCTAACACATATATAATTTGTTATACTTTTTATACACATATAAGATTCCAGACAACAATTTTGTACTACTACATTGTTATTTTTATGATTTGTTATTTGTCATTGTGTCATAGTAACACTTTAAATTTTTTTTCCTTGTCTAACTATAGAAAATAATTGTTAATTTTTAAATTGTCCTTGTGCTAACACATATAAAATTTTGTAAGGTTTGCAGTTTTGTTTAACTGGTTTTTATTATTGGAACCGAAAATTACAGATTGTGTTCATAGAAATTGCAACGAACTAAACCTGCAATTTTAGTATAAAATATATGCAATAGTCGCCGCTTGAAATAAAACAAAAATTTAGACACCTGAAATTTAGCAAATCCCAAAGTAAAATTGTCTTCTATTTTTTTTTTTTGGGTTGAGTTATAGGTCACTCTAGTAGAAACAAAAAGAGTGAAATACCCTAGAATACATGAACTTGCGTATTTGTGTCAAATAGGTCCATGGACTTAGAAACCAGCCATTCACCCCTTGAACTTGCGAACCCGTTCACCCTGTGTCTAATCCGGTTTTGCATGGCTTGCATGGCAGTTTTTACTGCGTGGTTTTGCATGGACACTACGATGTTGACGTCGGCGATGACATCAACTTCTTTTTTATTTACAAAATTGATATCTTTTTATTCGAGCTCAAAATATAGCAAATAATGTATCAATTTTGATCGTCTCGATGAGCTCTTTGCAATGGTGTACTCGAATAAAAAGATATCAATTTTGCAAATAAAAGGTGTGTTGATGTCATCGCGACATCGGATCGCAGATGTCTATGCAAAACCGCTTTGAAAACCACCATGCAAAACCGGGTTGGACCAGGGGGTAACGGGTTCGCAAGTTCGAGGGGCTAGATGGTCTGGTTTCTAAGTCCATGGACCTATTTGACACAAATAAAAGATTCATGTACCTAGTGTGCATTTCACTCTTCATATCATCCACTGTAGGTCCTTAAACTTGTCCTAAGGTCTCATCCAGTCCATCTACTTAGAAACTAGATAAACAGGTCCCTAAACTTGTCAAAAGGTTTCATCTAGGTCCAAAACCGTGTTTGGTAGGCGGTTTTGCTACAGTAAAAGTTTTTTTTTTTTCAATTTAGATAGAGATCTTTGAAAAATCATAATAAATTATAGAAAAAATCATAAAATCAAAAATCTATTTTTTTTTTTTGGACTTCACATGAGTAGATCTACAAGTGAACATATAATATGGTATACTTCAGTACAAAATTTTTTGCTGAAAGCTTTTATTTTTTTATTTATTTATTTGGTTTGAATCTTTAAAAAATCATAGTAAATCATAAAAAAAATTATAAAATAGAAATCTAGTTTTGTTAGACTCCACGTGTGATGTCTATGCGGTGAGTATATAATATGATATGCTTTAGTCTAATAAAATAATTAAAAGTGCAGCTACGAGTTATTTCAACTAATTACAGGAAAGCATGGATTAAAGCTTCCCTTGCAGATACTAAGACGAGACATTAAAGCAGGCAGACTAACAGCATGGAGGGACTAATAGCTGTGCAACAAGCAAATTTAGTCATAAAAAAATTTCTGTTAGCACTAGTTGCCAGCGCTCCGTTGCCAACGAATGCAGCCAACGCTTGGTCTTTACGACCGTAATTAAATGACCCTCATCGGTAACCCAACTTACCTGCTATTTTGGTGGATTTGCAAAATGGGGCGCCTGATAAATAGATGTGGAGGGAGTATTCACTTGTAGATCAAGTCCCCTCAAAAAAAAATTGAATTTTTCATTTTATGATTTTTTTTTATAATTTACTATGAATTTTCAAAGATTCAATCTAAACGTTTTAAAAGGAATAAGACAAAAACCATTTACTTTGTAGCAAAACCGCCTACCAAACCTGGTTTTGGACTTAGATAAGACGTCGGGACAAGTTCAAGGATCTGTTTACCTAGTTTCCTAAGTATATGGACCTACAGTAAATTTTACTCCTTAAAATAATTAAGAGGATATTTTCTAATGGGCTAAAATAATGACACTAGTAAAGATTGAAAAATGAAAAATTCCGTAATGCATCTGGATCTCTAACATGCACACGCACTGGTTTAATGGGCCTCGCCAGCCCACTTATGGCCCGCATGATATCCACCGTAGATGACCATCCAACTTGAATGAACGGCGGGTGCTGGAAATCTGAGAGCTCGGCTGCGGGGAGGAGACGGCGGCGCCGGCTTGGGCCCACTCGCCGGAGCACGCGTGCGGGCGAAGCCGCGCGCGGCTCTGCCGAGCGGCTCCTCGCCGGTGCCGGTGAAGACTGCGCTCGGGAGGTCTTCAGTACGGTGGCGCAGCGGAAGCGGCGTGACGGCCTGGTGCACCACGGCGGCCGCTCCGTCGCCCTTATGGCAGGCTGGCAGCTCGTGCATGCGAGCCCGCCTGCGCACGCCTGATGGCCCGTGCGGCAATGCCTGCAGGAGCGAACACCCAGCAGCGACACCAAGCCGAGGTAACTCATCCCGAAGCCATACATAATCCTTAGTGAAGTTAGGGTCTCAGTTTTGAGAAAATTGGGTTGGGGAATTTGGAGAACTTTGTCTCAGATTTACATGATCCCGCTTCTACTGTACATGCTAATCCGAACCTTAGCCCCTCAATGCACGTGAAGTTTCCCACGGTTAACATAATCTGAGGATCGATTGTGCATACCCGTGACTAATTAAGGAGCAATTGACGTTATGCTCACTGATTTCATACACAATAAGGACTTAATCCGTGAGCAGTTAAGCATTAAATTGGGCACAAGACATTAATCTGTGACTACATTGAGCAGTTAAGCATTAAATTGGGCACAACTGATATAAGTCTACAGTTCACAAGCAAAAAAAGAACCAAATATATTATATATCTGGAATTCAACAATAAATTTAGACAAACATAGTAGCGAATATAGAAAGGTTGTGGTTATTGGTGCAATCTGACATCACTGAGCACTAATATACTTATCTCTGATAGCATGCATTTCTGCAGTAACATCGCTTATTGACAAACGCTCTGTAGGCAATTGCTTTGAGCAAAGCACACCAAGCTGAATGATTGCGGACAAACATTTCCTTGTTCTTGTTACATCATTGCTATTTTTTGCTTCATCATGCAGCCATAGGTTGGAATCTGCTATCTCCATAACTTTGTCAGGAAGAGCTGCCTCAGCATAACTATGTAGGCTTATACCATCTCTAAACATATCATCTGTTGGCCTCTTTGCTGTGAACATCTCTAGCAAGGTGATACCAAGACTAAACATGTCACCACAAGTCGATACCGCAAGACCTTCCCCATACTCTGCATTGGATTAAAACATGAACACACGTAGGTATGCACAAATATCATGTGAAGCACATGGGGAACAGAACAACAAATTAGAGTTACCTGGAGCAATGTAACCGATGGTACCTCTTATTCCTAATGTGCTAGCAGAGTTCACAGGATGTTTGCTTGTTGCTTCATCTAGAACTCTAGCAATTCCAAAATCTCCGACACGAGCCCTCATGTCCTGATTGAGAAGAATGTTACTTGGCTTGAGATCACAATGGATGATCGATGGCTGGCAACCGTTATGAAGATAGTCCAAAGCATCCACAATGTCCACAGCGATATCCAACCTCTGTGACAAGCTGAGTGCCCCTTGTCCGTCTTGGCCTTCTAAATTTGAGTGGATCCATCTATCTAAGCTGCCGTTAGCCATGAACTCAAAGACTAATGCTCTGAAGTCTTGACCCTGGTGGTTGATGCTAGAACAACATGTAACGATCTTTAGAAGGCAACGGTGCCTCACTCTTCTTAGGGCCTCACATTCCGCCTGGAAGCTTTTGTAGGACCCTGATTGCTGGACGTTAAACACCTTAACGGCAACGACAATGGCTTGATTTTCTAGTGTTCCCTTGTATACTGTACCATATCTTCCCTTTCCAAGTACATTTGTTTCTGAAAACCCATCTGTTCCTTTCAGTATATCATTGTATGGAACTGTTGGAAGCTCTGTCTCTGCAAATTGTGGTAGCAAATCTTTCTTTGGTGCTGTCTTGGACTTTTTGTGGTGAAATCTAACCCAAACCAGAAAAAGTATGATAAAACTTCCGATTGTTGGGATTGCTATTCTAAGATACTTGGGTATGCCTTTCCTATTCTTTCTTGCATAAGAGCTTGGGCATTTTGGCAGGTGGAGCTGTGATATCCCCCCGCATAATGCATTGTTACCAACAATTGATAGTCCGGACATATTTTTGAAAACCCCTCCTTTTGGTACTACACCTTGCAAATTGTTGTAGGATAGATCTAGACGAATTAGCGATGTTGAATTACCTAAAAGCTCTGGGATTCTTCCGGATAAATTGTTGTGGCCAAGATACAGCTCTTGTAGGTTGGTGAGGGTAGCCAGGTTGCCAGGGATGCTTCCATTCAGTTTGTTGTCCGTCAAATTAAGTGCAGTCAAGCCTACCATGTTCTTGAACGTAGCAGGTATGCTCCCTTGGAATGAATTGCTATCCAGTAATAGGTTTTCCATGACCCTACAATTGCCAATTGTATCTGGTATGTCACCTGACAATTTGTTTCCTGATAGGGAGAGCTGTTCAAGATTTACCAAATTACCAACTTCTAATGGAAGTGGTCCCTCTAGCATGTTGTTGGACAGATCAAGAAGCATTGAGATCGATGGAAGCTCCACAATTTCATTAGGAATCAATCCAGTAAGATTGCCATTTGACAGATCTAGGAGTAAAAGTTTGCTCAAGTTTCCAATGCTTGGTGGAATTGGCCCCTCCAAGCTGTTGTGGCCTGCATAGAATTGAAGTAGTCTAGAAAGGTTTCCAATGGAGGATGGTAGATGTCCTGAGAGGTAGTTTGAATCGAGGGCTAGCTGCTGCAATTGTGTAAGCTTCCCGATGCTTTCAGAAATGACCCCAGTGAGTAAGTTTTTGCCAAAATCAAGCGTCTCAAGACCTGCCAAATTTCCAATATCAGATGAGATGACACCGGATATGCTGTTGTTTTGAATCTGAAGAAACTGGAGATTAGTAGACAGATTAACCAATGAGCCTGGCAATTTTCCTGCAAATTTGTTCCATCCAAAGGCCAGTACCTGTAATTTGCTACAATTCGCCAAAGAAACAATAAATTCCCACTCTTCCTCGTTGTTTGCTTCTAACATGTTACCATTCAGAGTTAACTCTTCAAGATTTTGCAATCTGCCCAATCCGGAAGGAACAATTCCGATAAAACTATTGTATCCAGCGTCAAGATTCTGGAGCATGGAGAGATTGGTTAGCGACGGCGGAAGAGCTCCAGTAAATTTGTTGTCATCAATCCCAAGCTGTTGGATGCTCGGGAGGCTTTTCCCCAGGTCAGATGGTAGATGGCCATGGAGCTGGTTGACACCCGCAGAAAAGAGATACACAGATGACAGGTTGTACAGGGAAGGAGGGAGTAAACCAGAGAGATTGTTTCCAGAGAGCTGAAGCCATATGAGATATGGATTGTTCCCGATGCCTGCAGGGATTGATCCCTCAAGATAGTTGATTTCCAAGGACAACACGGCCAGCTGGGAAAGATTGCCAAGAGATGACGGGATGGTTCCAGTAATGCTGTTATTGTCCAGTGCTAAAACTGAGAGCGCCGGCAGGTTGCCAATCATGGCTGGGATGCTTCCCTGCAGGCCTTTGTTGTCTTGGATGACAATCTCACGGAGATTGATGCAGCGGCTGATGTTACTTGGGATGACACCAGTGAGCATGTTGAAGCTCAGGTAAAGGCCTTGGAGCCGCCTGAGGGAGCCGATGCTGCCAGGGATCTCGCCGTGAAGACTGTTGTAGCTCAAGTTGAGTGAACGCAGGAAGGTGAGGTTGCCGATGGCGGGGGAGATGGTGCCGGCGAGCCCCTGGGAACTGAGGTTCAGGGCCACCACCCTCCACAGATGCCTCCTGCCGCAGGTGACACCCTCCCAGCTGCAGTAGCTGGTGCTCTGATTCCACGAGTCT
Organism: Hyparrhenia diplandra; assembly: GCA_015847255.1. Taxonomy (NCBI): domain Eukaryota; kingdom Viridiplantae; phylum Streptophyta; class Magnoliopsida; order Poales; family Poaceae; genus Hyparrhenia; species Hyparrhenia diplandra. The sequence continues at coordinate 45,932 of JADLZK010011505.1, read as the reverse complement.
AGCACGCCGGGTGGCCGGAGATCTTTGCCTTGAAAGCCACAAGAGCTCTCTCATCGTCGCCATGGCCTGATGAATACGAGGCTGCTGAACTGGTTGTCGCCGCGGCGGAGATTAGCAGGAGCAGCTGCAGCAGGCGCCTGCAGGCTCTTAATCTTAGGAGCAGCATGGCCGGCTGTGGTGGCTTTCGATTAATTTCTTGCACGGCGGCGCAGAGCTTGGTTTTCTTTGCGTTGGCCGTAGTGGCTAATCATTCTGTATTAACATATCCTTGCTGACTGTTGTGCAGTGTCGTTGACTGGAGTTGGTGCCCAAGGGTTTTTTTTTTAGCAAGCACGAATGGACCGTTGTTTTGTAATTTTCGATTACACGTGGAGTTGTTTTATGCTCCTATTGATGCAAAAGTTTTATATATATATATATATATATATAAAATGAATAGTACCATAGTTCAACTTGCATATCAAAGGACATTACCTGATCTGATATGAAAACACCAGTGAGCGTGTTTTTGCATCAGGTGCGCTCACCATCAGGTTTTATAAATGAATATTACCATGCTATTGTTTTTCAGAGTGACATACATAAATGAATAGATTTTTACATTTGATGTGTTTGGTGCAGACAGAACCTACTAGTTTAGAAGTCGATGGTAAAAGCGTCATGTTAGGTACAAACGAGAATGTGAATACCATAATCTGTATACTTTTGTCGTTGGAGTTCAGACTCTGTTTAGTAAACTTTTCAGCTTCGTGGTGGCGTTCAAATGCATTCGACTAGAAAAGGAAGCACCCTTCCAGGCGCCCTACTAGCATTCCATTTGAAGCAATAATATAAAATATTACTTCCATTCTAAATTATAAGACTTTTTGGTTTTTCTAGATGCATTTCTTTTTTTTATTATGTATCTAAATATAGTATATAATTAGATGCATAGCAAAATAAATGTATCTAGAAAAAAGAAAAACGTCTTATAATTTAGAATGGAGGTAGTATATAAAGAAAAACTCATATAGATATATATTATTAATAATAACATTGAAGCAGTCCATAATATGGGAAATAGCTCAAAAAAAAAAAAAAAAAAAAAAAGCTCACATGTCTTATTTGTAAAACAACAATAGCATATACGGGGAAAACTCATATAAATAGACCGTATTAATAACACTAATCATATGGCCCGTATGGCTGTACAATTTTTGTCTACCTATACAGATGACATGCCAAGATATGAATCCATTACAGTATCATTTTTACCAGTTATTTCAAACACTCAAATTCCCATCTACAGTACTAAAACAGTTCATAATACCAAAAAGAGTAGCACACAGGAAGTAGTCATCCTTATGTTCACCCAGATATCCATCCAGTTCATCATCAGAAATTGCAGCAGGTTCCTTTATTGCCAAACGCTTAGTAGATGGTGAGTGCATACACATGTACAAAAGAGTGGCAATGTATGTGTGTTAACTATATATTGCCACACGGTGGAAGCCTGTGCAGTGGGATTAGCTGATAGAAAAAGTTGTATGACGAAAATTCATTCAAAGTGACAGTGACGTACATAAATGAATAATCAATCAATGTGTTTGGTGCATACAGATCCCTACCGTGTGAAGTGAAGGTGCACGGAGTCAAGCGGCGCCGTAACGACACCATTCAGGTCGGCGCCACGCATGTCGTGGGCCACGAAAGAACTCAATCGCAAGACAATTTTTTATATATATAAGCAAACAATGATCAGCGGCAATTGTCGTCCTCCCGACGACGGCCATGGTTCGCTGCATCTTTTTTTAGGTGTCAAATTCAACGCTCACGTCGGCATCTTTGACAAACTACGCGTTTGGATTTGGACTTTGGACCTTCCTGGGCATGCATATATACTCGGATCAGTATGGATTATACCCAGCTGCCGTATGTATTGATATTTTGGCACTTTGGATATGGATATTTCCTCTCAATGAAACACGGGTGAAAATGTCCCGATCTTGGAAAAAAAAACGACAGTCACATGTACGGGGGAAGAAACACGTCAAGGCATCGCTGGTGGTCGGCATGCTCAAAGCCAGATACGGAATACGCAGTTAAATTTTCTGAGGCCAAAAAGTCGACTTGATGTTTTATTTGTTTCAAACAAGCAAGCAATGAAATGCAAACAAACACAAGGAGGGCATGCAAGCTGATAATGGAGAATCATATACTCCGGCCGGTTTGCATCTCCACGAATTTTAGTGCACGAAGACAAGCAATGCAAGCTGACGTCATGAACACAAGGAGGGCATGATTTCTTTTGCTGCGGTGGCACACAACATGGTTTCCATCAACATGCACTGCACAGCACACCATCTACTCGGATTATTTGAGTTAAAAGTTACTTCAAAACAGTGTCATTACAATTCTAGAGTTTGAGAATATTGGAAGCGTAACATTACAATTTTACAAGTCTTCAAAATATACCACTACTTGTCCCTTGACTTATTTATATGATTTTTTGGACCAATATTGTCACCGGTCTACCTCTTAGATCCACATACTCAAGAAAATGCATTTATTGACCAATAAATTTGTTTTATGATGCACTAAGAGTCTATTATTTGATCCATATCAGCACATAGTGCCCCAAGTGAAATGGACAACGTGGACATTGAAATGTGGGTCCACATGTCAATGGCATGTATCGTTCTCCCCTTTCGCGCGCAGTAGACAAGTGTCCTTTGCCCGTATCCAACATACTACCAAAGTAGGAGGTTGCTGAGGTGGAGCCCTATTAGCCTAAGACTGCTCATGGGTGGGTACGGGCTATGAATAGCGTGGGCATGATAACGGTGACAGCGACAACCTCCGATCTCCCTTGATCCTTTGAGGACCTACTAGGGTCACCTTCATGACCTAAGCTCGGAGGATATGGGGTAGGCTTCCATCGTCGTGTTCCTATACACCACCATTGGCCACTAAGCCAATGCTACTTTCACCAATCCTCCCCTTCATCGGCCTCTTATTGTCACACGCATGATTACTGAAGAGCAGCGACACTTGACCGTACTACAAAGAGGAGTGGGTGAGAGAAGAGGAGTATATGCCAATGACGTGTGAACCTTCCACATTGGACATATATGGACAACATGTGTTGACATGGATCAAACAGGATGGTGCACCATAAAACAACTTTAGTAGACTAGAAATGTGTTTTCAAAGTGAGCGCTCTTTTAGAGTTCATGGACCCGAGGCTGAGCGGCACATCATGACCACTAGTGTACTCTTATTATTTTGTTCAACGACACCCTGGATGCAATGATATCGGGGGGGTGATTTCCTTGTGTTAGTGTGTATATAGAGATTAACTCTTGAAAATATTTTTATAATAAATTTTTTAGATATATAAATATTGTTAAGTTTTTTTATATAAAATCTAGTTACATTTAAGAAAATTTGACACATACAAAATCCAAAATGACACATGCTTTTGAGATAGAGGCCGTGTTATCCTAATAGCCATAGTATGGGACAATTAACATCATTAGTATATATCTTTTATAGCAAATACAATATTCAAAAAATACATCATTATTAAAAGTGTACTATAGTATTTTTATACCTGTAATATTCTTCTTTTGTAGAATGGAATTGATTTTTTTATAAGTAGAATTGAATTGTTTTTTTTTCTTTTTGAAAGTAGAATTGAATTGTTGAGGCTCCGCTGTCCACACAAATCGACGATTCAGCTCCCGAGAGAATTCAGATCTCCATCCCTCTACCCGCTTCGATTTCGATTGGGCCCACCGCGCGGCTGACTGACACTCTGGCCCCACCATCTCCTCCCTCGATCCCCTTCCAAAATTTCGCACCCCGCGCTCCAACTCAAATCGAATCCGTTCACCGTTCCCCTCCCCGCACCACGGCACGCCGGAGCCATCGCCATCGCCATCGCCGCCGCCGCAGCTCCCTCCTCCACTCCCCGCGCACCGCGACGCCGCCCGCGCCCCGCGCTGGGCTTCCAGGTCCCAGCTCCCGCGCCGCTCGGCCGCCACCTGAGCCCATCGCGGCGGACCGCCGCCCCCTCGTCCCTGCGGGCACGCGCGGTCTCCACTCTCCATGGCCTCCACCGCTGCCGGTAAGTCCTCTCCCCCGCGTCTCCATTCTGGTTTCTCCGCCCTTCCACGCCGCGCCACCTCACCTTCGAGCTTCGTCCCCATTGAACCAGGCGGAGATGCGGCGCGCGGTGGCCTGAACCCTTCGCACCCGAACCCTAGCGGCGATGGCGGCGGCCCTAAGCTCCAGTCGCCGCCGGGGAAAGGGAATAAGCCCGTCGCCCTCGTTGACATCACCAACACCGGGAAGAAGCCTAACACCACCAGATCCATCTCCGTCGCCGACCTCGTCAAGGTGAGTGAGCTTCGTCACATTACCTCCAACTGCCGTATCTAGGTTACTCATGACACACCATTTCGATTACGTTTTCTATTGGACAATCTATTCACTGAGCTCGGTAATTGCTCGCACTGTTGTAGGAGAACGCAAAGTTGATGACCCTGCTGAGTGAGAAGACGTATGTTGCCTTGCCTCTCCATCCCCTCCTTATTTGTTGCTGTAAAAATGTGTGGGTGTGGGTGTGGGTGAGGGATCGCTATTTCTTTCCTAATTAATGCAGCTGAGCTTTCCTTCTCTGCAGAAAAATCATCGACCAGAGCAGGATTGAAATGTACAAGCTCCGTCTTGCGCTGCAAGCATCGAAACAACAGAATCTACACCTTGTGCAAAACAATGCGCAGATGCTTACGGTTTGTCTACATCTCCATCCACTCCATTTCTCACTATGGATGCACTGACATTAATCTTTTAGTCTTGTGTGCTGTTCCTTTGTTGGCAATCAAATTGAATGGCATGCTATCCTGCAAGCTATGCATGCGCACCACGATAGCACTATTTTTTTAAAAAAAGGAAAAGTGCTCAATTTTGGCAGTGCAGATACAGTTTTCAACCAATTTATGTGTTGAGGTTAACTCCGTTACGTTGGATGTGAAAAATTGAGTAAATTATGTATACCATCTTTATACATTATGCTATCTCTGATCCCAAATATCCAAATGTTGGATGTGAGTAGTGCTTATTTTGTGGTGCATAATAGAGCACTGCCTAATATTTCTGTTCTGTGCTTCATTGCAGGAACTGAATGCAGGGAAAGATCGAGTAAGTTGTCAACTTCTATGTTTTCACATCCATTGATTATCAGTTCTGAGTAGGGTGGTTATTGATTTTGTAATTTGAGGATATGATCTGCAGATTAAGATATTGCAGCACGAGCTTTCTTGTGCAGCGGCCTTGCTTAAAGTAAAGTGTTCTGAGCTTGATGTAAGTAAGAGAATGGTTTAATTCAGCTTCTTTTTTCATTAAAGATTCCAAGATTTTATACTCATATATGTTTGCAGAGAAATAAAAACGCTGCCAACGGGCAGCGGAAGGGATTGAAATCTCAGGTAGGTATCAAATTTGCAAGTAAAATGACTCACTTTGTTAATACACAACTACTATAATTCTCATCTTTTTTTCCTTCTGTAATTGAATTAGGTCTTGACAGCTTCCACGGTTGCAGAAGTTGACTCAGTAACCAGTGGTGTTGGACACCATTGCATTGAATCTCAACGTAATAATCACTTCTCTTGTTTTATTTTGTGGATTTTTATTTTTCATACTGCACTTCATGTCATCTATGTTGAACATAAAGCATAAATCATTGTATATTCTACATCTTTATTTGCTTTGAGTCAGGCGCTGTTAAGGTTCTAATTTTCACTTGATTCAATTTCTTCTCAGCTGTGTTGTCATCAGATGCAGTTTTCCAAGAGCCACCACAAGAAGGAAAACAAAAGAGGTATAGTTTATCTTCTGTTTACTAATGTTCGAGCTGCAACTGCAATTGCATCTAAATTGAGATAGCATAATTTGGCCATGAGGTTGTTCTTGTTTATGGAATGTGTCTTCACAGCAACAATATCTGATTGAACTGTTGGTTAATTGTATGAACAGAATGACTCAACGGAGAAAGTCTTCAAGACTGAACCAAGGTTCATGTGAGATCGGCGGACCATCTCAAAATTCATTGCAAGAGGACACTGTAGCGCCTCTAGCTCCTTCCACTTTAAGTGCTCAGAAACAGTATGGACAAAACACTGGAAAACATATTGTAAGACTACTTCATATGTTTCGCTACTCTAAAAAGGATTAATTCATATTGGTTGGTTCTGATCTGTGCATTATTTGGCGATATATTTTGCAGGAGAAGTCAGTGCAAATGCATGGAGTAGTAATGACTCCTGGATTCGATGTACTATATGTCTATATCTTGCAGTTTTATTCAGTTTCTAGTCATTGGTGTTAATATATGTTATCTTTTGACCCCTGGTGTCTGATCATATCAGGAAACTGAGATAAATGAGCAACCAGAGAAAACAAATTTGAAGGTATGGGGTGCATTTATTAACCAGTTAAATATTAAATTAATGATGGAACCACTTGCAGATTTAATCTACTTGTCTCCTACAATGTTATTCAGGAGATACAAGAAGCATGTTCAGGAAGTCTGGTGATAATGACCCTCATAAAATCGGTGAAATTGCATTCAACAGTAAACAAAACCATTTGACTGGAAGTCAATGTAATTGCCCTCATCTTTCCATTCTTCCAACATTTCCTATGTGCCACTTGTTTATAATTATGCAGTTAATTCCAGATGAAACAATTCCAGTATCCAGTTTGATTAGACACATTCTAGTCTATTTGTTCTCATGGGCACATATTGTATGTTAGAAATTTAATCTTAAACCCTAAGGATAGTTCCCAAGTTTGTGGTGATTGCTGCAGCTTTTTGCTGAACACCATTTGGTTGAATCTCAACGTAAATATCACTCTATTCTCTTGTTTTATTTTGTGCATTTTTTTTTTTTCGTATTGTACTTCATGCCATCTGTGTTCAACATAAACAATAAATAATTGTATATTCTACATCTTTATTTGCTTTTAGGCAGGCACTGTTAATGTCCTAATTTTCACTTGTTTCAATTTCCTCTCAGCTGCTGTATCATCAAATACTGTCTGCCAAGAGCCACCACATGATGGAAAACAAAAGAGGTATATTTTATCTATTTACTAATGTTCGAGTTGCAACTGCATCTAATCTAAATCAAGATAGCATGATTTGGCTATGAGGTTGTTCTTGTTTATGGAATGTCTTTTTTGCAGCAACACTATCTGGTTGAAACTTTTTAACTGTTTGTTAATTGTGTGATCAGAATGCCTCCACGGAGAAGGTCTTGAGACTGAACCAAGGTTCCTCTGAGATTGACAGAGTATCTCAGGATACATTGCATGAGGAAACTGTAGCACAGGATATATTGCATGAGGAAACAGTAGCACCTTCGACTTTAAGTATCCAGAAACAGTATGGGCAAACCACTGGACAACATATGGTAAGACTATTGTGTATGTTTTGCTTCTTTTATTGGATTAATTAATATTGGGTGGTTCTGATCTGTGCAATATTTGGTGATGTACTGTGCAGGAGAAGTCACTGCAAAATGAGTGCAGTGCAACAGTGCATGAAGTAATAATGGCTTCAGGATTCGATGTACTATATGTCTATCTTGCAGTTTTATTCAGTTTCTAGTCATTGGTGTTAATGTATTATCTTTTGACCCCTGGTGTCTGATCCTATCAGGAAACTGAGATAAGTTTGCAACCACAAAAAACGAATTTGAAGGTATGGGGTGCATTTAATAACCAGTTAAAGATTAATGATGGAACCACTTGCAGATTAATCTTCTTGTTTCCTACAATGTTATTCAGGAGATACAGGAAGCATGTTCCTTGGAAGCTCGGGTTCAATCTCATAAAATTGGTGATAAGGCCTTGAACAGTAAACAAAACCATTTGACAGGAACTGAATGTAATGGCCCTTATCTTTTCCATATTTTCAACATTTCTTATGTGCCACTTATTTATAATTAATTACCCAGTTAAATCCAGATGCAACGATTCCAATGTCCAGTTTGAATAGATACATTCTGGTCTATTTGTTCCCATAAGCACATATTGTATGCTAGAAATTTAATGTTAAACCCCAAGGATAGTTCCCAAGTACATCCTAATTGCTGCAGCTTTTTCTGAACACAGAGTTTGGAGAATAATTAATTAATCTTCACCCAACTACAATTTTTACAGCATCTTTGTCATTCAATACTGTAGACCCCCGAGCCACCAGAAGGCAATGCTATGAAGCGGTAAGGATCAATCATCCTTTTCATTGTTGTTTAAGATGCAATTGTAGGGTTGACAAAGCTGGTATATTGCTGGGATGGCTCTAACTGTCTGGTCTGGTTACTGGTTTTCAGCCCCAAAGGGCCCTTTAACAGGATTTATTTTGGTTCATTAAATTGAATTGAAACATAGAAGACCCTTTAACAGGATTTATTTTGGTTCATTAAATTAAATTGAAACATAGAAGACTTGTAATACAGAAATCTGATTTTCTTTTGGTTGTCATGTATTTTGCTTTTCAGCCCCAAAGGGCCCTTTAACCTGATTTTCTTTAGATATAATACAGAAATCTGATTGTATCTCATTTGTACTTCACATAATTCTCCCAAATCAGCTGTTGAATTAGAAAGTTTGTGTGCAGGCGCTCAAAAACGGTCAGTCAGCCGTAGAGGATGTAAATGCCAAAATAGACACGACTACCCGTGAGTCATTGCGCCATGAAGAAAAGAGGTTAGTCTTGCCTGCTAACTGTTTGCATTCAGCTAATGCAATTGTTTCCAACCGAACATAACAGCCCTTTGTTTGGCTTTAATATTTGCAGAAAATCTCTAAGGAGAAAATCTACAAGACTGAATTCAGTATCTTCTGAGGACACGGATATCACTGTTGAGGCTGAGCACAAAGACGTTATTGCTCCTTTGGCTGATCCCAGCTCAAATGCATCCAGGACAAATCAAGAGCAGAATAATGATTGTTCCTTGAGGAAATCTAATGAAGAGCAGATATCAGGGAGGAGGTCTCTAAGACGAGCTGCTGAAAAGGTTGTCTCTTACAAAGAGATACCCTTGAATGTCAAGATGCGACGACCTTAAGTACCAGGAGGATGACCATGTCGATATGTTGTAGCTTGCTGTCCTGACTAGCCTTAGCAGGTATCCTCCTGTTTTTTTGTGCGCCCCAGAATCAGTGATTGCTTGCACAGCTCGTTCTGATTCAATCAACCCACCAGAACCTGCATCCACCTTGTCAATATCCGTTGCCGTCAGTGTTCTTGTTCTGATCTGGAGTGGTGTAGCTAGCACTAGTGGAGATATGTGGTCTTGCAAACTGTTCTTGCTAACTGGATGTAGTAGTATGATATATGAACAATTTGCTCTGTACATGCTGAGCTCGCTATTAATTTGGCAAGCTTGTGCTATTCTGTACCCCTTTATTTCATTTGTCAGATTGATATGGAAGCTAACTACCAGATCCTCCCAATCATGGATGGTTTGTCCTTGCTGACAATTGCTAACCTCTGGGAGTTTTTGTGTGTATACATAGGCTTGTGCCTATTCACAATGAAGCGTGTTCTACTGAAATTTTTAGCTAATGTATGCAACCCGTCAGCAACCAGACTCATGACTCCTGTAGTATTCGCATTTCTGATCCATAAGCTCAAGCCATGGCAACCTTCCATTCTCTTTTGGTGATATATATCAATTCCTCTGATAAAACAATAGTCCAAGCGAAAGCTACACGTTCCTGATTTCGACATCAATCACGTGAAGACAGTGATCGATCAACCACATATATATATATAAGCTGGAGTACATGCCATTTATTCATTTATATAGTGTAGAGCTCTTCAGCGACAGCAGGCTCAATCAGGCCGGCGACGAGCTGCCGACGGCGGCGGCTCCGGCCTTGAGCTTCTTGGCGAAGTCAGCGAAGTATCTCCCCTGATGCTGGGCCATCTGAAGCTCAGCATCACTGGGCAGCCTGCTCCTCCCATCAGCACCGGCGAACGTTCCAGACCCATACGGGCTACAACACCTGACCTCGTCCATCTCAAACATGCCCTCACCAAACGTGTACCCAACCGGCACGAACACCATGCCGTGGTGCGTGAGCTGGGACACGGCCGTGAGCGCCGTCTCCTCCTGCCCGCCGCCCTGCGTCCCCAGCGCGAAGAAGAACCCCGCCGGCTTCCCCGCCAGCGCCTGCGTGTTCCACAGCCCGCCCGTGGAGTCGAACAGCGCCTTCATCTGCGCCGCCATCATGCCGAACCGCGCCGGGAACCCGAACAGGATGCCGTCCGCGTCGGCGAGCTGCTTCCCCGAGCTCATCACCGGGTGCTTCTCGATCTTGGGTGGTGCGTGCATCTTTGTAAGTGCTGATGGAGGGAGCGTCTCGGACACCTGCCAGATGGTCGTCTCCACGCCGGTGATGGAGTCGGCGCCCTTCTTGATCTCCTCTGCTAGCCTCGCCACGTGGCCGTACGTCGAGTAGTACCTGATGGACGACGGAACAAAGTCAGCAGCAACATTGCCGGTGAGTGAAGCTCATGAGTACCTAGGTTGGACACGCACACGACGTAGATCTTTGTCACCGCCGCCATTGATGGATCGATCGCAAGAAGCTTGTCGATCGTCTGCCCTGAGTTTTTTGCTTGCTGTGTGCAGTGTGGTGCTTGGTGAGTCCATGGATCCACACGGAGCGCGTGTTTATATAAAGAAAGAAAAGAGTCTCGATCCATCGCTGCAAGGTGAGCACTGAGCAGTGAGCACGAAGCCACAATGCATGATTTGGAGATCAGATGGAAAGCGGCAGCCGGCGGCTTCGTGGTTGTTGCTGAGATAGCATACGTGATCAGTGGCGTCGCAGCGGACGTGGACGCTCCTCTTCAAATTATATATACCACAACAAAGGGAAACGTACAAGTTTTGTAACAAAAAAAAAGGGAAACGTACAACATACTTCCTATATAACAAGCGCTAATATAATGCAAAGGGCAGTAGACCACCAGGGGAGACATCTCCAACAAAGGGCATTGTTTTTAACAAAAAAAGGGTTGAGAAAACACCACCGAACCGAATGCCAAAGGGCTGGACCACATTGACCCTAACCAAAGACCGGGCTGGACATAGACCTGTGCTTTGGCATGGGGCAGACGAGGGGTTTTTTTATCTCCAGCAGGCCGGCAAACGCACCCACGAGCGCTCGAGGATAAATATATATAAATTCCATACAGCGAGCGTGCTCAGGTGGTGGTTCGAACCCAAGACCTCCCGGTAAGGTGCCAACCAAACGGCGTGACCAATCGGTCCGTGTACGTGGTGGCCAAGTAAGTAAAATACAATTGTTTTCTTAAACCTGCTCCCTCCGCCCGTCCTTTTATTTCCCTCTCGTGCAGTCGTGGCATCCAGCGTCCCTGACCCCTCCTTTTTACCTCAAACTTGTGTGTGTGGATGTGTTATGTCAGTCTCCGTACTCGCAAATTGCTTTTTTTTTTTTTTTTTTTTTTGTTCCTTGATTGATGTTTGTGTCTAATTGCTCGTCCAAACATGTCCCACACGTGTGTAGAGGAGTTGGCAAATAAAGATTAGAGGGGCTACGAGAAGTTAATGAACAAACAGGATTAGTTGCTGTCCCCGTTAAGAATTTTCATCTTCTAAACAGAGGATTCTACCAATGTCTGATTCAGTTTCACGGTGGATTTTATGGATGGACCATTTTTTAATTAGTTGAGTCTGAACTCATTTCTGGCTTTCTAAACAGAGTGATGTAAAAAGCGTACTGTATGTGAGAGGGAGTTCCCAGGGAAGGGGCGGGATCAAGGCTCGGAAAAAATCGCAGTCGAAAGAGCGAGACTGCAGAACCGTCGCCTTTTTCGTCTAAGGCAACAACATAATTTTAATTGGGAAATGCAAAACGCTTAAGAGATTTAATATATGATTTAAAAATGTACAAGCAGCACCAGATAGTACTCTTCTCAGGTTGAAGACCACTGTAACACAAACGGCTGACAGATTTCATTACAAGCTGGCTAGTCTCAATATCTCAGGCGTACAATACACAAAAAAAGCATCAATATCTTAGGTGCATACCCTGGTTTTCATCATAATTCAAAATCGAGACATTTATAAAGTAGGTAGCTACTACAGCAAACTCCTTTCTCGACACTGCAACAATTTAACTAAGGCATTTAAGCTTCGACAGTCTGGGTAGGAGACTCGATCAAAAGACCCTTTGTCGCATTTAAGCTTCGACAGTCTCGGTAGGAGCCTCGATCAAAAGACCCTTTGTCGGCTTAGCCAAAAGGTCAGTGAACTCCTGGAACGGGGTCTTCACGTACTTGGTCTCTGTCCAGAACTCGGGAGTGAGGAAGCCATAGGTCTTCATCAGACAATCAAAGGTCGCCTGCGATTGACAAAGAAGTGAACGTGACTTTATGAGTTTCGCACACTAGCAAAATGAAAGACAGCCTACATCAGTACATTTACTAAGCTAGAATCAAACTGGGATAGTCTACCTCAAAAAAAAAAGATGGATACTAAAGAAACATAGTCACGAACTTCATGGAACAAATAATCATAATAAAGCAACATTTAGCTTACACACGGAAATTAGCTTCACTGACCAAATAACGAGCAACAAAACATGAATAAAGACTGGCAGTTAAAGGTAGAAAATTTGAGTACACATGAAAGATACAATTTCCATTGTAAGTACATGTAAAGAATAAGTGCATGTTTCAATATTAAAAACTGATTGCAGAGAACAAGAAATGTAAGCACAAGAAACACAACTTATCAGTCATTTGATGGTTTCAACAACTTAAAACAGAAGTAAGACTTCACTATAGCGTGGACACGATTAAAACTGACTATCCGACTGCACACTCTATCTTAGGAAACCAATCAACCTGCTTGCCAAAAATAGAAAAGGAGTGGGTGCAGAATTTCGGAAGGACACCTACCGTACAGACACACACCTGGGCCACACCTGCAACGGGGCGCAATCCACGCGCCCAAAGTCAGGCTCACCAGCTTCATTGCGGACTCGTACTCGTGGAAGCATCCACACAGAGAGTCGGATCCACAAAGAGATTGGACAGTAATTACGGTGTGTGTGTACCACATTGCGCAACCGTGCGCACTCATAAGTAGCATTTAGGCAGAAGAAACGTTATGTTACTGTTCCATGCTATCACTCTAAAGCAATGACTCTCTGATTTATATTGCAAATTGATGTTGATATGTGAAGGTGAGCCATGGTGGGTGTAGTAGGTGTAATCAATGGAACTCTGTGTGCTGAATCTGACACTCTAAAGCTGAAGCCCAATAGCAATGACACCTTATTACGATTCTATTTAACAAACCCTAGTAACCAACCTCATTCAAATCAACAATTAAAAATTCTAACAACATTCAAATTTCACAGTTATAACAGAAGACTAATATATGTGAACAAAAGATGAATGAAGACAGAAAAAAATATGCAATTGCAGGAAAAAGTACAAAATTTGTGTATGCATATAACAAGGCATGATTTGCATTGTGCATACATGGAAGGAATGAGTGCATGATTTAATGGCGCCAGAACAAGAAATGTAAGCATGTGTCTCTGCAGCAGAGGCCTAATAGCAACAACACCTTATTATGATTCTATTTAACAAACCCTAGTCACCAAGCTCCTTATTACAATTCTATTTAACAAACCCTAGTAACCAACCTTATTCGAATCAAACAATTCAACATTCTCAACATACTCAAACAAACAATTCAAATTTGACAGTGCTAACATTAGACTAAAATATGTGAACTAACTACACAAACTAGGCGATTTCAGAGTTAGAATTCGGAATATAGTCTAACAAGAAAGGCTACAGATCTAGACCACAAATGGATAGCAAGAAAAGACCACCACATGTCAAGATTTTAAACCAGACAAGGCACATTAGATAGAGCAACAAAGGAAACACTAAATAAACAACCAGAAATAGACCACGATCTGAACCGAGGAATACCTTGACGAAGTTACCCAGTGTCTTGGTGGAGCCGCGGGACGAGGTGAAGACGTCCTCAATGCCAGCGAACTGGAGGACCTTCTTGGGCACACGGGCGGCGACGATCCCGGACCCCCTGGGCGCGGGCACCATGCGCACGGTGACGGACCCGCACTTGCCGGTGACCTTGCAGGGCACGGTGTGTGGCTGCCCGATCTTGTTCCCCCAGTAGCCCCTCCTGACGGGGACGACGGAGAGCTTGGCGAGGATGATGGCGCCACGGATGGCGGTGGCCACCTCCTTGGCGCACTTGACGCCGAGCCCGACGTGGCCGTCGTTGTCGCCGACGACGACGAAGGCCTTGAAGCGGGTGCGCTGCCCGGCGCGGGTCTGCTTCTGGACCGGGGTGATCTTCATCACCTCGTCCTTGAGACCCGGGACGAGCTGCTCGATGATCTGGTGCTCCTTGACGGGGAGCGAGTGCAGGTAGATCTCCTCGATCTTGTTGATCTTGTTGTCCTTCACGAGGCGGCCGAGCTTGGTCACGGGCACCCACTTCTCCTCCTCCTGCTGACGGCCCCCGCGCCGCCCGCCTCGGCCGCGCCCACCACGGTCGCCGCGGCCGCCGCGCCCGAACCCGCGCCCGAAACCGCCACGGTCGCCGCCGCGCTCGCCGCCACGCTCGCCTCCGCGGTCCGCCATGGCTGGGTGGGTGAGCTGGGGAAGGGGGTGATCGCCGATGCGGCGCGCTCTAGGGTTGGGAGCGGTGGTGTGCTGGGGGGAGGCGGCGGCTGCGGGATTAGGGTTTGGAAGGGAGGAGGCGTGGGTGCTGGCGGCGGGTTTATATAGCGGGGTTAGGGTTTGGGGGATGTGGAGTTGGGCTGGGCCGTGAGATTGTAGGAAGCCGCGCGGTATGGTGGGCCATGAATGGATGGGCTCAGGGGCCCAAGTGCGTCGTTCCGTTGTGCGCAGTCGAATGGATTATTTGAGGAAGGAAAAAGTCCACATTCTCTCCTCAACTATTGGCTGAGAAGTTCACTTTTCCTCCCTCAACTCTAAAACCGGACAAATCGCCTCCCTCAACTTTTCAAACCATGCATTTTTTCTCCCCTCGAGTGGTTTTGACGGCGGTTTTGCTACAGTAACCGCGGGTTTGGTACAGTATCATCACCTTTGCCTTTTCCTTTTTTTAAAAAAAATTTGAATCTTTAAAAAATCATAGTAAATCACAGAAAAATTAAAAAATAGAAAATCTAATTTTGTTAGACTCCACATGAGTAGATCTACACAGTGAACATATAATATGGTATACTTTAGTTCAACAAAATAATTATAGAAGCTGCATTTCTACGAATTATTTTAATTAATTATATATTCACCGTGTAGAACTTTTATACTAAAGCATATCATATTAAATATTCACTGTGTAGATCTACTCATGTGGAGTCTAACAAAATTAGATTTTCTATTTTATGATTTTTTTATGATTTTCTATTATTTTTCAAAGATTCACCAAATAAATGAAAAAGAAAAAGGCAAAACTTTCATAACAAAAACTTTGTACTAAAGCATATCATATTATATATTCACTGTGTAGATCTACTCATGTGGAGTCCAACAAAATCGGATTTTTATTTTATGATTTTTCTATGATTTACTATGTTTTTCAAAGATTCAACGAAATTTTTTAAAAAAAGAAAAGGTTACTGTACCAAACCCGCGGTTACTGTAGCTAAACCGCCCTCAAAACCGCTCGAGGGAGGAAAAATGCATGGTTTGAAAAGTTGAGGGAGCGATTTGTCCTGGTTTTGGAGTTGAGGGAGGAAAAAGTGGACTTGTGTGATAGTTGGGGGGAGAAAACGTGGACTTTTCCTTTGAGGAATGGATGCGTAATGGGCCTTGAGTGGACCTAATGTGTGATTTTGTACAGGACTTTCAGCCCAATCGCTATTATGGGGTCCCGGGTCAGTATTTTTTTCTTAAAAAAATGGTGTGGTTGTTCAGTGCTTCCTTTTCCTTTTCGTCCCATTGTAGAAGCAACTTCTTTCTAATTTCAACATCAGAATCCCCTAAAAAGAACTTGCAACATTAGAGTACCATATGTTGTTGCCGGCCTCTCTTCTGAATTTAACAGTGCTCTGTGAGAAAAAATAAAATGTGAAACGAACCGAAACTAATTTGTCGATGATGGAATGAATGCAGGCCGAAACTAATTTCGCCATGTGAGTGATGGTGGATAAAACGGGAGCAATTAAATCACGCTCCTATTTCCCTATCATGTGAGTGATTGTGACTGGTACGAGAGAGACCCAAGGAAGGAAAAGCTCGTAACCGAATTGCCCTGTTTATCTATCTATCTATCTATCCAAAAGCTTTTGCTTTCCTAGGGGAGCTTTCAAGTTTTGGGCTGCCTGGTATGCTAGAAAAAGTTGCAGGTGCGACCGACCTGACGAAAGCTACCTGAATGGCTGGATTTCATTGTATGGAAGGCAATCTGCAACTAACCGTGGCATGGGAACATCAGTCATACTAGAAATGCGAGACTGAATTAATTCAAAGGAAACCTTGTTCAATCCGTTTTCTAGTTCTTTTTCATCCAAAGCCCCTGCCTCTTCGGCAAAAATGAGACTTTGAGCTTATATTATTATAAGTAAGAGAGAAATGGGCTAAACTAGAAAACTTACATACTCATCTCATCACTCAGCTACATACCCAAGAAAATGACTAGCACCCATAAGGTTGGTCAGGAGTCAGGATAAGGAAACAAAAAAAAAAAAAAAAAGTGAGTGCCCACAAACATATTGTCTCGAAAACCTATTGCTTTAAGATTTAAAAGATGAGAATATCTCAAGGTAAAATAATTTTTTATAGTTCACTGTTGTTTATAGTGAACACATCTTGGCCCCAAATTAGGCTTTGGCATTTTGCGATTGAAAGACACAAGTACTTATGACTAGCATATGTTTTGAAAAGGGTTAAATCACTTTTAAGTTAGTCATATTGTGTTAAATAGACTATGTTCTTGGGTCCATAGTTGATTTCAAGTACTAACACAAAGATATTCGCAAAGATTAAGGATAATATAGAGTTCAAGTGCAAAGTTGGTATTCGGAAACACTTTGACGTAGTGTTTATTAGGTCTTTGTTTTTATCTTTTTTTTCGATAAGGAAAAAATTCATTGATACTAAAAGCAAATTACATCCTCTCATTACAAAAAGTAACCAAACTACTCCACCTCCATTGATGGGAGACAAGAAACCTTAAAAAGCCATAAATTCCATCATCTAGGATCATCATACCAAACGGATATGCCACGGACGCAAGCTTCGATCCGTACAAAAACGACCATCTCACCATCCACGGCCGTCATCCTCATACCCATCACTTTTACAAAAGAGGAGTAAACTGCTAAAACTCCACATGCAAACATAATGAAATTGGCGCCGCCGATTACGTCGTCAAACTCATCGCCATTGCCTTCACCAGATTCGTCATGAGAGAACACAAGTCCAACCGACATCTAGGTAGATATTGTTGGAAAACTAAATCTCACTAGCCCATCGCCATGGCCGCATAGAACCACATCGAGACAAAGGAAGGGCCGGAATACCTTATTCTCCATCAATGGTAATGTTTTTCGTCTTGCCATCACCGCCGAGGAACGATATGCTCCGTTGCTCCATCGATGATCTTGACGACACCTTACGCCGTGGTCAATCTCTTCGATTGGATCTCAGAAGAAAACTTGAACCTTGAAGACTCGATCTACTAGAAAAAAAATTATTAAAAAAACGATGGATCCTCACTCCCTTCAACCCCGGCGTGATCTTGGAAGAGAAGGAGGGGGGACCGAGGTGGTGGAAGGCGGACCATGCTATTAAGGGACCGGGGTCAAGACTAGTAACTCTATGAGTGAAATTGAAGGTATTTGCAAGCACACATGTGGTATGCTCTCACTAGGTTACCCTGTGGCACATAGCAATAGATTAATATATTAATATAAAGTGTGTCCTTGCTAAGTCATATAAATAAATAAATAATGTGCTCCTATTGGAAATGCCAGCACTATTTGTTAGCTGTGTCCTATAGCAAAGAATTTCCTAGCTTTATCTCATTCATTCATGTCATTGAGTGGACATGCAAAAGTTTTATATAAACAAATGATGAAGCACAATGAGTGTTGTGTTAAGCACTACTCCCTCCGTCCCAAAATAAATGACGTTTGCTTTCTCGAGAAACATCTACCGGCAATTATATATTAAAATAGGATTAATATTTATATTACATAATTAGTATCATTGGAAAGATTTTTTGATTTAGTTTTTAACAAATTTATTTAGAGATTTAAATCTTCTATATATTTTCTATAAATCGAGTCAAACTTATGGCACGAAAAAACCCGAAACGTCGTTTATTTTGGGACGGAGGGAGTACAGATCAAGCAGTACTTGATTCCGACTGCCAACTCTTTTCAGTAAAATACTGTCATTCATGTGCTCTTTTTTTCTGGTGTTCTTCTAATACTAATTTATTTCTATATCTGAAATTCCCATGTTAATGTTAGCCTAGTGCAAAATTTTAAAACAAGTACAAATGACCGTGCCTCAAACTCAAATAATCATCATCTCGCCCACACTAGATTTGCAGCATAATCATAACCTGCCTAACTCTACCACAAAAAAAAAAAAAAAAAAACACATAAATTTGCTCCTCCTTTCCTGACTGAGATGAGTGAGATCAAAAGGGGTAATCATGTGTTTAGCCACCCATCCTGCCTGTCTCGGCGAAAAATCATTGCAGGTAATGATGGTCACTGAATGCATGACATTTTTACAGGATATTATAATTATAATGAGATAAAAAAATCGTCATGATGACACACAGAATAAGATTCAGCCGTAGCAAATGGTCCACAAAAAAAAAAAAAAAAAAAAAAAAAAAGCGGCGGAGCCGAAAGGCAAGCCGCAAGCATGATATCATCAGCGTCTGTGCTGCTAATATAATATAATATAGTTAATTAATTAATGAACAGGAGGAGCCTCTTTTTTAATGATAAAGGGCCCTTGGTGTCAGTAAGCTTAAGACAAGCCGTACGTGTAGATTTGGAGTAGTTTAATGGAGGACCCTCAGACTCTCTGGTTGGACCGAAACAGGGGAGGTGAAGGGAACAGAGCACAAAGATTCACCCCGGCTCGGGGATCAAGAAATTCACCATGTCCCAACCAACAAATTGCTAGGTGCACAAACGAAGATGGCTTGGGGAACTACATAAGGGATGTGCTATTTGTTTGTCTCTTAGGCCCCTTTGGTTCAAAGGAATTTCGTAGGATATGATTGTGACAGGAAACTTTCCTTTCCTGGGCTTTGGTTCCAACAAAAATGAAGGAAAGTTTCCTCTGGAATCGAATCCTACACCTCCATTCCTCGGAATCAAAGCATGAGGTCGGACCTCATGGAATTTTTCTGGCGCTTGACGAAGCCCGCTAGCGGCCGTGTCATTTCCGTTTCCGACAGAAAGAACAAGAGCGGGCCGGCCAAAGATTGGGCCGAAACACAAACCAAATCAAAACGAATCGCGACCAAACTTGGCACGGGTGATCTCCATGGAGGTTACAAGCTATTCCTAAAGAATCATCGCTTGATTTGCGGTCAAACTCCGGAAAATCAAATCACGTGGATGAACTCGAAAAATTCCCCCAAAGCGAAAATCGCACGGGGGCGAGCTCGCCGATGGGGAGGAGCACGCCCGGGGAGGTGCTCGCCGATAGAGGAGAGAGAGGCCGAGCACGCCGACGGAGAGGAGCTTGCGGTGCAAGAACACAGGGCGGCGCGAGGTGCCGAGCCTCCTCGGGCGGCCGCCGCGCTGCCGGCGCCTTGCGGCTCAGCGGTGCGACTCCGGGACTGCGCCGCCACCGCCGCCCGTCGAGAGAGGAGTAGCTCCCCGTCGGGCCGCGCCGCCTCGGCCGAACCACCACGTGGGGAGAGGAGAGCGGCGCGATGGGGGCCGGCCAGAGGGGCGCGCGGATAGGAATTTTTTTTTACGGGCGCGGGGATAGTTTCTGTTCCCGTATGGAGTTCGGCGTGGGTGCCAAAGGCACTAGTTTCTGTTCCCGTATGGAGTTCGGTTCCTATAGGATTGGATCTGCGAGGCAACCAGATCCTACGATTTTCCTTTTCCTATCCTCTGTCTACAGTAAAATCCAAAGGGGCCCTTAAAGGGGATAAAGAAGATCTGCCACTTGTGAATCAATCAATAGGAATAACCGCCTTAAGAAGTTTATCCTATCACTTTATCATATGAGAAAATGGTAAAGTTTATCTCTATGCCTAATAATATAGGACGTATGACTTTGATTATACTAGTGGGAGATGGCCAAACAAAACAAAACCATGATCAAGTCAACAGTACATCCTATGCCTCGATTTCTTTGCGTATGAACTCGGGGCTGCCCCATTGACACCTCTCAGAATTACAACCGGTGACAAGCTCATTCTTTTAAGGCAATAAGAGATGTGCTCATGCCTCTTTGACGCTTGCCCATATGTTGTCAACGTGACTTGAGACCTCATCCATTTGATATAGAGTTAGTCACTGGACTTGGCCCATCGACCAACAAGCAAGCCCACCCATGGTCCAAATAGGCGGCTCGGTCCATTCTTTCTCCCGCGTCCATCCAAACCTGCTTGACTCATGGTGAGCCCACGGCCCAAATAAAACGTTTAGCTCTCTTCTTCCTCCCGCGTTCGTGCATCCAAACCTACTCAATTTATGGCGAAAACCGCTAGAAAAGAATCAAGGAAGAGGGGAAACACATGCCCCTCTTAGCAAAACCCAAGTCGCGAGAACAAATGCCGAACTACGCCTCATCGATCATCGGATTACCTTAGGCGACTCCAACGGAGAACTCAAACGCGCAAATCTAGGTAACTCACCGTGTGTTTTTCCTATCAAAAACCGCCTCCAACAGAACACCCAAAGCCCGCGATGTATTTTGTGCACCGAGAAGTTGAGATGCGGGATAAGCGTCGTCTAGACACGGTGATGCAAAGGTGCAGGTCTGGGTGGTGGGCTGCTTGGCGAGAGCGCACGCCCGCGTCTTGCGGTGGAGTAGCTTGATGCGCATGCGGCCGCGATGACTTGTCGAGTTTGCGGTACCGTGTTGGGGCTCCGTTGGAGACGGCGAGATTTAGGTTCTTGACTTTTTCCTGTCGCAACTTATACTATGAGAATGCGTTTTCGGTTATGGTCGGCCGTTGGAGCGACCTTACAATCAACACTCACCTCCTCTTCTCAGCTCTAATCCTAGAGAGAGAGGGGAGGCAATGTTCTATTGGTGTACAACAATGGTGTTCCCCTAGCACAATACCACTCTTGGTGTGGTGGGGTCTCCACGCATTGCCATTTCGCGCACACTCTCTCAGGAGCAGTACTGTGGTACTCACCGAGCACAAGACCACCTTCGTCTGCGCTGCAGCGCCGGCCAGCCGCAGCCGCAGCCGCTCCGTCCAACCACCTTTTCCTCTCTCCTCTCCTCTCCTCCACCACCACTCTCTCTCTCCTCCTCCTGCGAGTGGGAGCGAGCGGCGGCAGCAGCAGCAGCCACGGCCGGCCCCTGTCCGTCGCCGCGTGGTGTGCCGTGCCGTGCCGTGCGTCCCCTCTCCCCTACCGGGGCTACCACACAGAGAAAAAAGCAGGCGGGCGGCCTGGGCACCACCACCACCACTGCGTCGCCAAGAATCCCCACCCCCAAATGCCTTCCTCCTCCTCCCCCTGCTCCCGCCGCAGGATCCTCTTCTTGGCCCTCCTCCTCTCGGCGTCCTTCTCGGTGCCGGCGGCGGCGGACGGCGCGGGCGGAGCCACCGGGGATGCCGCGGCAATGCAGGCGCTGCGTCGGGCCCTGGCGCCGCCGGGCTGGGGTCCGGGCGCGGACCACTGCGCGTGGCGCGGCGTGACCTGCTCCTCCTCCTCCTCCGCCGCCGGCGGCGGCGCGGTCACCGCGATCGAGCTGCCGCGCCGGGGGCTCCGGGGACTTCTCGGCCGCCTCTTCTCTCCGCGCGCTGGCGCGCCTCGACCTCTCCGCCAACTCGCTCACGGGCGCCCTCCCGCCGTCGCTGGGCTCCCTCACCCGCCTCGAGTTCCTCGACCTGTCCCTGAACGCGCTGACAGGCGCGGTCCCCGCGTCTCGCCGGCGCGTCGGGGCTCCGGTTCCTCAACCTCTCCAACAACGCGCTGTCGGGTCGCATCCCCGACGAGCTCGGGAAGCTCAGGGCGCTCCAGGGCTCCAGATTTCCGGGAACAACCTGACCGGCGCGCTCCCGGGCTGGCTCGCGGGGCTCCCGGCGCTCCGCGTGCTGTCCGCCTACGAGAACGCGCTGTCGGGACCCATCCCGCCGGGGCTCGGGCTGGCGTCGGGCTCCAGACGCTCAACCTCCACTCCAACGCGCTGGAGGGGAGCATCCCCGGCAGCCTCTTCGAGCGCGGGGACCTGCAGGTGCTCATCCTCACCCTCAACCGCCTCAACGGCACCATCCGGAGACCATCGGCCGGTGCCGCGGCCTCTCCAACGTGCGCATCGGCGACAACCGCCTCTCCGGCGCCATCCCGGCGTCCGTCGGGGACGCCGTCAGCCTCACCTACTTCGAGGCCAACACCAACGACCTCTCCGGCGGGATCCCCACGCAGTTCGCGCGCTGCGCCAACCTCACGCTGCTCAACCTCGCCTACAACCGCCTCGCCGGCGAGGTGCCCGATGTTCTCGGCGAGCTCAGGAGCCTGCAGGAGCTCATCGTCTCCGGCAACGGCCTCGGCGGCGAGTTCCCAAGATCGATCCTGCGGTGCCGGAACCTCAGCAAGCTGGACTTGAGCTACAATGCTTTCCGTGGTGACCTGCCGGAGAACATCTGCAACGGGTCACGGATGCAGTTCCTCCTGCTCGATCACAATGAGTTCTCCGGTGGCATTCCGGCAGGGATTGGGGGCTGTACCCGGCTGCTTGAGCTGCAGCTCGGTAACAACAACCTCAGTGGTGAAATTCCGGCAGAGATTGGCAAGGTGAAGAGCCTGCAGATTGCGCTCAACCTTAGCTTCAATCACTTCACCGGGCCGCTGCCCCACGAGCTTGGCCGGCTTGATAAGCTTGTCAATCTGGACTTGTCGAGCAATGAGATATCTGGTCAGATCCCAGGTGATATGAGAGGGATGCTGAGCTTGATTGAGGTCAATCTGTCAAACAACCGGCTCAGCGGTGCCATACCGGTGTTCGGACCGTTCAGAAGAGCGCCGCCTCCAGCTTCTCCGGCAACGCCCAAGCTGTGCGGCGACCCACTGAGTGTGGACTGTGGATCAGTTTATGGATCCAATTATGGAATGGACCACAGGGGATATCATACAGGGTGGCTTTGGCAGTTGTTGGTTCCTGTGTGCTCATCTTCTCATTGGTGTCGTTGGTGGTGGCATTGTTCATGTGGCGCGAGAGGCAGGAGAAGGAGGAAGAGGAAGAAGAAGGCCAAGGCAGGGGAGGTGGTGGTGGCAGCCCCGCAGATTGTGGAATCAGCCGTGTTCATCGACAGCTTGCGGCAGGCCATTGATTTCCAGAGCTGCATGAAGGCGACATTCAAGGATGCGAATGAAGTGGGCAATGGAACGTTCAGCACTAGCTACAAAGCCGTCATGCCGTCCGGCATGGTGCTGTGTGTCAAGAAGCAGGTCTGTTGGCGGTGCGGTCAGCCACCAGCACAAGAAGATGATCCGAGCTCGGCGCCTTGCCCACATCAACCACAAGAACCTGGTCCAGCCGATTGGGTTTGTCATCTATGGCGGCGTCGCGCTACTGCTGCACCACCATATGCGAATGGCACCCTGCTTCAGTTGCTGCACAACGGCGGTGAGTCTGATGGCGAGAAGCAGAAACCTGACTGGCGAGGCTGCTCTCAATTGCCATTGATGTTGCCGAAGGGCTGGCATTCCTCCATCAGGTTGCCACCATTCACCTCGACATCTGTTCAGGGAACGTCTTCCTTGACTCGCATTACAATGCGCTTCGGGCGGTTGAGATCTCAAGCTGCTGGACCCTTCAAAGGGCACAGCCAGCATCAGCGCGATTCGGGGCTCATTTGGTTACATTCCTCCAGGTCTGAATTCTGTCCAACATTTTGTAGCTATACTAGAAGTAGTTCTCTGGATGTCTACAACCATGAACAATCGTTTGCCTTTTGCATTTGGTTCCTTGCAGAGTATGCCTACACGATGCAGGTCACGGTGCCTGGCAATGTGTACAGCTATGGGGTGGTCCTGCTGGAGATCTTGACGTCCAAGCTACCCGTGGGCGAGGAGTTCGGCGGCGTGGACCTCGTCAAGTGGGTGCACACCGCACCAGCAAGGGGTGAGACGCCAGAGCAGATCATGGACCCCCGGCTGAGCACCGTGTCATTCGCGTGGCGCAGGCAGATGCTTGCCGTGCTCAAGGTTAGGGATGAAAACTATCTGAAAAAAATCACGTACCAACCGTTTCTGTTTTCTATATTGTAATACCCTTTCTGACCGTTTTCATCCCTACTAAAGGTCGCAATGCTGTGCACGGAGCGCGCACCGGCGAAGCGACCCAGGATGAAGAAGGTGGTGGAGATGCTGCAAGAGGCCAAGAACAGCTGAGTGATCATCTGTTTCTCTGCTGAATTGCTGCGGTCGCCTCCTTGGAGCCGAGCCGAGCATCTATAAAAAAAAAAAAAAATCTGGTCTCGGTTCCGAGCATGAAATCCATCCAGTAGTGTTTAATTCTCTGTATATATTCGGTAATTAGTACCCCGATTATGCGCTATGTATCACCGGATGTTGGATCTTGGAGCATCAAAGCAGAATGCTGCTGCAGGCTTGCAGTTCTGCTACCTGCTACTTGCAAGTGAAGAAATGTGTCATACTACATAGGAGTATTATATCTGGATGTGTCTTTAGCAAGCCATTTGGTGTTCTACCTTGAGGGTTTTTGTTTTCATTTTCTTTTTTTGGGAGAAAAAGAAAAAGGATAAGAGAAACTCTATCCTAATGTCGTCCGCTTGAAGAGGTGGTTGTGCACTGAAGTCTGAAGGTGCCATTGTCGTTTGCAGCAGCAGTTAGGGTGGTGTTTCTTCTCTAGGATACCCTGGCCCATGGCGACGTGGCAGGGATGGCCTCTGTCTGCTGAGGAATCATCTGTCTGTTCATCCATAGTATTTATTTGGAAGAAGAATATCTGCTGCATAGAAAATTAATTTGCATTTTATTTTTATTCTAGGCTGCTGCTGCATGCTACATTGAACAACTTTAGGGCATGTCTGCATTGTAGCTTGAATGTTTCAACTTCTAACTTTAGCCCCTTCAAAGAGCATTCTTCAGTCTTTTTTTTTTTTTAAAAAACTTTGCTAATAACCTGTTAGCAGTATAACAGGTATGGACCCCACTTGTCAGAGACTAAGTTTACCTTCCCAATTTGCATGCAATGGAGGACAAAACTAACCATTACTAGGCATGAATTCGCCAAGAAATAATTTACTACCTCGACCATAACAACATGACTACCAATCTTTTGAGTCTTGCAACCCTATTATATTAGCAAGTTCTAAACGTCATGGTATAAGGATGCATGAGAAATGAGAATTAGGAACCACTACTATGTAGCTCTGGCGGCACTGTAGACGATGGGAATAGTTGAGGAAAGCGACCGTGAGCTTCTGGCCGTCCAAATCGCTGCGCTGTTGAGTGATTAACACCTTGACACTTGCACACCTAGCTTCAGAATCAGATGCCTCCTCTACTACGAGCAGCAAAGTGAGATGGCGACCTTCTACGGCAGCCATTCATGTCATAATTGGTGATTGGGCACATCACCAGGGCACTAGCTATAGCTAGGGCATCACTACTGCGGCTACGCTATGCTAAACAACAATTGCAAGACAATGATGTGTCATGAGCTATGTTTTATCATGTATCTGTCGAATTGCAAAAATAATCCTGCCGGGTTCAGTGATGTGGTGGCTAAACAATTGCAAGGAATGGGGAGCAGGAGCTCCATCTCTGTTGCATCATCCTAGTTTTTAGGTTGTCTGTGTCCATTATATACAAGTTTGTCAAACATTGATGTTCCAAGTGTCAAATGTAGAAGGACATCGCATCAAGGGTACTGTGGTCTTGTGCTTTTCAACAACATTTTTTTTTTTTTTTCAGAGTACAAGTGCTTTTCAACAGCTGTGTTTATCCTATACCTCATTGGATGGACATGATCACCTACTGTATCCAATATGAATAAATCTTGCATATAATTGGATTATATTCTATATATTTTCCTTAATTATTATTATCAAAGATTGGAGAGCAGGATATTTGTTATGTCATCATAATTTTTGAAGTTGATTGTACTGATTGTATCAGTTTGTCCAACTAATTGGTGTCCAAGTGTCAAATTTACATCACCAAAGTGGAACTGTGCTCTCGTGTTTTTCAACAGCTTCAACCACCAGAGCGTTCAAGTGGATTTGGAAAAGCAAATGCATGACAAAGCTTAAAGTCTTTGCTTGGCTCCTTCTCACGGATAGACTAAGACATTAGAAACACATCCCAACAGCAAAGTCTCTTTTTTTCCATATCAAGGGAAAGTTGACTCTCCATCCCTCATTTGTCATGGATAGACTAAGACATTAGAACTTATTATCAGCTCATCTTATAAGTCATGGTACAGTGTTTCTCTCTCACAACAACATCAACCGGCTTATGAGTCGAAGAAAACCAGTAGCCAAACATCCTTAGGTAAAAGACAATTGAGAACAAGAAACATTGCTTTTCAAGCGTGGGGGATATTTCATCAGACAGGTCACTCTTACATAAGCGGGAAGTCTCTTCTATATTTTTAAAAAGAATTAGACAACACTACTACATAAAATATTTTACAAGGCACTTGATTTTTTTTTTTTTTTAACTGTGGGCGGTTATTTAAGAAACCGCCACCATTAATGGAGGCCACCAAGCCAGTCGACCAGGATAAAACCGTCGCAGTTAAAAGATTAATCGTGACGGTTATGTAACAAAAAACCTGTAGTTCTACCACACGATTAATCAATTAACTGTGGCTGTTGCCATTAAAAACCACCACGATAATTGATTAACCGTGACCTTTACCCGTGGCGGTCATGAAAGCCGCCATGGAAAATCGAAAAAACCCTTTTTTTTTTTTTTTTTTTTTTTTTTTGTAGTAGTGCAGGTCACTCTTCATAAGTAAGGTTAGTCGGATAAATCTCCATAAAAATATATAGAATTTCCAAAATCGATATTCTATTATAGGCGTATAAAACATGTGATTGTAGGTGTATAAAACATGTGATTGTGTGTGATACCATTTTTATCCGAACAGAAAAAAAAAAAAAACAGCATTACGGACCCAATCTGCCCAACATGGGCCGAGCGGGCGAAGGCTTCTGAAAGAATCAGCCCACCAGGGCCCATCTTCTCAACAAGTCATCACTCTTGCAGCGTGCGTCTCTTCTCGCGAAATTACGACTCCCTTTCCCCAACAGATCCCCCGTTTCCACCCGCAACCGCGTCCGTCGGCGATGGCGTCCACGGCGGCGACCGGCGACGGCGAGAAGCAGCCCACGCATCTCGGCCAACCCCTCCTTGCTCCACCACAAATCCCTCAGCAGCCCTACTACGCCTACCCTGCCGCCTCCTACGCGCATCCCTCCCTTCCACCCCCACCACCACCACCACCTCCCCGACGCTCGTCTTCGTCCCGGTCACGGTCCCGGCGCCCTGCTCCCCGGTGCTGTTCCGCCTCCGCCGCCTCCGCCACCGCGGTCGCCCCCAGTGCCTCCGCCGCTTCTGCGCGCGGACGCTCCCGCTCCTCCTCTTCCTCGCAGCGCTCCTCGCGGGCGCCGCCTTCCTCTCCTCTACCCGTCCTCCGCGCCCGCCGCCCGCGTCGCCGACCTCCGCGTCGCCAGCTTCCGCGTGCTGCCGCCCGTCCTCGACCTCGGCCTCGCGCTGCGGCTCCGCGTCCGGAACCCCGGGTTCCTCCTCCCGCTCCGCTACCGCTCCGTCTCCGCCGCAGTCTCCTACCGCGGCCACCTGCTCGGGTCCGCCAAGGCGTGGCCCGGGTCCGGCGAGCTTGCCGCTAGGGGTGAGGCTTATGCGGATGCCCAGGTGTGGGTCGATGCTGGGAGGGTGCTGGATGACGTGGTCGACCTCATCGCCGACGTCGCCGCCGGGTCGGTGCCGCTGGAGATCGTCTCTGAGGTGGTCGGCTCGATCAAGGTGTTCCGCTTCCACATCCCTGTGAAGGTAATTGCGTGTTTTATAGATTGTTACGGACTTTGTTGTGTTGTTACCAATAGTTTGCTGAGTCGAGATCGATGCTTGCAAAGACTAGGGCCTTGGAATTGGGTTAGAGAATTTGTATAACACTTAAGGACATGAAATGCTATAACTTCAACATTTTTAGCTGCTGGATCTGTTTATAGGAATTAATTGGCTCTTAAGATTTAAGGATTTGCGTTAGGTTATCAGGGTCCGGATTCGATTCTTCTGGACTGAGCATTTGAGCTCTTGTCATTGGTTTAAATGGTCTGAATTGCTGAAAGGGGATTTGCATTTTTTTAATGATCATAAGGTCGTCTCTTGGTGTTCACCTTGAGATGTTAAATACCGATTGCTTCATTTATTTTAATGGCTCCTGCTTTGGTGAATGGCGATATTGGTTGTGAACTTGTGGTTGAATCTGGATTGAAGAGAATTGGAAAGTTTAGTGGTATGGATACTTTATTCAAAGTGTGTGGCAGTGATAGCTCAGATGTGGGATGGACAACTGGAAAATAGTTCTTTCATTCCATATGATATGTCCCTAGCATCTGTATGGACAGCACCATCATACTTGGTGGTAAGTTTAATATGGAATTGGGTTCACTGGCATCTCCTTTGTTTTCATAGTTATTTGGCTTTGCATTTGTGTGTTAATAATAGTAAGGGAGTTATTTCAAACTTCTTTTGTCTATATTTGTGAGAATAATCTATTTTTATATGACCATATCTGTGTTTTTAGGCTGTTCCTGTATTCAGATATGAATCTGTTAGTTTGCACGCAAATTTATTGGATGATGCAAGGGAACTGTCAGAAAAAAAATTATTAGTACAAATATGGACCCAACAAATTCCCATTGAGTCCATTTGTACAATTATGGATTTGATGGATGACTTTGTTTGTCTGGCTACCCCCCATTGTACATTTGTACAAACAACACAGTTTTAGTCTTGAAGGGTAGGTATATCTCAGAGTATTTGCGTTGAATATGGTTTCTCTATATGAATGTGGCCTTAGGCAAGTTTGTTCTAACATAACAATCAGAATGATTAAAAAGAGAATTTTTTTAATGACAATATAAATATGGGAACTAATTACACAGATGTTAGAAGGGCGGGCCTGGTGCAAGTGGTAGTGCTCTACCGCCTGTAACCGGAAGGTCCCGGGTTCAAGCCCTAGCCTCCGCATATTGCACATGGTGCGGGTAAGGCTTGGTGCTAAATACCCTTCCCTATGGCACTGGGTAACTAATTACACAGATGTTACTGCCATTGAAGAATTATTAACATAAAGTAGTCAGTCAAATGATTGAGCTGGTGTCAAAAGTGTGAAGGAACAGGATGATGGTCAAATAAGAATCACCAAAGGATCAAACTACTACCTCAGAATCGATATTGCTCTAGAATGCATGCTGTCAATACTTTAAACTTCGATTACTAACACACAAGTATCTGTATGTCATATGGAAAGATACTAGTAGATTATTATCATCAAAAGTTGTCCTTATTCTGATTTTATGTACATAAATATTTTGCTAAACCATTTGGTTAGGATAATGCTGAAGTACTCGGTAATGTACTATCTTCTCCCTGAAAAGATGCCTCCAGATTTAGAGGCTTGCACTATTACAGTAGCTAGAAGATGAGATGGTGATTTCAGTTCTGGAGTTTAGGATGATTGCACATGTGCCAACATGTAAAAGTTGGAAAGACATTCTAGAATGAATAGCTAACTGATGCAAGGTTTGAGTTCCCTCAAGCAGAGTTATTTGAAAAGACTGCAAGAATGCTAGAATGTATTCAAAAGAATTGGAATGTGTTGAGTCATTAAAAAGCAGAACAGTATATATATAGCTCGTGAAGTATCAACTGCACTATATTCTTGAAGTTTGTACCATAGAAGCTACTGTTAGATGATGTTTGTACCTTATAAGGGAGCATTAATTTGCTCCATCCTTTTTTTTGGTTTCAATCTTTCAGGATTCCCATTTCTTAATGGAAATCTAAATATTAAGCTGTAACTCCACAATCCAGAGCAAAATGCACTAGCATAATTCTTAATGAAAAGCTTTTGCCCTCTTGCCATTTCATAGTATTCATGTTTGCCATTTAGTTGTTAGTGTTGGTTTCTTAATGAAGCATCTCACTTTGTATCTTCGCGTTATATGTTTTTTATGCAAATTCTCGTGTGGATCAAACCTCTTAACACTCCTGCTGATACAGGGGCTCATATCATGCTCAGTAAATATCAGCCCAGAGACTCAGAGAATCATAAGCCAGGATTGCTATTAAGGTAATGACCTTATGTTCTGTTCAATTTGTTATATATATATAATCCTTATTCTATTGATTTATGCAAGTTACGAGTTGTGCTATCAGGATCATGTTATGAACCTTGTGCCTTTTTCTGCAGCACGAATGCACCGAGTCTCCCCATCCCAGAAGATATTATAAAACCCCCGAGCCTGCTCGATGGACCTGAAGCATCTGTCTGTGTATATAATCTGGATATTGTATTGTGTTATGTGTAGGCTGGAATGAATAGTAACGAATAACATGCTGTTGGACCACAAGTTATATGTTGTCTTGCAGTACATATCAGAACTGCATGTCTATTTGTAACTGGTTGATGCCACCTTCACCCATATGTGCCATAGCACATGGTGTATGATTTTACTAGATCATGTATGATGTATGTTGGTGGGTGGCAGGTAACTTATGATCTGTGGTATTTGAATTGAAGCATGAATAGTGAAAGATTGTTGCAGTTGATATTTTCATGACTCAATTTTCAATTCTATACTAACAACCCTATGGTATATCTGGATAGCCAGAAATGATTTGAGATTTAACAACAAAAAGTGGACTGTCAAGTAGATCCACTTTGCTTCACATGCTCTTTTGCAGATAAATAATGCAGGTTTCCAAAGTGACCTCTATGCAGGAGATCATCTGAAAGACCTACAGGTAAACTCTCTTCATGAATCCTCAGGGGTTCTACCGAAGAACTGAACACAAAACAGAGGCTGTACATCAAAGTCTCTGGTTCAGTGTTTCACTGATGCTTCCATCTCCGGACAACGATTTGTTCAATCAAAGAGAAGCGGGTCTAGGCATTGTCATTTATGACAAACCTAAATCTTGCAAACTTCTAATCTGGGCTAAAGCCCATGGATGTTCCTCAGTGCTGCAAGCTGAAGCAATGGCTACATACGTGGCAGCTATGTTCTGCAAGACTCTTGGCTTCCATGAAATTATTTCTACAGACAGACAGCCAACTATCTGACTACTGCAATAATAAAGAATCCAATGATTCCCCTGACTGGAGACTCCACATCTTCAATCCAAGCCTGCACTCCTTGTGTGGTGAGATAAATGCAAATTTCCAAAAAATTGAGAGATCCAGCAATGTCGAGGCACATAATTTAGCACATCAAGCTTTCCTTCAGACTACTTGTAGTAGTAGTCCTGTTATTCAATGTCAAGGCTTCCCTCACAAGAAGAATTGTCCTTTAGAGCTTTTGAGGGATCTTGTTTTGCCATGTAATTGTAACATCTTGGCAGCTTCTTGCCAACTGTTTTAATATAATCTTAGGGCTACGGCCCCGCTTTTCTGTCAAAAAAAAAAAAAAAAAAAAAAAAACCCTACTCGAGGATTTTGCATCCACAATTGCTTCCAGTGAACATCTTTGGTCCAGCAATCTGGTACTAGTATGGTACCGGTACTAAAGACCGTGCTGAGCAAGTCAGTATGACATGATTGGTTTCTCATACTGAGATCATGTAGCTTGAGGTTCAGACTTTAGCACATGTACAGTCCATTGAGGGATTAACTTTTTCTCGTACTGCCACCTAAACTGAAAGAAACTTAGCAAAACCTGATGTAATGGTAGATCTTGCTCAACTTGTAAGTGTGCAACCTAATGTAAATAGACAACAAAAAATAGTAGCCACTGGATCTTATTGTTGGCCTTACATGTATCATTCAGTGCACAAAATTTGGATAATGGACAGTGGTCATGTTCTGTAATCTGAATGACAATGGATGGAAACACAATGGTGTCGTCCCTTGGTGTAGCGTGCCAAACTGGTGTGGTTGTGTATCGTGGTTGTGGCATACTGGCATCTATGCTGTGGATCTGCCGCTGGTTCAGTCAGAGTCCCTACTGTCATACTATGCGCACTAAGGGTAAACTGGCCCTCTAAACTTCAGGCTTTGGACATAATTGGAGCTAATGCCTCCTTAATGCACCTTTTGAGCCTCAACACTGGCCTAGATTCTTGTTACATGCATATACTGTACAATCGTGCTGTTTGTGTTGTCAGTATTTCGAGATTATTGATCAGGCTGGGACGAGTTGCAGTCTCTGATATACATGTCCAGTTGGATTAGCTCCAGCGAAGCTTTCACTGGTTGAGCAACAAAACTGAAACTTTCTTCAGAGTTTCAGTTCATCAAGAACAAGGACCATTTTTCTCGTTCTTTTCCAAAACCACCCTCAGTGTCAACATTGGTTTGGGAAGGAATTTTAAGATAAAAAAAATAAGGAACACCATGAATTTCCATGTCGAGCTGTTTTCACTCCATGATGCATTAGCAGATCTCATACAAGAAATGAAAACAGCAACACCCAGTAGGGAATCAACAAAACAGTCTGTTCAAAACTCAAATTAAAAAAAAAACAATATTATTTACCAATTTTATACCAAATAATGGCAAAGTTCTGATAGTACCAGTCATGGTTGTTTGCCACTAAAAAGCTGATGCGGCTTATTTCACCGTAACCAAGAAAAGGAATTACAGATACAAGCGACATATTATTGTTCCTCGCTACCACTCCAACAAAAATAAATAGATTTGATAATACAAGTTTGCAAGCATAAGTTGGGCACAGCATTCCTCAGTTCTTCACGGTGGTGACATGCCTCAGAAGCATCTGAATGACATCTGGGGAGATGCTTGCAGCCTGCTGGCTGAGCTGCTCGATTTTTAAAGCCGCTGTCTCTTCCTCGAGGCGCTTGACGTTTGCACCAGAGTCACCACTGCTCTGTAGTCACAAAGACATAGAAGTGAGGTCCAGTAATCCAGTGGGGGAAAAAGGAACAGGATGTGCTGGTGTGCATACCTCTGCGACCTTCCTCTGGAACTCAGCCTCCATCTGGGCACGGTATTCAGCTATTTCCCGCTCAGCCTCCTCTTTTGCTTTACTTAAGCCTCGCTGACTTAGCTATTGAACACAGGAAACATTCATGTTTATATGACAGAATATTGTGAGGAAGGAACAGGGGTTAAAAGGGGTTGGGCTTCTTCCTATTAGCTGACGATTGGCAAAGTTTAAAAGACATTTGTGCAGCACATAGCTCACAATGGAATATATCTTTGCTAATGGGACCGATAAAAGAAAAATGCAAGATTTCAACCTTTTTTTTATTACGGCTAAGCTGTAGAACACACAGAAACATTTAAGTTTCTACTGCAGTCTATTGAAAGGGAGAACCTATTGCTTTACCTTTTAGCTTTGTTGTTAGATTTGACCAGAAAAACTTCAAATTGCGTGCTGGAAAAAGAAAGGTAAACTTTTTTTTCCCCTATATACTAAAGAGTAAAAGATTGCAATTGCAATCTGTACATTGTAAATTTGGTGTGAGAGGGCATGGCCTAACAACAACAATCAGAACAGGTGCTGTATATTTGTTGGGAATTGTATAATAGTATCATGCTGCTTTTTTGCTACAGTTGACAAACAAAACAACACATTACCTTCACACTCACTCTACAAGCATCAATTAAGTATCAGAGAACGTCATCTAATGAACAGAACGAACTCAATCACAAGGTTGTTACTGTCTAACGCAATGCTAGATTTGCAAAGAGAGAGAAAAAAAAATAGTACCAGCTCTAGCCGCGTTGACAATTTGCTGAGCCTCCTGCTCCGCAGCCAGCAACTGCTGAATCCCGCTCTGGCGCCTGTTGGCGTCCATCTCTCAGCTCCTGGAGGGCAGAACAAAAAAAAAAAGGACCGCGATTCAGGATCAGATAACAGGCCTAGATCGTTTCAGACCAAATAACAAAAAGCGCGTAAACCTAGATCGCCACAAACACATTATGCGGCCAGATGTCTCAACTCTCATGCCATTGTCCGGCACGCAACGCAGGCAGAGAGAGGGACCAACAAATCCGCCGCGACATATATTAATTACAAAGAGAGCTCGCAGCGACACGGGCGGATCAAGATTTGGGATCCAGGGATCCGATCACGTCTCTCGGCGAACCGATCCCGCGTCGCAGGACGGGACCAGCGATCCGCAGGGATCCCGGCTCCGCGGCGAGCGATCCGCGAGGAGGAGGAGCGAAGGAGCGCAGGGATCTCGGCGCGGGGGTTACCTGATCTGGATCGGGGACGGCGGCCGGAGCTGGTGCACGGGAGGTTGGGGAACAGATGGAGTTCTCTCGAGGCGAGGCGACGGTGATTGGTGGTGATCCGGCCTATACAACGCGGCGACGGGAACCACGGGCTTGGTACGGACGGCCCACGGAGCTGGATCTGATGATTTGTATCCAAGTTTTTTTTTTATAATCGAATACGAATTGGAAGTGGAGAGGCAAACAAAAATCAAAAACAGAACAATGACCAATATTTCTCCAAAGACAAAAAAAAAAAAAAAAGCTTGTAATGACTTTTATTGTTTGCTTGTGTGGTTGCTAGCTAGAAAAATTTGGTATTGTAATGAGTACATGATGTAATTTTGGATTTTTTAATTCAGATGCAATATTGGTTTGATTAATGTTTTGTATCATCTTTATTAAGACTTGTTCCATAGTAACTAGGTGAATTCCCCACACGTTGTTGTGGGTATGTAAAAATAATTTTAATCTAGTTAAGAGCAATGTAAAAGTATTTTCAATAATCTAACTAAATAAAAAGCGTCGTGATAATCTTAGATCTTCAACTTCTTGAAAGAAAACATGGGTCACTAACCGGTGAAGGATAATATTTGGAACTTAATGTACAACACAAAAATTCGAGTTTGCGGCAAGAATAGATTTGGTATGAGAAAGTATTAACCTTGCTAGATCATTAATTGAAAGTGTTAGTGGAGTTTGCTTAGGTGGCATGCTTGAATGTTTGAAGGTGTTAGTGGGCATTAGTGGAGCTGCTTAGATGACATGCTTGCATGTGAAGAGAACTCCTTAGCGGGGGTTTTCTATTTAGCTGCACCAGATTGTGGAATTTCAAGGACGATGGTTTATGTACTCATCATGCTTCAAAGATGAATTCTTATACATATATCGCGCACCTCAATAATTTCCTGGTTGTACGGGAAACTCCATTCAAATTTTCCAAGTCTATATATATCCATATTATAACATTATTATGTATATGTATGAAGACGGCTTGACATCAAAACTATCACTGATGAAATGTTCTTGTGATGAAAAATTACTAAGAAACTTAAAGGTAATACCGTGTAACATCTTGAAGGACTTCAATGCAAGGAGCACGGGATAAAAATATATGGGGAGGTATGCATACAACGGTGAGAGCTAAAGATGATGAAATGCTAGTTGAAGATATCAAAGATGTTAAGGGATCTGTTCATGTGAATACTATGATGTTGCAAAGTTCAAAGAGGTCTACAAAAAGTTGTGTGAAGCCAATGATGACAAAATAGGAAATAGTACGTGGTCCCAAGTGAAACGAGCCTGCAATATCAGTTATTGTGTTACTTTCACAAACACTATATTAAGCCAATGACAATATCAGTTATTGCATGCTATCCAATGTTACTTCCATATTATAACATATTATTATAAAATTTAGTTATTACGTATCAACACACGAACACGATACTAGTATTATAATAAGATATATATATATATATATATATATATATATATTAAGCTAGAGGTACCTTTGTGATGAGTTCACCGAGGGGCCTCAAAATCATAGGGACGACGCTGTGGCCTCCAATTTTGAAAAGGACATTTGGAAGACCAAGGAATAGCAGAGTTTAAATTAGCTACAAAAGTGGATATGGATCGAAGAACCACAAAGCAGAGAGTATGGACACATGACAACCACCAGCTGCTCCTCCAAGGCCAAAGAGAAAGAGATTCAAGAAAAATAATGTCGTCACACGTACACTGGTACAGTGATCGATGCAACATCATCACCCTTGCGTACGTAGTGAGACTTGTTGAAAACAAAATCTCAATCCTATGGGATGAACTGTGCACCTACCCATGCTGGTCGCGTGAGGTGAGTGTAATAATAACAGACCGGCCAACGCCACGCCGACGATGACACGCGAAGGAACGTACGTACGTGTACGCCAACGCCTAGTGCAGGCCATGCTGGTGATGCAAGCATGTCGTCCTTGTCCCCGTATATCCCACATATAAAAAACCCACATGGAGAAGGCTAGCTGCATCATATCACGCCTTGCATGATGACGCGTCCATCCTTAATTTTGTATACTTACTTTTATATAATTTGCAAGCCGTGACGATCGACCATATATATTTACCATTTGGTAACACATCACACATCTTATTTTTGGCGTGAAGTTTGGTTAGCTGTCTCTGTACCCTGAACGTATCTGTATTTGTACCGTCTTTGTACGGTTTCCGTACATCCTAATACAGGTACGTTTTATCAAAAAAAAAAAAAAAACCCACATGAAGAAGGCTGCATCATATCACGCCTTGCATGATGACGCGTCCAACCTTAATTTTGTGTATATATACTTATATAATTTGCAAGCCGTGACGATCGACCATATATATTTACCATTTGGTCACACATGACACATCTTATTACTCAGCAAGGAAACAAATTAATACTTTATCTCTCTCTCGAAACACTATGATAGTTGCATCAGGTAGGAGTACTAGTTGCTCGTGCTAGTTTGTCGTCACCACCGTTCTTCAGTACAGCTAATCAGAGACTCTAGCTGTGCTGTCAATTTGACCGCATTCTCGTATTGTATTGTAGGGGCATGCATGCATGAGCCACCCCTGCTTGTCGCCATGCCACCAACTCCGTCAGTTTTGCAGGCAGGCCAAGGGCAGTATTGGAACACTGGTGCCTACTGTACTGTACTGGATCTCCCAGCATCGGTTGTATCGATCGAAGAGGATTCTCATCTAGCAAGGTACGGTTGTCAGACGTGGTCGTCAACAACAAGGTTACTCTCACTCATCACGCTATAAGCATGAGCCCAGTACTACCTTGCGTGATGATCGAGAATCATCTCTACTGCGATATGCATGGTACGTGTTGATGGTCAGCCCATGCATGCTCCAAATTTTGGTCGTTCAAGTCCATCGAGGTGCCATATATAACGGCATTGATGATCCATGCATGAATGGTGTCGATGGTCAGACGAACCATGCTCCTCACCACCCCCAGATTCATGCTTGATTCATTCATTTGAGCGCGTACGGTTAATTAGAAAAGTGATGAGACTACGACCTCAAGCGGCACTTCCTTAATTTCCCCTCAACTTTGAGTGGTCCAATTCCAATTCTACAGATTATATATGGCTTATTATGACGGAGTTTCATAGCGTTGTTCCAAGACTTCCACAATATTATACGGAAAGAGAAAATGAAACACGGATGACACTCTCACTCTCAATATGGAGAGTTTCTCGTTCTATAGTTTCATACACATTAAATTTCAAGACTCATAGATAGTTGGCGTTCGTCTTGAGAGTTTCATCTTTCTCCTCCCTCTTCTTAAAAACGGTGCCACATCATCTAAAAATGCATACATGGCAGCTCATTAAATGCAAATAAAACTCTTGTCTGAGTGTCTGGCCTTAACATCCACGTCCCTACATGTTATGAGGTCTTGTTAGCTAGGGCCCTTTTGCTTCTTGATTCAAGCTCGGATAAATACTAGCTCAAAAATGCCTCCACGAGATAAGCTCAAGAGAGAACCATTTTTTTTACTACAAGAGTGGATCCATCTAAAGGTGTCTTCCGGCTCTTTTGATGAAGCCAAAGAAGCCATTTTTTGTACTATACCGAGCCACTACAACTAATTTGTATGGATGATTTTTATTAAATAACCTCATTATAAAGAAAAATCTCAAACGATTTTAATTTGGTATGGGATCTTCAAATATAATCATTTTCTATTCCAATTTTTATCACTAGCCAAAGATGAAACTCTAATCAATGTACTCCTACTATTTTAAAGTCCAACGAAAATTTGATGAAACTCTGATCGATGTACTCCTACTATTTTAAAGTCCAATGAAAAATTGAGAGGATAACTGCCCGTAGTGACAAAAACATCACTTAGATCCTGAGTAAGGTCTTCGAGGGACTTTCAGTAAACAGTCTCTAAAACAAAATTCCTCCTGTTTGATTTCCTGATACTTTTAGGGACTTTTAAGTAAACAGTCTCTAAAAAAAAATTCCTCCTGTTTGATTTCCTAGATACTTTTTTAGGGACTTTTTTTTTAGTTTCAACAAAAAAAGTCTTAACCAAACAGCCCCTGACTTCCCCAACACCCCGCCCCTAAATGCACAATGTTGAATATTTTCTCTAGTTCAACAAAATCATTTTTATTTTCAAATTTTGAGGAATACAGAGATTTGATAATGTAGGATATAAAACCCTCCTATTGCATTGAGGGACCTACTTACCTTTGGTCGGCCCCACCTGTCATCCACTGATATCAGGCGCAGGGGCCGTGGCACCTCTTTCTGTCGTCTACCACCCCGCCGCCCCGGAGCAGCCCACCACCGAGCTGCTGACAGCTGATCCGCACAGCCGCCCGCACGGGGCCGCCGGAGCTCACGCGGCCGGCCACCACATGCCCCACATCCATCCAGTGATATCCCCAAACTGACCCGACTCCAGATTTCGATTTCTTTGTCACCCAGTCACACCCTGCCTGCCCCCGCCGCTCATCCTCCGCTTCAAAATCCCGGGATCTTGCACCGCCGTGCCGTCGTCGCTCGTGGTGGCGTGGATCCACACCATCTTGCCCAAATCCTCAACCTCCGACAGAGTTAACGCCACCCCGCTCGTCGTCTCTCTCCCTCGCGTCAGCACCACTTCCGCCGTCCGTCCCGGCGAGCATTGTCTTGTCCCCTGCCGCCCGCCGGCTTCCGATCCTCCCACGGGTTAGCTTTCTCCCACTCTACGTCTCAAATCGATTGCAGCCCGTTGTTGGCTTCCAGAATCGTTGCTCTGCCGTGGATACATACAGAGACCCAAACGGTTCTTTTTTTTTTTTTGGACAGTTCACCCAAACGATTCTTGGTTCCTTCGCCTGCCTGACTGTCGACCGAACAGTTTCCCAAATTCCTTCGTCAGTTGTGACGTGTTTGCCTCCTCCCTCTCTGTCTTGTTGTTTCATCTTTGAAATCCGTGGTGAATTCTGACGTGTTTGCCTCCAAATCTTTTCTTTTCTATTGTGCATTGCTGCCAGCCTGCCACCCATCACTGTTTCTAGTGCTTGCTTTGCCGAAAGCCAGAAACTTTTCTCTCATTTTTTAGTGGGCAGAGGACAAGAGACATCCTTTTCATCTGTCCACGTACATGTATTCGTGGTTCAGAATCTTGAAGAAACGTGTGGAGGACTCTGGTCTCTGACAGTCAGCAATTATTGCAGGTGCATTTGATCCGTCCCGGCCGCCTACACTACACGATGTCCAAGTCGGGAGCGCTGGATCTTGCTTCTGGCCTCGGAGGGAAGATCACCAAGGAGGAAGTCAAGTCGGCCGTCGATGAGTATGTTCCTGGATCTCAATCTCATGGTCCACCTTCCTTTGCGGGTGGCATGCATGTCTCTGTTCTATTGGATACTGCAGAGCTCCTGACGATGCTTAGTTTACTCCTTAGATAATTGCAGTTGCTTCTGTGCCCT
Source organism: Hyparrhenia diplandra (assembly GCA_015847255.1). NCBI lineage: Eukaryota > Viridiplantae > Streptophyta > Magnoliopsida > Poales > Poaceae > Hyparrhenia > Hyparrhenia diplandra. Next base: position 5,708 of record JADLZK010011505.1, on the reverse strand, counting down.
GCAGATTTGATTTCCAGGCATCCTTTGTGCATTTGTACTATGTAGGTCTAAAATCAAAGAAAGGAATATTTTTTTTAACTTCTGTTGGTAGGATCATCTTTTAGAGTATTTTCTTCCGTTAGGATCTTGAGATTATCTGATATTTGTATTTCATTTTTTCTTGCCTCATATGCTCTTTTATGCTGCCTACTATTTGTTACTGCCTTTTTTTTTTTTCACTGAAATATTTTTGTTACTAGTTAGCGTAGCCTTTTAAGCTGTAATATATCCAATAATTCAACTGCCCGGCCCTTTTTCTTTTCTTTTAACTGAGGGCTTTTAAAATCCTCTACTTTGTGTCACAGGTCACTGGCAAGATGTCTATATTAGCTCTCATATGGCCAGACTTGTTTACTATTCCCTTGATTGTTAGGTAGACAAAAATTGTCAGCATCTGATGAATGTCCTCTGCTATGTCACTTGCATACAGCAAGTGACAAAAATGTCAGCATCTGATGAATGTCCTCTGCTGTGTAGCCAAGCCTCGTTTAGTTGTAAAATTTCTAATGGCGCCTTGTTTAGATGGCTAAAATTTAGGTAAAAAAAGTTTAATCACACAGTTACTTTGTACATTCTGAGACAAATCTTTTTAAATTAGTCCATGATTGGACCATGTTTTGGAGTTTTTTTGCAAGTTTTTAACAATCTAAACATTACGACAACGAGGCCTTGTTTAGATTGCTAAAAAAAATAACCTTTTTCCCAATTCACATCACATTTAATACACCAAAAGTATGTTTAGATGAAATTTAGATAAAAAAACTAATTACACAGTTTAGATGTACATTCTTGAGGCGATTCTTTTGAGCCTATTTACTCCATGGTAGGATAATATTTACCACTAACAAACGAAACGTCTTCAATATGCGATGTGACAAAAGTTTAGAAATTTTTGCCATCTAAACAAGGTTCCATTTAGATTGCCCAAAAACAATACTGAACTGTATACTGTTTGTCAGAACACTATTGACAGCCTCTGGTCCATTATTAGTGAAAAATAGTCCACCATGTCCTTTCATATAGTAAGGAGCTACCAAGATATTCATTTTTCTCCTTTGCATGAAACATATATTGTACGAATGGATAAATGAAACTAGCATCCAGGTTCAATGTTCCTTTCAAAGAGATCCTCGCCCGTTTGTAGAGGGATTGGAAAACATCTCAGAACCAGGATTTACAAAATTACTGCAGGTCTTCATTATGAGGAGAAATCTTAGACATACGCAATGAATATGCTAGACAATATCTAATGTTATTATTCCTTAGTTATCTTCATTTTAATTTAATTTTTATTTTACAGGTATGAGAAATATCATGGATACTATGGAGGGAAGGAGGAAGCAAGAAAGTCCAACTATACTGATATGGTAATATAATCATTTGAAGAGAGAATTTTATGTTGTGTGTAAATTTGATGCCCCTTATTCGAGCTGTACTATAATTCTCTAGTTAGCTGCAACTGGTGCAACCTAAAGGTTTCTCAGCTTGCAATTCTATTTGACTAGATATCCGTGATGATATATTTATTATAAAAATAGTTAAAAATTGGGCACAAATACATCTTTAGCATAACAGCTCTGGTGCTGAAACTTTCTTTCTCTGTTTCTTTTTTTTTTGGCATCATCATTGGAGTTGAGGCTATTTGGTTCTTGGCATTTTTACATACTTGAGATAAGATGTATATCAGAAGCTGATGTTTCCCTGATTTTGTCAGGTTAATAAATACTATGATCTCGCCACTAGCTTCTACGAGTATGGTTGGGGTGAATCCTTCCACTTTGCTCACAGGTGAGTACTCCCTTGCATACAGAGTAAATTATTGGTCTTCATTTGTCAGGACAAAAGAAATGTTTAGTGCCTATTCCAAATAAACTAGAGAGTTAACAACTTAACATAGTGTCATATACTTGTACTTATTTATGGCCTTTGGTAATTGAAGTATGCTTATTGTGTTAGATGGAATGGAGAATCCTTACGCGAAAGCATCAAGCGACATGAGCATTTTCTTGCCCTGCAACTTGGTTTGAAACCAGGAATGAAGGTCAGTGTCCCTGTTAAAATTTGATTCATATCGTTCTTCTTGCTCTTCACTAACAAGAGGTGTGCCTTTTCATTTATCAACTATAGGTTTTAGATGTGGGCTGTGGAATAGGTGGACCACTGAGACAAATTGCAAGATTTAGGTTTGATTCTTTGGGACCAAAGATCTTTAATACCTGTGATTTTTTATGTCCTCACCTGTAACTTTTTAACACATGTAGCCAATGTGTTAGGTTGATTAATCATTATCATTTACTCCCTCTGATTCGGAATGTAGATCATTTTAGCCTTTCAGGATTCTATCTGCTCAATTTTTTTTTAGTTTGACCATCAATATGTAACACACAGTTACCATATTCATCATGATAAATACTTTCCATTGTATATATTTTCACTATTAAAAATGGTATATTTTTTTTAAAAAATTGTAAGTCAAAGTGTCATGTTGGAGACCACCTAAACAACCTACACTTGAAATCAGAGGTTATGGTTATGGTGACTTTGCTTTGGAGGGAGAGGGACAGTGCTTTCTCTTGGTCTTTATTTATAGCACTTTCTTGTTTTATTTCAGTGAATATCCATTTTCTACTAAAACCCACAGCTAAGCTAACAGAACCATGCAATGGTTTTTGTGCAGCTCAACTTCAGTTACCGGATTGAATAACAATGAATACCAGATAACCAGGGAAAGGTCATTTGAAACACATTTGTTAAATCGACACCATTCATTGTTATGGTACTTATCATGCTGCTAACATGACATTTCAACATTCAGGAGCTCAATCGTCTAGCAGGAATTAGTGGAACCTGTGATTTTGTCAAGGTACAGTTAGCCTATCCACTAGCACATTTCTTCCTTGCTTAGCTCTTTCTACTCTTTCAGCTACCTTTGGTGCTAACCAATTAGCCTTTGCAGTTGTATCTGTTGAAAATGATAGAGTGATTAGCCTCTTTTTTAGACAAATTTTCTATTACACTAATAATTCTAAAGAATTTGCAATTCTGTATAAAGAATATTGTCAAAGTTGATGTTTTTAACATAAAGGATGGAGTTTAGAATATTGCACACCTCCTGTAGATGGAGTTCTTTGCACTACTGTTAAGCTAAAGGGCAACACTTATATTTGTCTGCAATGCAGGCAGACTTCATGAAGATGCCGTTTGATGACAACACTTTTGATGCTGTTTATGCCATTGAGGCGACATGTCATGCACCTGATCCAGTGAGATTTCAACCTTTTAAACTGTCACTTGTTTAATAAGTTTTATCATCATTTTTGTTTTCTCTTGTATGGGAAATAAATTGCTACTTTTGTTGCAAAGGTTGGTTGCTATAAGGAGATATATATCGTGTGTTGAAGCCTGGTCAGTGCTTTGCCGTGTATGAGTGGTGCATTACTGATCACTATGATGCTAACAATGCAACCCACAAAAGGATCAAAGATGAAATTGAGCTTGGCAATGGCCTGCCAGATATCAGAAGCACTTCGGCAATGTCTTCAGGCAGTAAAAAAGATGCTGGGTTTGAGGTAAGATAGATATCATGCTTTCCCCTGTTTTCAGATCATGTTCTGCTACAGTCCACCTGGGGGTAAATGCACCACTGACAAAGCAATATACACTACTGTCTTCGTCTTTCTTCTTGATATGATGTGGTTTGATAGCTTAGCCGGTGTGTGTGTGTAGATGTGTAATTCTTTTCTCATCATGCAGGTTGTTTGGGATAAGGATCTTGCTGAAGATTCCCCCTTGCCTTGGTACTTGCCCTTGGATCCAAGCCGATTTTCCCTGAGTAGCTTCCGTTTGACTTCTGTGGGACGCATGATTACTCGCACAATGGTGAGACCAACAAATATTTTGTTTAGTTTTTGAGATACTTCATTTGTTGTGCTATCAAAATTTTGTTCCACACAATCAAATACATTGTCATTCTCTAGGATAACAAGCGATAATTATGGAATCGTATAAGCTTTACGATTTGGCTTTGAGAGTCTGCTTTTGATATTGTTCAGGTGAAGGCCTTGGAATATGTTGGTCTTGCTCCACAGGGCAGTGAGAGGGTCTCTAATTTCCTAGAGAAGGCCGCAGAAGGTCTTGTAGAGGGCGGAAAGTAAGTCTGTTTTTCTGAGCTAGAAAGAAGGATCACATTACTAGAAAGAATTTCAGTAACTCCAGTACTATCCTCAACTCTTTCGTTGAATCTTTCATGTTTGCTTACTGTTGTATAAAAAAAACCACAGGAAGGAGATCTTCACGCCAATGTACTTCTTTCTTGCTCGGAAGCCAGTTTCGGAATGAGCTCTTGGATCGCTTTCCAGGTAGCAGGTGATTCTGTAAGCTCTTCCCAAATCCATGTCTTCCTGGTTTCATGACCAGTTTCTAAGTTGTAGTTTTGTGAATTTGTCAGAGAGGAGAAAGAAAGGAGACATTCCGAAGAAGCTTTGGAGGGGGGACCTGCAATCAAGAAAATATGTAGTTCTTCTGTGTAGGAAGAAAAATTAACGAACAGTGTAGTAACTGTTAAGCTGTGTGTTGGTTCAGTTTTCAGTTTTTTTTTTTTTTTTTGGCTTGAGGTTTCGGTCCAGTATTCGTTTTCTGTCATAAGCTCCCGGTAGCATAAATTAGACGGTTTGTATGAGAATACAGCATGGATACACAGTACATGTTTCAAGATAAATAAACTGGGGTGGTGATTAGGAGATTCCTACAATCAAATGCAATTCCTTTGTATTACCACCATCGATTATCTGTCTGACACCCATTTTTGACTATAACGTCGTTAACCAAATTGCCATCCTAAGGGAGAGCATACTTTGTCCTTCGAAGTTGTCCTACAAATGATGGGGTTGGTGTCCATGAACGCCAACATCTGGGTTTCAGAGGGATCTGAGGCGGTGGCAACTCTCTCTCTCAAAAAAAAAAAAAAAAAAAAAAAAAAAAAAAAAAGGCGGGCCGCCCCGCTTAGAACGAAATGAGGCGCGTCCGCAAAATCATCCGGCCTGCTAGTGATCCAAGCCCATCGCCGCTCACACCCTCGTCTCTCGGCCGTGGCCCGTGTGGACTGCGCACAGGCCCGCTCACAGTTTCCCTGTGGGCCTAAAATCTTTCCTCTACTCATTCTGACCGCGGGCCTAAATCATTTCCGTTGCTCTTTTTCTCCGTGGTCTCATGCATGCAATGCAACGTTTATTTATTTATTTTTTCTGGTTTATTTTGCTTAAGTTTTTCGTTGTCTTCTTGTGATGAGACTCTTATATTATTGGTATTCCTATTTTGTTTTTTAATAAATTATTCTGAAAAAGAATTTTATTTTTGCCTCAAACTGTAGGCCGAACTTCGATTTTGGCCACCAAACTATGAAAATAAAATTTTGGCCACTAAACTAGCAAAATTTAGACAACTTTGGTCCTTTAATACTTTCAAATATGATTTTACCTATCTATATGTATTTTTTAAAGATAATAAAAATCTGGATAAATCTTAAGAAATTATTGATAACGAATTCTATATATTTGTTCTCTATTTAGAATTCTTTGGAAAAGATCTTACTTATTCTCATTGCCCGTGCTTTATTATTAATTTTAGATTAAATTAACAGTTGCACTTTACTTTATGTTGATTACATGATG
>JADLZK010011504.1:0-101631 GCA_015847255.1 Hyparrhenia diplandra | reverse complement strand
AAATTAAACATTTCAAAAACAACTCCAAACTTTTGTATACAAGTAGAACACATCATAAAACAGTACCAAATAAAATTTTCATGATTTTTTGAATAAATATTTTATTTTCTAAAAATCATAGAAGATGTGTTTTTCAATTAAAGATTGTATTTTTAAATCATGCAAGAACTACTCAAAAACAAGTTTCAAATTTTCATGGGTACACATACTCATGGGAAGGCTACATAAAATTTTTCAAATTTATAAAGCAAGTATTTGAATTTATATAAAAATAACAAAAAATGATACTATTCACCATAAAAAGAAATTCATAAAACATTTCATAAAAAAGAAAAGGGTTTGGGTTGACTTTTGCCCGACATCGCGGCGCTGACGAAGACTTTACGCCTTGCTACTATTCATGATGGGCCGTTTATTTGTTGGAATGCGCCCATAAACGTTCATGGCCTCTTATCTTCATGATGGCCGCCCGTTATATTTCGATTCGCTCGCTATCGTGGTTTTGCTACCGTGAAGCGCTGACCCTTGCGGCATGGTCACCGGCGGTGAAAGCGTACAAGCAAGGCTGGCGTTCCGGCCAACGCTATCATGTAGAGTGGAAAGGAAAAGGACGGCGAGGGGCAAGAGCTCACCGCGAACTTCGATGCGCGCGTTAATAGGGCAGGTGGACCGGAGAAAGGTCAACGGCGGCGATGGCGGCTCGGCGCGGTGGCTCGATGGCCTTCCGAGCGGCTACTGAGGCTTCAGCTGGGAAAAATGGGGAGGTCGATCACGACCACATCACCACGCACCACTCGATTGATGAAAGAAAAATCGACCGAAAAGCTCACGGAGCAAGGTATACGACGGCGGCGGACTCACGTGGCGGCGGCGAACGACGCGAGGAAAGACGACCTCAGCAGCGTGCTGCGGGCGGCGGAAGGGCTTTGCGGTCGGGTGTCGAAGGGACTTAGGGAAGTGGCGGAGGCGTTGGCGTAGTTGGTTTGGTGAATTGGTGCTCGACGCGGCGAAATTCGGCGGCAGGACGAGCGACGACTCCGGCGGCGGCGGTTTCGGAAAAAGAAGAAAGACGACGGCGTCGGCCGACTTATAAAGGAGAGGGATGGATGGGCCCGGTGGCGGGGCATTCACGAAGTAGCCCCTCGGCGTCGACCACGCTGACCGGTAGCGGGCGCCGAAGACGGCCACGGCCCGGCCGGGCGGCGGCCGGTATGGCGTGCGTGCTGCAGTGAACCCCTCGCTCAATTGTAGCACCCTAAACCCTAACTGGCGAAATTTGCCAAATTCTCCAAAAAATTTGGTGAACTCACGAAAAACTCCAAAAAGTAACTTGGCCTAATTTTTCAAGATCTATAATTTTCACAATTGGAAGATTTTCAAATTCGGCCTCTAAATAAGACTTTTGAAATAGGGGTCAAAAAGGGACAAATTTGAATTCAAAATTACTTTTAAATTTATTCAAAAAACTTCAAAAACTTTCAGACATATCTTTTTACATCAAAACAAGATCTACAACTTCGGCTTTTTGGAAGTTTTGGCAAATTTTGCTTAGATTTTAAATTATGGAAAAGGGGGTAAAAGAGAGGATAGAAATTAGGGTTTTTAGAAACTCAATTCAAACTTGAATTTGATTCAAATTTCAGATTCCCAACCTATACCATCAAACCATCATACAACAACACACTTAGGATCAAAAACATAAATTTAAAATTTAATCACTCTAAAATTCTTAAGCACAAACAATTCTCTAAAGATATAAACTTATTTTAATTCGATGCATTTCAAATTTTCTAATCATGCATGCTTTTCGCGATGATCATGATGACATGGCAAAATTTTAGTTCATTAACACCAGGGGTGTTCTGATTCAATCAGTTGACTTTGGTGTCCGACTAGCGAAAATCTAACTTTCTCCGCAACACGTGACAAGCCCCTGAGCATAAACCCTTCTCTCGCTTTTTATAAATGCTATATTCACCTTAAGTCTAGTGTAATGTGCATTAAGTTAATAGGAGTTGGTTGATACCAAGTTGTTGCATGATTACCTTGATCTACGCTTACTCAAATGTTATCCCACTAGTATATGTAGGTTTATCTCTTTTATGCTTAGTAATGCTTAAACTTCGGTAGAAGTCAAATGGTGGTTTCACCATTCTACGCGAGATATAGGTTTTTATCTTTGTTCCTTCCGGCTATGGAAAAAGAGAACACCGACGGGTGGTTCATGAGAGCATGTATATGAACATGGTAGTGATGAATTTGAGATCACCGCGGGGCGTAAGGGTTGAAAAGCGGTGAGGACTTCCTAGCCGTGCTTGTTCCGGTGTTGGTCGCTTTAAGGACGTCCCGCTGTTTGGCACCGGAAGTCGTGACTTTTGAACGCCAAGTTGCCCAAACCTTATACGGTCAAGGGCACGCCTGCCCTCAAGGCACCCCAAGTCGTCGGCCGAGATCGTATCGCCACATGCCCTCGATAATGGGAAGGGGTAAGCCTAATCTCCGGGGTGTGCCAAATCGAACGGACAACTACGCAGACCGGGAGGGGAGAGATGGCGGAGTACCGTGTACCCGCCCTACTTGAAATTTGATACGGCGGTGGGGTAATCGTGCTCGGGTGGCGTTTGACCCAAATCCGTTTTTGGACGATTTGAGTGAGGGGTTGATATATGCAAGCTTCACTACATATGTCATGTGGTAAGACTCCCACCGGGTTATAATCGATCGAATCGTCCGTTGCTCCCTGGATATGGAGACTGCGTTCTTCTGACCTTACATCGTAGTAATTGAAGAAACAAGGTTACTCATGGTTATGAAAGAAAAGAGATGCAAGAGATAAGATTGAGATGTGATGCTTAATAAGGTGCTTGATTTAGATCAAAGCAAAGTGGATACGATAATCTAACTAATTTAACGGCTAAAACTATGAAAGTAAGGATCCACTTGTAGTAAGTTTTTTACGCAAACTCCCTTTTCTAGCTCTACTTCTCTTAAGCCAGCATATCCTTGGAGTCTTTTCATTTTATCTGGTAGTCTTGCGGAAGACATTGTGTACTGAGGGGTTTGTTAACTCTTGCTTGCGGTGTTGACTCGTGCTCCTAACCAAGGCTGTGCTCGAGTGGGCTCGACATAACTTGATATCTCCTATAGTTATACTCATCTTCCGCAAATTAAGTTAAGTTTACTCAAAAAGTAACTTACTCATATTTGTAAAATTAATATTATTATTCTTTCGCACTTTCGATTTATATTTTTGCAACAAATGTAGTAATGTTGTAGCAACTCCTTTGTTGATCCTGGTATGAGACGTAAATGTGGTGTAATCGGGTTTTCCGATAACACCGACAAAGCTTCTTAAATTATTGGGTACATGCCCGCATGTCGGAAGTCTTTGGAACAATGACAGTGCAGGTGGGCCTGTAATTTAGGAGGTTACCCTTACATTTTAGTACCACTGAATTTCCCATCACATTCGTTTGAATTTTCCATCACATCGCTTGAATTTCCCATTACATTGAATCCTCGTTCCGGTACCAAATTTCACTACTACGATTGCTAAATTTCAGTACTACACGATTAAAATTCGGTACTACAATGCCATAGTGCAAATTTCAAGATTACGTTGCAAATTTCAGGGTACTAAACACACCTTTTGAGTGGTGCAGCCGAGACCTAGGAGGTTAGGACAGCCTATCGCCGATGTTAAACTTGTTCTAGTTTTCGCTTTTTTTTCGGCTTATTTCAGCTTATTTTTCCTCCACAAAACACTATTAAATTAGGCGGCTTGTGAGCCTTGGCCTCTATGTCAAAGATTTTTAAATCACAATAAAGGGCAAGGCTTATTGTCATGCTCCTTTAATGAACCTCCTCTACTTTAGTGGGACAAATGGGGGTTTCAAGGGGCATTCTTTGGAGATGCTCTTTAGGTGCCCGTGTCCCGTCTTTGTGCTAGTTTTGTTTGTTTTTGAGAATTTTTACGCGTGCTTTGGGAGGAACTGCGGTGGTTCCTCCCATTAATCTATTTTTTAGCGGTTCCTAGCTCTGAGTAAAGTTAAAGGGTAGTTTAGTCTTTGTAAGAGCTCCATCAAAATCCAACTCGATCCCAGTTCTACTTTGCCGATTTTCCCACGAATTGCCTCGGCTTCGGTGTCTTAGTAGGGATTAGTATGGTTCCTGCCGCAGCTCAATCGTCAGCGCCATACCGATCCTCCTCCTCTCCCATCAGCCTCCAATGCGAGGAGGAGCTTCACCGGGCGGTGACCGAGGGGAAAAAGGCAGCTTTTGGTTGCCGACTTGGGCGGCGGATGACTTGGCATCGAGTTAGTGGCATGCTTTCCGGGGGACGAAAGGGGTGGCCGGCTCGGCGCCGCGGCGTTGGCCGGGCTCTTTCGCCCGTCTCTGCGAGGAGGTGGCGAGACTGACACGGCGGCCGGCGTTTTTCCGATGGGTTTTGCGTCTTGTAGGGCGGGAACCGGATGAACCAAACGACTTCTCGAGAAGCTAATTCGGACTTCACAAACATCTTTGGATTCTCGAGTAGTTGCTCGTGTAATGCAGGGACATGGGAAACATGCGGCGGAGCTGGACATGGCGGCCAACATCGCCCGGCGCCTACCGCTGAGAATGGCCCGCACAATCGCCAAGCAAAGACTGCGCGCCTCCTCCGGACCCTACGTGATCTGCGTACCGGGTATCGCGGTAGTCACCATGGCGCTGCCTTGATTTCTTCCATTGTACGTCTGTGGCCGAGCAGGTGACTTGTGGCGGGCAGCACTTAAAAAATTACGGCGCGCTAGGGGGGCTGCCGCATGTGCCCGCTAAGCGAGCTCGCGCTCATGCCGTCATCTTGGATGCGGGCGAGCTGCCCACCGCCGCGCCACTTGCATGTATCTGGGTACTCACCGGGCGCATCACTCTGGGTCGGAAGCCATCCAAGCGTGCACTCCGCACGAACTTTCGCCGTAGGACCCCCCGTGGCGACCACAGAACCCGGGCGTCGTACCGCGCGGCCTCCGCGGTTTGGAGATCGACGCCGCCGCTGGCTGGCCTCAGGAACGCGCGGCCCCGCACGCCACGGCCGGAGGCGGGCATTTGGGCCTGTTGTCGTCATGAAGCGGCCAAACATCCGTCATGGCGGAGCTCGAGGTGAATCGTCCTCGGCCAGCCCGTGGGCTCATGACAGCGTGCAAAAAGGTCCATGCGTGATTTCCACGCTTTCTGGCGTGGTTTTCTACCGCCCTGGCGCCAGCCTCGGCCGCCCGTCGTAGCGTCCTTGGGGAAATGTCCTCAACAGACTAAAGGACCATTCTACCTTTAGAAATGAGGTAATTCAGTTCGGTCCCTGTAATTAGTCGGTTCGCGCACAGAGTTTCCTCCCAATCACGGTTCCTCTAACTTTTTCCACCATTAGATCTAAAGGAAATAAGCGACATAATTAATTCAAAGCTGCAAAAACTCTCTTGTTTCTTTATTTTTCGTTGATAGCTCAATCGGTTGTGAATAGCATAGGCAGTGGCTGTCAATTTCTCAAGCGGCGTGGTATGCATGCCGACCTTTTTATATTTGATTGAGCTATCAACGATGGAGTGCGTGGCAGCAGGGATAGCGATGACATGATACCAATCGATCCATCAGTAGCTTATTATGATCAATAAGATTTGGTTGACAGGTAACGACGATGACATGATATCAATGGATCCAGATTACGGCGCGCGAGATTTTCCTGCTCAATTATTTGTGCCTCTATGGCTGTCAGAGAAGACTGCATGCCGATGGACAAAAGTTGCATGCCCATTTCAAGACTTGAAGTTGCAGCTAGAGAGATGTAAGCGGGCTAATCCATAAAACCCATATAATTACTTGCAGTTGCAGTAGGTTTGATTTGTTAACCTATAATTATATGTAGTTTTGGGGACTAGCCCAGCGCCCTTACTTCAATTTGCAGCTATGCAGAGTTGGGTTTTGTCCATTTGACACCAAGCAGTTCTGGTCTGAGACGTAGGTAGGCATAAATGTTTGTACGTTCAAAACTGTTATTTCTATGTTCGTTCAAAAAATTATTTCGAAAAGCAGCAACAATGCCTAATGATTACCTTATCTAGAACTAAAAATTCACTTCTCATAATATAATAATATTAATCCCTCAACAAGGAAAGATTTCAGCCCTCCTCAGCACTTCATTTCAGATTTTCGTTGCCGCACTGTTCATCCTGTGTTTGTTTTGGAATTTTTTTTTATCACGGAGGATTACAATCTGAGTCCATAATATCCCGTAAGCCTGTTGGTGGTTCTTGCCACTCCACCATCAGATTGTTACGGGATACTAATTTGGCACATTCATGGCTAATCTATTACAATCTCTACTTGAGAAAACGGCTGTGTTTAGTTCCTCCTATTCTCTCTACAAAATTCACTATTTACCTATCACATCAAATTTTTTGCCTCGTGTATGGAGACTAAATGTAGGTAAATAAAAAAACTAATTACATAGTTTTTATGTATATGACGAGACGAATCTTTTGAGCCTAGTTAGGTCATGATAGGACAACAATTATCACAAACAAACGAAAAGAAATCTACGATTGTCCGATGTGACATTTTTCCCAAACTCCATCCATCTAAACACAGCCAACAAATTGAAAATCAATAAATCTCCGGCTTAGATCATCAATATGCTGTAGAAGGGGGCCAACTTCTGAATCCTGGCATAAACGATTCTCCCAGAGCTTTACAAGAACCTGACAGTCTGTTTCCAGCTGCAGGCGCTGCACCCCTCGGTCTTGAGCGTATTGTACTATATCGCGGCATGCCATCGCTTCTGTAGCCAAAGCATTCAAACAATGATCATACCGTCGTGCCTGGCCTCCATAGGATTTTCCATCATGATCTCGAAGTACTACGCCGGTCGCACCCCGTCGATCTTCCGCAAAGAAAGAAGCATCAACATTACATTTGATCCATCCCGGCTGTGGCCGCTGCCATTGACGTCCAGCTTGCTGCATACCTTTATTTTTAATCGGGTGCAGGAGTTGCCATAGATCATACGCCGTATCTCTGGCCCATTCAACTGCTGCCCTCAATGGGACACCGGACTCGCCATGTCTCGTTTGTTCCTAGCCATCCATAGAGTCCACATTCCGCACAGGGTCATTGCAGCAGACCTCTCCGAGCAGCAGCTAGGATCAACTAGGTCCTTTGCCCACGTTTGTGGATGTAGCTGCGGCATCTTGACACCTGTTAAATCCCTAGTTTGTGCCCAGAAACATTTGGCTACCGAGCACTCCATGAGCACATGCTTAATGGACTCTTCCTCAGCGTCGCACACATCGCAATGTGTCTCTTATGAAGGATTTCCTTTGCCGGCAGGAATCCGTTCACCACACGCCACCAGAACACACGAACCTTCGGGGGCACGCAGATCTTCCAAATACGATTCCAAGTATGGTCATTTTTGATACCGATGCCATGTCTACCTCTCCCTGGTGCCACTGTTCATCATAAATGCGCCTGTATGCTGATCGTACAGTATAGAAAAACCGTGTTTCTCTAGTAATTCCCATGCCCAGCTATCTTCTCCAGCACCTCTGATTGGCGTGCTCAAAATAGCAATAGCATCTACAGGCACAAAAGGTTTGCTTGATCAATTCTTCGTTCCAGCCACCACTTGATGTGATCAATTCTGACACCGTGGTCACTAGAGGAGCATTAGGCACAACAAGCGGCTTCCCATCAAAGTGGTTTGGAATCCGCCGATCATGCCAAATGTTAGTCAAATTTCCATCACCAATTCTTCTCAACAACCCTTTCTGTAGCAGCTCTCTACCTGCTAAGATCGCACGCCAAGTTTGACTGGCATGTTTTTTCCTAGATGCTGACAAGAAATCCAAATCATGATAATATCTCCTTTCAGGACCCTTGCACATAGAGAGTTTGGGTTGTTTAAGAGCCTCCAACCCTGTTTCCCTAACATTGCCAAGTTAAAACACCTTAGGTCTCGAAAACCCATACCTCCGGCCATCTTTGGTCGGGTCAGCAATTCCCAACGTTGCCGATGTATGTGCCTATTATCGGCTGAACTGCCCCACCAATAATTCGAGATTACCGTTTTCATCTTTCGACAAGTATCTTTAGGAATAAGAAAAAGCAGCTCATTGATAGGTAGGGACTGCTTGTGCAACTGATTTTAGCAGCACCTCCGCCCTGCACAGCTCGCCTCTCTTCCAGACCATGCCCCTACTAATTTCTTGAGTCTTGTTGGCATGTATTCAAAACTTTTTTTGTTGAGCGTCCCAGGGCTGTAGGGAGGCCCAAATATTTCTCCACCAACGCTTCCGTCTCATCACCTCTCTCATCTCCACTTTGTCTTCATCACAACAATTGAGCTGAAAAAATGGCAGATTTTTCCTTATTGACTAGCTGTCCAGAGCCTGCACTATGAGCCTGTTCAAAACCTCCTGTGAGTCGAAAAAAGCCCTCTCTCCGGATGGTTTGGAGAAAATACCGTTGATCGGGCCTTGATAAGCCAAGCCGGGGCCTAGGCTCAAAACCTCCTGTAGTCGATTAGCCCCTCTCCGGATGGTTTGCGCGCCTCCGGTTGGGAGGCCATCGTCTCGACCCAGGATTTTCCCACTGGGGAATAGTGTTCCCTATTTAGGCTTGGATTATTTCCGGGCCTCGCCTCTTCAAAGCGTGGTAATGCGTTCAACGAATATTGCGGCGAACTTCGTTGCCCCTAAGGAGACGCGATTTACCAAGTCTGTTTGTAGTTTGTAGGTCCGGTAGTACACATGTGGTGTGGTGTGTGTGTGTGGTGTGTGTGTAGGGGTGAGTGTGTACGCGAGCAGATACTACAACTATAACCGATAAGAGGCATCGCAAAAAAAAAAAAAAAAGAGAACACAATGCAATCATCCGCGAACAACAAGTGCAAAATCCAGGGGGCATGAATACCGACACGTACTCCCCTCGAGAGGTGCACTGGACCAATTGACTTCAGAAGACAAGATAATTCTTCTGAACAAAGCAGGAACAAGCACGGGAAATAGGATCACCTTGCCGGATGCCCCTTGATCCTGTGTTTGGATTGGGGCGACTAAAAATTAGTCACCCGTTACATCGAATATTTGGATGCAAATTAGGAGGAAACAACATGAGCTAATTACAAAACTAATTACACCGCCGTACAATAATTAACGAGATGAATCTATTAAGCCTACTAATCCATCATTAGCAAATATTTACTGTAGCACCACATTGTCAAATCATAGACTAATTAGGCTTAATAGATTCATCTCATGAATTAGCCTCCAACTGACAAATTAGTTTTATAATTAGTCTTTATTTAATACTGCAAATTAGTGTCTAAATATTCGATGTAACGGGTCACTCATTTTAGTCCATTTGACCCAGGAGTCCAGGACAACTAGCCTCAGCCCAGCACCTCAGCCACCATAGCAAGCAGTATTATCTATTATTATGTACTGTTTCCTAAAAAAAAAATCTATTATGTACTGTTCGTTTCAGTGTCACTGTTCATCTTTTTTTTTTTTCCCTGTTTGCCTCTATTTCCTCTACATGTTTACTGTTCCAAGCGACAACAACCGGCGCAGCACACCTGCTCATGCTAGTATGTAAAAATTCGTGAATTACTTTTTTATAAGTTGCGGTTTTTTGTGTTCTGGCTACAGTGCAGCCCCTCCCCGCTCCTCTCGTGTCGCCCCCAACGGGCGACTCGGGGCGCTTCGCCCGGCCCATCCCCCGCCCCTACCGCTCTCCTCCGCGGCGGCCGCCATGCCCTCCCGACGCGGCGGCGGCGCCCACAACGCCAACCCCCCAAAAAAAAAAAAGGCCCCTGGCGTTCACCTCCCTCCCCTCCTACCTCGCTCCACTCTCCTCCGCCACCTCCGTGAGCTCTCGGGCGAGATGGCGGCCGGCGGGCCGATCCGGGCCACCCGGTGCCGGATCTGCCCTTCCCCCCGTAGTCCGTGCCTCGAGTGGCCACCGCTTCGGGCGGTGGCGGCGCCGCCTTGGCGGGCCAGATCCGGGACACCTAGTGCCGGATCCGCCTTGCCCTCGGCGTTAGTGCTTTGGGAGGCAATCAAGCCCGACGGCAGTACCTTTCCTGCCGAAATCTCGTCTTGGCGCCGCCCGGGGCTGTGGCCTTGGCCTCCCTTCCACCGACGAGAGGTCTTGGCGCCAGCGCGCTGCCGACGCTAGCGCTCTCGCGGGCGTGCCGACGGCGGTCGCGTCGCTGCGGATGCGGGGTGGCAGCTCGCACCTTCCTGCACGCCCGCCATGTGCCCGTGGCCACAGCCCGCTTGGGGTGAGCATCACGCTCGCCGACGGCGGCCGGGGCCTTTCTTGTCGGCTATGGTGGTATTGGAGGATGCCGCAGCCTTGCGCCCCGTACCGGGCGGCGTCGACCTTGCCGCCGATGCCGTCGTCGCCAAGCAGGTACCTTTGTGGGCCCGCCCTAATAGACGACAACAGCTGGTGAAAACCTTGCTCGGCTCGCCTCGGCCCGGCGGCAGGCAAGATGCGAAATTAACGCCACCTTCCTTCTTGGAGGTGTCGTCGGCCTGGCGTCCGTCCGTAGGCCGAGGTCGAGACCATGCAAAGGTTTCTTCACGTTGTTGACATCCGCGGGATGTCAAGTTCCTCCTCTTGCCACCTCATCGAGTCGCTCCTTAGCTATGCTTGTGTGTGCCTCTTTGTTCGCCTTAAGTAATGGTTTGCCTTGTGCTTGGTGTCGCCGTATCCGCCTCCTATTCGCAGCGGCTTCCCCGGTCGCACCGCGATATGGTCGCTCCCGCCCCGCAGCCGCACCCGGGTCGCTGGGGATAGTGGTTCTCTATCGCCAGCGGGCTACCTGGCCGGCGCGCTTCGCAGCTGCTACCCGGTCGCCGGGCGGATATGGTCGCCCTACTACCCGCAGCCGCTATCCGTTGTTGGGGATAGTGGTTCTCTCTTCGCAGCGGCTACTTGGTTGCGGCGCCTTTGCGCCGCTTCCCGGTTGCCGCGGGTTCGGTCATCTTCTACTTCACAATGACTACCTGGTCACTTGCGAATGTTCCTAAGTGGTTTTACCACCACGCGGCTTGACCCACCACCCGCGATCATTGCGCCAGATGTATTTTTCTTTTTCGCAGGCATAGTCGGTTGGTGTGTTGAGGCGGGTTTCCACCCCTCCCCTCCATGTATTTTTGTTGTTTGTTGTGTTTGTGTCTTTGGGGTTCCGCCCGGTAATCCTAGGATTACTTGAACCCTTTGTAACTGTGCCCCGGCCTTTCTTCCTGGTCCTTCCTCTTGATGAAAAACGGGTATAAGACCCGATCGCGAAAAAAATAAGTTCGCGGTTTTAATTGTACAATTTGATTGTCCTAAAATTATTTGCCAAAATTTTAGACACCTGAAATATATAGCAACTCAACAAAATATAACCTTTCTAAGCTGCACCAACCTATGATATCAGCTTTGTTTGTTTCTTTTTATTAGTATAAAAAAAGTTGCCAATGCAAAGTGACACGATACTCACTGGGAGCCACGTCTGTATATATATGTGTGTTAGGAAATATATCAGCGCCTACGATTCAGAAGATCGCATCACTCCACTGAAAATTCCTGAACATAGCACGCAGCAATACTCTCTCCTTTCCGGCCGACGAGAGATGGCAGCAGCCGGCGACAAGCCGCACGCAGTGTGCGTGCCGTTACCGGCGCAGGGCCACGTGACGCCGATGATGAAGCTGGCCAAGGTCCTATACTGCAAGGGCTTCCACATCACCTTCGTCAACACCGAGTACAACCACCGCCGTCTCATCCGGGCCCGGGGCCCCCAGGCCGTCGCGGGCCTGCCGGGCTTCCGCTTCGCCACCATCCCGGACGGCCTGCCGTACTCGGACGCCGACGCCACGCAGGACCCTGCCGCGCTCTGCGACTCCACCATGAAGACCTGCCTCCCGCACCTCAAGAGCCTGCTCGACCGCCTCAACAACGACGGCGAGGTGCCGCCGGTGACGTGCGTCGTGGCCGACAACGTCACGAGCTTCGCCCCTGGACGCTGCCAAGGCGATCGGCGTGCCGTGCCTGCTCTTCTGACGGCCAGCGCCTGCGGCTACATGGGCTACCGCCACTTCCAGTTGCTCATGGACGAAGGCCTCGCGCCTCTCAAAGACGAAGCTCAGCTGACGAACGGGTACCTGACACGCCGGTGGGGTGGGCGCGCGCGGATGAGCAAGCACATGCGCCTCAGGGACTTCCCGAGCTTCATCTACACGATGCAGCGCGGCGACATCCTGCTCGAATTCTTGATGCACGAGGTGGCGCGCACGAACGCCGCGGACGCCGTCATCCTCAACACCTTCGACGAGCTCGAGCCGGCGGCGCTGGACGCCATGCGCGCCATCCTGCCGCCCATCTACACCATCGGCCCGCTCAGTCTCCTCCTCGAGCGGCTGGCCGCCGACGCCGACGCCGCCGCGCTCGGCACGGTCCGCGCCAGCCTCTGGAAGGAAGACCACACGTGCCTGCGATGGCTGGATGGCAGGGGCGGCCCAGTCCGTGGTGTACGTGAACTACGGTTGCGTCACCACCATGTCGAACCAGGAACTGGTGGAGTTCGCGTGGGGTTTGGCGGGCAGCGGCTACGACTTCCTGTGGATCATCCGGCCCGACCTGGTGAAGGGCGAGACGGCCGTGCTGCCACCGGAGTTCATGGAGTCCACCAAGGGCAGGTGCCTCCTGTCGACCTGGTGCGAGCAGGAAGCCGTGCTGCGGCACGAGGCGGTCGGGGTGTTCCTGACGCACAGCGGGTGGAACTCCATGACCGAGAGCCTGAGCGCGGGCGTGCCGATGCTGTGCTGGCCCCCTTCTTCGCGGAGCAGCACACCAACCGTCGGTACGCCTGCACCGAGTGGGGCGTGGGGATGGAGGTCGACGGCGACGTGCGGCGTGAGGCTCTGGAGGCGACGATACGAGAGGCAATGGCCGGCGACAAGGGGGGGAGATGAAGCGGAGGGCGGACGAGTGGAAGGAGGCCGCCGTTCGGGCGACGCAGCCTGGCGGCACGGCGTTGACCAACCTGACGACCTAATCAAGAATCACGTCCTGCTACCCAAGTGATGACGGCTCTTTCCTGAAAAAGGAATATAATTTTAGTTTTCTATATTTAGCCAAACTATCTAAAGTTTGAGTAAATAAATTCAAAAGAGTATCTATATGTATAACACAAGATTTAATATGGAAAAATGATAAAAAAGATTTAATATGGGAAATAATAAATTATACTTATTTGGCAATAAATAGGATCTTTTTATATAAACTTTGTCAAACACAAAATGCTAGTTTTTCATGTAAAGCCAAGTGTTGGCGTACGGAGTACTATACGTAACAAAAGGGTACAAGAAAGTAAAGGGCTGTCTGATTCTTCCGTGGCTTTTGCTCTGTCTTTGCTAGCTCTCTCATGAGAGCAATGCAAATTTCGTATGCGCATAGTCTCCGAGGTACTCAAGTGAGCAAGCCAAACATGTGTGGGTTCGCCATCCTCTCTTGGCAAGACATGATAGTGCCTAGAAAAGAAATCCAAAACAACCCTAAGAGTGTGTTTGGCTTAGGGGTGGAATAGGAACGGAGTCAGATTATCTCCCACTTCATCCTCAAGTTTTGTTGAGAGACATGCAGGGACAAGTTCACCCCTAGACAAAATATTCTTAATATGCGGGTGAATCGATAAAAAACGAGAGGACGAAGTGGGACAAGTAGCACGAGGATGTTGGTCTTGGGGTCGTCGCCGCGGGGCCGAGTGCGCGCTAGCCTCGCCAGCGCCATACACGGAGCCGAAGCGCATTGGTCGGGTCTCACCAACCGTGGGGAGCTGGCGACGGGGGCATCGACCGCCAAGGACGAGCGCCCAATTGTCGTGGCTATCCTAGTCTTTTTATGGAAAGAAGAAGAAGTATGTGGTGAACAGATGATGAAATTGATGCTGATAGATGGGGTCCACTTGTCAAGAACATTTACTCTAGATACATTGTTCCCCCAATCAAATGTAGTGCAGGGAGATGTCCCCATTCGGTAACCGGCCAGACACAGATATGGAGCCATTCTGTCTTAAAAAAAAAAAAAAGACAGGAAGCATCGCATCTCTCTTTATCGTAGAACCAAGCACACTCTTAGGGCATTTCTAACCTAGAAACTAGGATGATTTTTATGTTCATTAATTAGGGTGTCAACTAAGCAAATACTATGTTCACACGCGAAGCAAGGTATATGGTATATGGAGATGCGATAAGTAAAATAATGGAGAGGGGAACATGTAACTGGATAAAACATTATATTGAAAAAACGACCCACTAAAAATATGATGTATACGTGTAGTGTCTATATACTTTGACAAGTATATAAATTACTTGTGGTTTTTAACATTAGGACTACTCTAAGAGACTACCTGTAGGCCTCCTTTGGAATGGATCGGAGAAAAAAATAGGATTCAAATTCCTATGAGTTGGGTTCCTATAGCAGCGTTTGAATTGTAGGATATGGTCATAGGAAATCTAAAGGAAACTGTCCTCCCGTTTAATTTCATAAAAAAAACTAGGAAAAAAAGAATTCACTTGGACCTCATGGAAAAAAAAAAAAATCCTGTGCATGAAGGAAAGAGGCACACAATGGATTAATAGGAGCTGCTAGCAGCTAGTCAAGGAAGTAGAATGTAATAAGTAGGTTGATTAAGAAGAAAAAATATTTTAGCTCCTAAAACACAGAAAAATCCATGGAAATTATAAAGGAATCAATTCAATTTCGCAAGGAAAGCAGATGAATAAGAAAAAAAAAAATCCTGTGTTCGAAACAAGCCGACGACATTCCTGTGTTTTTCCTTTGCCCATCTATGTTTTTATGCCTCTATTTTGCACCTGCATTCATATCTTGTTCCTATATTATTCATATTCGTATTTTTTTCATTCCTCCATTTCAAAAGAGACCGTATTCTCTTCTCTTCCTCATTATCCACTTATATATATATTATTAAAAGATGTTGATCCGTAGAATTTCGTATGTCACTGCATTTTTAGGAAAAAAATTTCTCTTGTGATCCTCATAACTGTGTTCTAAGGTTTGATTGAAGGACACTACAAACGCAATCAAACAGACATTGGAAAGTTCTAGTCAAAAGTGTGTGCCATTAGTCGCCCAAGATACTCCGGATAACTAGGTTGTCGCTTGCTTCTCATCGGTCTTCACCTGCTCAATTTTATGCAGTAAACTACCATCAAGTCAAGAAAAGCTGCAGTACAAACAAGAAACAATTCGATCCCTTCCATTCTGCCAAGAATTCGATCCCTTCCATTGTCCCAGGTGTGACCAGAGGCAGCCGCACGCGGTATGCGTCCCGTTCCCAGCGCAGGGCCACATCACGCCGATGCTGAAGCTGGCCAAGATCCTCCACATCAGGGGCTTCCGCGTCACCTTTGTCAACACCGAGTACAACCACCGCCGCCTCGTCCGCTCCCGCGGCGCCGCCGCCGTCGCGGGCGTCGCGGGTTCCGCTTCGCCACCATCCCGGACGGCCTGCCGGAGTCCGACGCCGACGCCACGCAGGACCCGGCGACCATCAACTACGCCACCAAGCACAACTGCCCGCCTCACCTGCGAAGCATGCTCGCCAGGCTGGACGGCGTAACGTGCCTCGTGGCGGACAACCTGATGAGCTTCACCGTGGACGCCGCGAGGGAGCTCGGCGTGCCGTGCGCGCTCCTCTGACTGCCAGCGCCTGCGGCTACATGGGCTACCGCAACTTCCGCCTCCTCATCGACAGAGGCATCATCCCCTTCAAAGGTATGCTCTGCTGCCTCTGCTCCTCTGCATCTGCATCCCTATCCAATCCGTCGAAAGCCTTGTGATTTTTTCTGTGGCGCAGACGAAGAGCAGCTGACGAACGGGTTCATGGACATGCCGGTGGACTGGGCGCCCGGCATGAGCAAGCACATGCGGCTCAAGGACTTCCCGTCCTTCCTCCGCACCACGGACCCCAACGACCCCTGATGACCTTCCAGCTACAGGAGGTGGAACGCTCGGAGTACGCGTCCGCCGTCGTTGTCAACACCTTCGACGAGCTGGAGCAGCCGGCGCTCGACGCCATGCGCGCCATCATCCCGGCGGTATACACCATCGGCCCGCTCGCTTCCCTCACGGAGCAGGTCGTCGTCCGCGGGGGCGCCTTCGACGCGGTGAGCTGCAGCCTATGGCGGGAGGACGAGTCCTGCCTCGCGTGGCTGGACGCCAGGAAGCCGCGGTCGGTGGTGTACGTCAACTTCGGGAGCGTGACGGTCATGAGCGGGCAGGAGCTAGCGGAGTTCGCGTGGGGGCTGGCGAGCAGCGGCCACGACTTCCTGTGGGTCGTCCGGCCGGACGTCGTCAAGGGCGACACCGCCTCGGCGGCGGCGCTGCCGCCGGGGTTCCTGGAGGCGACCAAGGGCAGGGGCCTCCTGGCGAGCTGGTGCGACCAGGAGGCCGTGCTGCGGCACGAGGCGGTGGGCCTGTTCCTGACGCACAGCGGGTGGAACTTGACGCTGGAGAGCCTCGGCGCCGGGGTGCCCATGCTGTGCTGGCCATTCTTCGCGGAGCAGCAGACCAACTGCCGGTACAAGTGCGTCGAGTGGGGCGTGGCGATGGAGGTCGGCGACGACGTGCGGCGGGAGGCCGTGGAGGCGAGGATACGCGAGGCGATGGGTGGGGACAAGGGGAAGGAGATGGCGCGCAGGGCGGCGGAGTGGAAACAGGCCGTCGCGGCGTCGGCGGCGAGGTCGCTCGCGAACCTCGACAGGCTGGTCAACGATGTGCTGCTCTCTCCGGCGCGATTGGGCGGCTCACTCAAAATGGCTTGAATGATGGATGGCCCTGATCAAACTTGGCGATGGATGAACGATGATGAGAACATCTACCGACGATAGAAATGGTTGTGTTTTTCTGCCCCCGTGGCTTCCTTTTGTGACCGTGTGATGTATGCGTTTGAAAGATAATAACGTTCCCCTTTGGTCACCTTGTACGGTAGTTAGACCATTTCTATCTTTTTTTTATCAGAATTGTAAACCATTTCCAAGAGCTCCTTCAAACAAGAGTTTAGTATATTTTTTTCTAACAAAAGGTCTCAAACATTTTCTTTTTTAAAAAAGAGACTTTTAAAAAATAATTCTTTTGATAAAGTCTAATGGATCTCATTGAACTATCAATGTAGTTTGACTTATCTCTCCTGCTGCACCTGCATACATGGTTGTGTTTTTCTACCCCACTCGTGACTTTTATGACATTGTGATGTATGCTTCCGGGAAGAGATAGCGTTCCCGTTTTGTCGCCTCCACACGGTTGTCAACCATTCCTAGAGCTCCTAAACAAGAGTTTAGTTTTTTTTTTAAAAAAAAAAGGTGTCAAAAGAAAAAAAAAAAGACACTTAAAAATATAATTCTTTTGATAAAACTCTAATAACTCTCTTTGAAATATTAGTGTTTGATTTATCTCCCCTGCTGCAGGTGATATGGGTGCCATGTCGGCCAAAACTACTTTTAAAACTACACAAGCAAACTTGAAAGATTTTAAAAACTAGAAAAGGTCAGCCAAGTATCTGATGAAAACAGATGATGATGCTTTTGTCCGTGTAGATGAGATCCAATCCACAGTAAAACAGCTTAACATCAGCCATGGGCTACTTTATGGTCGCATAAATTCTGATTCCGGCCCCCACAGAGATCCTGAAAGCAAATGGTACATAAGCGAAGAGGTAAATTCTTCACATAAAAGGGTTTACTACAATCAAAATCTAAAACTTCAGACTCCTGCCATAAATGGTAAAAGGAAAAAAAAAATTATTCCAATGCTTTTTTTATCTGAATTTCAGAAGAATCTAGTAGCCAAAGGACATCTATGCTGGTTAATTTACAACATATTGCTACCATAACAGAAATTGAAGGAGTCAAATACACATTATTTATAATATCATCATCAATAAATGTAAATGCCAATATTTCTGATATGTTCTCCAGGAATGGCCTGAAGAGAAATACCCACCATGGGCTCATGGACCAGGATATGTAGTTTCACAAGACATTGCAAGGGCAATCAACAATTGGTATAAAGCAAGTCGTTTAAAGGTATGTATATTCAAGTGGAAACATAATCTGTATATTCAAGTCGTTTAAAGGTATGCATATTCAAGGGGACTATGTAGACTTTTTCCAAATGGAAAATCACCTTCTAAGATCCCTCAAGCTGAACAAGGTATCTGAAGGCATGCTTGTTTGCACAGAATGAACTGCTCTATGCCCTAGCAAACAAAAAAGCTATACCTCATGTGAAAGACCTAAGTTATAGGCCAGTAAACAAGTTACTCAAAGTAATCCAGTTCAGAAAGAAAATAGAAGCTATGATATCCATGAAAAGCCATAGACAAGCATAGTTGTATGCATAAACTGTCCACATTTTTACTTTTTGGTTCCCCTAAATGTTCTGAATAAATATCACAACATGTGTCCTGCGTCCAACTTGTAGTCTTGCAAACTCATATAAGGTGACTTCACTTCTATCAATAGTTAGCTTATCATCTGATGTGTTTTACTCCTGCTTCCAGAAGATGGTAATCAGATTAGAAGAGCTAAATTAAATACTATTTGCACCCAAATGGTTTTTTGCAGATGTTCAAACTAGAGGATGTAGCAATGGGCATATGGATAAATGATATGAAGAAAGATGGATTACCAGTCAAATATGAAACAGACAGTAGAATTAACATTGATGGCTGCAATGATGGGTACATTGTTGCTCACTATCAAGAACCAAGACATCTGCTATGCATGTGGGAGAAGCTCCTAACGACACAACAAGCAGAATGCTGCAGTACTAAGTAACGGAGAAGGATCTTCAACGATTAGATCTTGGCCCGGTTTATGTATCAGGCCACTCACTAACTTGCGATAACAACAAAGACACCTTTAACATCATTTTTTTTTTCTGGTGTGCAGCACTAATGTAACTAAACTGATCAATTACAGAGATAAAGTTAGTTCACTTCATCCCAGATCATCTATATTTACAGAGAATGACTTTTAGGAGGTACTAAAAGTCAGGAGAAAATTAATATCTTGTTGCCTCTAACATTATGGGGATATAAGCACTCCATGTGTATAAACACTAGCAGTCTGAGGGCATATTTTAGCAACTACTCTACAACTACAATGATAATCTTTAGCATAGAAGTCCTCTGAAGCTAAACATCAACCATAACAACTGAGAATCTTAGGTCCTTAATCAAGGGAACATGGATTATAGCTATAATCAGGTATTCCAGCTTTAAAATTTGCCATCTGCGTGATGCCAAAAGAAAACCATGCAGCAATTGCATTTTCAGTACAAGATATGGTGATTGGTGAAATATATTGTCATAATAAAATGCAGCTGGCGTCATTTTTTGCACAGATCCTTACTCGAGAGAGCTTCCATTGTTGCCGGTTCCAGTGGCACGATGTGGTAGGATAATCTTGCTTGACTGAACCCAAACTCAAAGAACTGCCATTTCATAACCAATGCAGTAAAAAGCATAGGGTGCATCTGAATGCCAGCTCACAGCCTTGCCACATTGACAAGCCTCTCCCCTGAAATCGTCATCGTTGGTTGTTAGCATGTCCTTGAGTGGCATCTCGATGCCCCTTTTCTCAACGCCTCGTGCCTCGGTTTGATCCTCCCCTCCAAACTGAATGCAAAGTAGTGCGGGAACTCGGCTAGCTCCGCGGCAGGATCCCTCCGCATGCGGTCGGCGAGGAACTGGAGCTTAGGCCTGAGGTTGGTCTCGATCCCGTAGGAGAGGATGGCGGGCGCGCGCCTGAGAAGCGCGCAGACGGCAGAGTCGGGGAGCCCCGTAGCGTCACGGAGGAATAGGAGCTTGGGGAGGAGGGTGCGCTCGACGGAGAACGCCAGTAGCAGCGCGGCGGCGAGAGGGAGCGGCTCCCGGCGGAGCATTACGCGGCGGCGGAGGAAGAGCAGCGCGGGGCGGAGCGTGTCGGGAACGGATGCGGCCAGGAGGCGTGGGGACCGGACCACCGCGGAGCGGAGGAGCCGCGGCGAGAGCGGCGCGTCGGCGGAGAGGAAGCGGAGCGGCTCCTCGGGCGGGGAGGTGAGGAGGGAGGGGAAGGCGGAGAAGACGCGCGTGGCGTCGCCGGCCGTGAGGCCGTGGGAGGTGAGGAGGCGGAGGGAGTCCTGAGGAGCGGCAGCGGCGCCGAGCGGAGCACGGGGTTTATGGCGAGGAGCGGAACGGGTCGAGGTGGAGCTCAGAAGAGAGGAAATGGATCTTACGGCGAAACTCCACGCCGGCGCCACCGGCGCCGGTGGCGATGGGTGGAAGCGAGGCGGCAGCTGGGAGGCGCGCGCGGGCGGCGAGCATAGCCATGGCGGATTTGGCTTGGGGATTTGGAGGGAGGGAGGCCGACGGCAGCGGTGTGCCTGACCGTTATCTATTCCGTTGTTCCGCAACGATGAACGATTACTGGTTATCTATGACCGTTAGATTTTTTTTTTTTGCGAGGAAAAATTTTAGTTCGAAGTTTTTTTTCATCAAAGCATTGTTCTAGTTTGATTTAGAGCATCTCCAAGAGCTTACAAAAATGGTTTGGCAAATTCTCTATTTGCCAAATGTGAAATACAAATGCCAAGCCTAAAAAAAGCCTTCCTCTAATAGTTTTGGCAATTTAGGCTTTGCAATTGAAAAGGCGTGGTCAGGGAAGGACATAGATGCATGCCAAAAAATAGAAACCGTGAGAGGGAGGAAAGAGCGGCGCTGAGCGCCGGGAGAGAATGCCAAAGGGCGATCGCTACAAGCAAAAAATGCGCGCAAGGAGCTCCAAATGCCAAAGATCACTAATTTGTCAAATGCAATTGCAAAATCGTTGGAGGGTGGTTTTTCATCTTTTTGACAAATTTTGCAAATGCCAAACCCAATTGCAAAACTCTTGGAGATGCTGACCATCAAACTCAAAAATCGTAAAACCATTAATGGTTATTATAGTAGTATTAAAGGCCCACAGATGTTGACGCTTTTTGAAAAGTCTCTGTAGGTCTCTTTTGCGATGAGGGCTTGTCCAACGCACCTACATGGCGCCCCGCCTCAAACTTCAGCTCAGCTCTCGGTGACCATGTCATAAATGTCGGTGGTCTCAAGCAGAGATGCAGAGACTCCTGTAGAGGAGGTGTTGGCCTCGGCCGAAAAAAGTTGAGGATAACACGGAGGCAAGCGTTGCAAAGATTTGAGTGAGTGCTTGGTGACGCATCTCCCCCACCGGTATTAGAGGTCGTTTAGGACATGATTGTTAATACCAAGGAGTCATTAATTATGGGTTATTTTTCCATGTCTGCCCTTATTAAATGGTTTGTGCGAAAGCAAATGAGGTGACGGTGTGCGCCGAGCCGATCACGTGCGGCGTAGCTGACTACTGGGGAGATAAACGGGCAAGTTGGGCGAAGCGTGTGGGTCGAGCTGACTGCCTGCATGCGTTAACTCATGCGGCTATTAACTCACGCGTGCATGGGAGTCTAAGCGCCAGGGGCAGCGTCATCCAAAATTAGCCACAAGCGTCAAAACGACTTCTTTTACGCTCCTCCCGCCCACGCCCGAAACGACTTCTAAAACCAGCCCTGAGGGGAGTATGTACCGACAAAGGTGCTATCTGAGCTGTGAAAAGGATGTTGTGGTTCCATTAATATATATTTGAAAATCTGTGGGTCGCTCTTGTACCGCTTATGTTGGAAGATTAAACCCTATTGTTCTTCTATTCTTTCGAATATATGAATAAAGCCATTATGATAGCATAGTTGGGTAACTTTACAATTATCTTTGAGTATTTATATAGTAGCCGAGTAATGAGTTTCCCGGTTGGAATTTATATAGTAGCCGTGTCTGATTAAAAAGCGGTCAGGCTGAGACTAAGGAGAGGCTATCGTCACCGTGCGCTCGTCACCGTGTCTGATTAAAGGTCGTTTCCAGGCACATGGGGTGTCTGGTTTCAGTTGCCGCTCACGAAAAATGTTTGAGCTTGATCCAATTGTCGCTTATTTCAGCTTATCTTTCCTTAGTACTCCCTCCATCCCAAATTATAAATTCGTTTGACTTTTTTACTCTAAGTTTGACCATTCGCCTTATTCAAAAAATTTGTAGAAATATTGTCAAATTTAAGTCATTCTTTAAGAACTTATATTAATAAAGAAAGCCACGACAAAAAAAAAATATTTTGCATAATTTTTTTAATACTGGTCAAACTTGTTGTCAAAAAAAGTCAAACGACTTATAATTTGAGATAGAGGGAGTAGTATATAACACTATCAAATCAGTCAAAATTAGCTGACTGGTGAGCCTTGGCCTTCTCTGTCAACATTTTTAAATCACAATAAAGGACGAGGCTTATTGTCATTCTCCTTGAACGAACCGCTCCTCTACTTTAGTGGACAAAGTTTCAGACTTTCAGTCCCCTACAGCCTTAGTAGATGCCTGTGTCCCGTGCTGTGCTAGTTTTGTTTGTTTCTTTCTTTTCGTTGATAGAGTAGCTCAATCAGTTGTGACTTTGAATAATAGCATAGTAGGCAATGACTGTCAGTTTCTCAATCGGCGTGGTATGCATGCCGATGTTTTTTTATATTTGATTGAGCTATCAACGATTGAGTGCGTTGCATTGTTGCGTGGCAGCAGTATAGCAAATGACATGGCACCAATCGATCCACCAGTAGCTTTTTTTTTTTTTTTAGACCACGCCGCTACGCGCTTTTTTTCATTAAAGCAGGATCCACCAGTAGCTTATTATGATAATAAAGTTTGGTTGACAGGTAACGACGATGACATGATATCAATGGATCCAGATTACGGCGCGGTTAGATTTTCTTGCTCAAGTATGGGATAAGCTAATTTACAGGTGCAAAAGTTACCATCTTTCAAGCGACCCTGTAGAGCTATTAGTGCATGCAAACAAAACACAGTCAACATTTCCTACATTGTCTGAATGGGGTTAAAAGAAATCAGGCAACTCATAAATAGGAAAAGTGCTCAATTATTACTTGTGCCTGGGCTGTCCAGAAGACTGCGCATGCCGATGGACAAAAGTTGACAGCTGATCGAATCGCAGGTCGTCAGGTCGTCTGCTCAGCATGCCCATTTCAAGACTTGCAGTTGCAGCTAGAGACGTACTCCCTCCGTCCCAAAAATAAACGACGTTTTGGGTTTTAGACAAGTTTGACTCGATTTGTAAAAATACATAGAAGATTTAAATCTTCAAATAAATTTGTTAAAAACTAGATCAAAAGATCTTTCCAATGATACTAATTATGTAATATAAATATTAATTCTATTTTAATATATAATTGCCGGCAGATGTTTTCGATTAAAAACGCCGCTTATTTTGGGACGGAGGCCAAAATAAACGACGCGTTTTGGGTTTTCGTGCCAAAGTTTGACTCGATTTGTAGAAAATACGTAGAAGATTTAAATCTCCAAATAAATTTGTTAAAAACTAGATCAAAAGATCTTCCAATGATACTAATTATGTAATATAAATATTAATCCTATTTTAATATATAATTGCCGGCAGATGTTTCTCCGGGAAGCGAAAACGCCATTTATTTTGGGACGGAGAGAGTAAGCGGTCTACTAATCCATAAAACCCATATACTTATAGGCTAGTAGGCGATTGCTAAAATTTGTAACTGCATGTCACATCGCATAATCGTGTAGCATGTGTTTGTTTGTTAGTGGTAAATATCATACTACCATGGAGTAATTAGACTCAAAAGAATCGCCTCGCAATATACATCTAAACTGTATAATTAGTTATTTTTTTACCTACATTTAATACTCCAAACATATGTCTTTTGGTGTATTTAATGTGATGTGATGGAGAGAAAGTGGGAAAAATGTTAGAAATTTTAGCAATCTAAACAAGGCCTAAGCTTAGGTCACTAGTCAGTCATCAGTCGTCAATCGTCGGCTCCAAATCCCTTCGTTAGTCCTTTGAACCAAACACTTAACTAGTCTCTAGTCCCTAGTCCATGGAACAAAACAGGCTCTTAATCGATCCGCTTTTTTTTTTTGTTATTCACCTAACATGTAGTTTTGCTATTACGTACTATTTGGTCAGTTGTACAGAAAATCGTGATTTTTGTAAGTGGTGCTTTTAGTTGTAATTATTTGATTCTCTCATCTTAATCAAAAATATATATGAGTTGTTATATCTTTTTCACATGAAAAATAACCAACATTTCTTACAACGTAATAGTTCCTTGGATCATCATCTAAGGGTGAGATCTATCATCAAGTGTTAGCTAGCATAATTTTATCACAGCAAACAAGAGACAATTAACAATTTTTTTTATAAAAATAAGAACAAAAGAGGGTGGTGTTCTAGCACAAAGGTACAGATTTGAACAATTTTATCACAACAAACAAGAGATAATAAACAATTTTTTTTTTGTAGAAAAACAAAGACAAAAGATAGTAGTTCCCTCGCGTCGCGGGTCGAGCTGTTTGTTTCAATAGTCGGAGGTCAATCGTCGCGTGACCCAGGACATAGGAAAAACTGATACCGTCACAGCGTCACGTCGCAAGATTTTGGTTTCAAAAAACCTTCGAAAGAGGTAGGAAAAGTGAAAAATAGTTCTAAGCTGTGCCAACCGATGATATCAGCTTCTTTGTTTCTTTATTAGTATTAGTTGCCAATAATAATGCAAGTGACACGATACTCACCTGGAGTGTATGTTATTATATAATCAGCGCCTACAATCCAGCAGATCGCATCACTCCA
The DNA here is from genome assembly GCA_015847255.1 of Hyparrhenia diplandra. Classification (NCBI taxonomy): domain Eukaryota; kingdom Viridiplantae; phylum Streptophyta; class Magnoliopsida; order Poales; family Poaceae; genus Hyparrhenia; species Hyparrhenia diplandra. Next base: position 76,816 of record JADLZK010011504.1, on the reverse strand, counting down.
CTAAAAATTCCTGAACATAGCACGCAGCATTACTCTCCCTTTCCGGGCGACGAGAGATGGCAGCAGCCGGCGACAAGCCGCACGCGGTGATTGTGCCGTTACCGGCGCAGGGCCACGTGACGCCGATGATGAAGCTGGCCAAGGTCCTCTACTGCAAGGGCTTCCACATCACCTTCGTCAACACCGAGTACAACCAGCGCCGTCTGATCCGGTCCCGGGGCCCCAGGCCGTCGCGGGCCTGCCGGGATTCCGCTTCGCCACCATCCCGGACGGCCTGCCGTACTCGGACGCCGACGCCACGCAGGACCCCGCCGCGCTCTGCGACTCCACCATGAAGTCCTGCCTCCCGCACTTCAAGGCCCTGCTCGACCGCCTCAACAGCGACGGCGAGGTGCCGCCGGTGACGTGCGTCGTGGCCGACAACGTCGCGAGCTTCGGCCTGACGCTGCCAAGGCCATCGGCGTGCCGTGCGTGCTCTTCTGACGGCCAGCGCCTGCGGCTACATGGGCTACCGCCACTTCCAGCTGCTCATGGACGAAGGCCTCGCGCCTCTCAAAGACGAAGCGCAGCTGACCAACGGGCACCTGGACACGCCGGTGGGGTGGGCGCGCGGGATGAGCAAGCACATGCGGCTCAGGGACTTCCCGAGCTTCATCTACACGATGCAGCGCGGCGACATCCTGCTCGAATTCATGATGCACGAGGTGGCGCGCACCAACGCCGCGGACGCCGTCATCCTCAACACCTTCGACGAGCTCGAGCCGGCGGCCCTGGACGCCATGCGCGCCATCCTGCCGCCCGTCTACACCATCGGCCCGCTCAGTCTCCTCCTCGAGCGGCTGGCCGCCGACGCCGACGCCGCCGCGCTCGCCACGGTCCGCGCCAGCCTCTGGAAGGAAGACCACACGTGCCTGCGGTGGCTGGACGGCAGGGCGCCCCGGTCCGTGGTGTACGTGAACTACGGTTGCATCACCACCGTGTCGAACCAGGAACTGGTGGAGTTCGCGTGGGGTTTGGCGGGCAGCGGCTACGACTTCCTGTGGATCATCCGGCCCGACCTGGTGAAGGGCGAGACGGCCGTGCTGCCACCGGAGTTCATGGAGTCCACCAAGGGCAGGTGCCTCCTGGCGACCTGGTGCGAGCAGGAGGCGGTGCTGCGGCACGAAGCGGTCGGGGTGTTCCTGTCGCACAGCGGGTGGAACTCCATGTCCGAGAGCCTGAGCGCGGGCGTGCCGGTGCTGTGCTGGCCCTTCTTCGCGGAGCAGCACACCAACCGTCGGTATGCGTGCACCGAGTGGGGCGTGGGGATGGAGGTCGACGGCGACGTGCGGCGGGAGGCTCTGGAGGCCACGATACGTGAGGCAATGGCCGGCGACAAGGGGAGGGAGATGAAGCGGAGGGCGGACGAGTGGAAGGAGGCCGCCGTTCGAGCGACGCAGCCTGGCGGCACGTCGTTGACCAACCTGGACGACCTAATCAAGAATCACGTCCTGCTACCCAAGTGCTGACGGCTCTTTCCTGAAAAAGGAATATAATTTCAGTTTTCTGTATTTAGCCAAACTATCTAAAGTTTGTGCAAATAAATTCAAAAGAGTATCTATATGTATAACACAAGGTTTAATATGAAAAATGATAAAACAAGATTTAATATGGGAAATAATAAATTATACTTATTTGAGAATAAATATGTTATTTTATATAAACTTGGCCAAACATAAAATGCTAGTTTCATGTAAAGCCAACGGAGTACTATACATAACAAAGGGTACAAGAAAGTAAAGGGCCGTCTCCCGGTGCCTTTGCTCTGTCTTGCTAGCTCTCTCATGAGAGCAATGAATTTCGTGTGCATAGTCCCCAGGGTACTCAAGAGAGCAATCCAAACATGTGTCCGGTCGGCTATCCTCTCTTGGCAAGACAATAGTGCCTAGAAAAAGAACGAGACAACCCTAAGAGCGAGTGTGTTTTGGCTTAGGGGTGGAATAGAAGCAGAGTCGCATATCCCACTTCGTCCTCATGTTTAGTTGAGAGACATACCGGACAAGTTCATCCCTAGATGGAACATTCTGAATATGTGGGGTGAATCGATAAAAACCGAGAGGACGAAGTGGGACAAGGAGCACTAGGATGTTGGTCTTGGGGCTGTCGCCCGTGGGGGCGAGTGCGCTAGCCTCACCAGACCATACACGAAGCCGATTGCATTGGTCGTGGTCTCCCCAACCGTGTGGGAGCTAGCGATGGAGCATCGACCGTTAGCGCTCCAACCGCCGTGGAGCGCTCCAATCGCCGCGGGCTATCCTAGACTTTTTATGGGAAGACAAAGAAGAAGTATGTGGTGTAACATCCCGCCTTCGCCTTCCGAGAGGTTTATCTAACATGCTAGGGCCGCTAGGTATCTTCCGTCGATCCGGGTGATCAACCCGCAGGGAATCCTCGATGCATGCGCCCTTCCGTGTGATACAATCCCGCGGGAGATCCACAGCTCGTTTTTTCCTAACGCCTTTAACCACTTAACAAGTTAAAGACCTCGGACCGACTAGAGCCGTTGCCACATGTGACACCCCGCTTTCCAAAGCCGCACCGCACGCACCCCTTCCGAGGGGCGAGCACGCGTACACATACCACCCCCGCTTACACTTTCGCCCCGCCGCCCCGTGTAAGGGTTAACCCGAAGGTGATATGGTTTGTAGACAAAGGCTTATAAGTTGACTCCACCCTTGCTAAACTAGCAATGTGGTACTAAATATGTGCGCGCAGCCCCTTCGGGCCACATCCTTATTGGGCCGGGTGTTACAAACACCCCTCAAAGGACTCGGCGTCCTCGCCGAGCGCCAACTTAACCAAGACCTCCCCTCTTGGCACACGCACCCGTGCGCCCGATCTTGGGCACATGTGCCATGCCGTGCACTCCGCAGAGCTACACGCGCAATGAACCCCATGTCCGAACATCCGCCCGCCACGCAGCGCCCGTGGCCGCTGAAGGTCGGCTCGATACCACCCCGTAACATCCCGCCTTCGCCTTCCGCAGGTTTATCTAACATGCTAGGGCCGCTAGGTATCTTCCGTCGATCCCGGTGATCAACCCGCAGAATCCTCGGTGCCGCGGGCGTTCCGTGGTGATACAATCCCAGGAGATCCACAAACCGTTTTCCCCTAACGCCTTTTTGAACCACTTAACAAGTTAAAGACCTCTCGACCGACTAGAGCCCGTGCCACATGTGACACCCCGCTTCCAAAGCCGCACCGCACGGCCCTTCCGAGGGGCGAGCACGCGTACACATACCACCCCCTGCTTTACACTTCGTCCTCGCTTCGTAAAAGGGTTAACCCGAAGGTGATATGGTTTGTAGACAAAGGCATTATAAGTTGACTCCACCCTTGCTAAACTAGCAATGTGGTACTAAATATGTCTTGCAGCCCTTACCCGGCCACATCCTTATTGGGCCGGGTGTTACATGTGGTGAACGGATGTTAAAATAGATGCTGACATATGGGGTTCACTTGTCAAGAGCATTTACTCTAGATCCATTGTTCTCCAATCAGATGTAGTGTAGGGAGATGTCCCCATTTGGTAACCGGCCAGGCACAGATATGGAGGCATTCCGTCTCAGGAAAAAAAAAAACCTAAACAAGATCCATTACATCTCTCTATTGTAGAACCAAACACACTCTTAGGGCATTTCTAACCTAGAAATTAGGATGATTTTTATGTTCACTAAATAGGGTGTCAACTAAGAAAATACTATGTTCACAAGAGAACCAAGGTATATGGAGATGCGATAGGTAAATAATGGAGAGGGGAAACATGTAACTTCGATAAAAAAATATATTGAAAAATAACCCACTAAAAATATGATGTATATGTATAGTGTCTATATACTTTGACAAATATATATAAATCACTTGTGTATTTTTTTAACATTATAGAACTACTCTATACTCTAAGAGACTACTTGTAGGCCTCCTTTGGAATGGTTCGAAGAAAAATATGATTCAAATTCCTATGAGTTGGGCTCCTATAGCAGCGTTTGAATTCTAGGATATGGTCATAGAAAATCTAAAGGAAACTTTCCTCTACTTTTAATTTTATAAAAAAATATAGGAGAAAAGAATCCACTTGGACCTCATGGAAAACATCATGTGCATGAAGGAAAGAAGCACACCGTGGACTAATAGGAGCTGCTAGCAGCTAATCAAGGAAGTAGAATGTAATAACTAGGTTGATTAAGAATACAAATTTTTTTTGCTCCTAAAACACAGAAAAATCCATGAAAATTATAAAGGAATCAATTCAATTTAGCAAGGAAAGCATTTGAATAAGAAAAAATTTTGTTTTCCAAACGGGGACCGACATTCCTGTGTTTTTCCTTTGCCCATCTAAATCCCTAGATATGCAAATTTTCTATGTTTTTATGCCTCAATTTTGCACCTGCATTCATATCTTGTTCCTATCGATCTTATTCATATTCGTATTTTTTTCATTCCTCTGTTTCAAAAGAGACCGTATTCTCTTCTCTTCCTCATTATCAACTTACATATATTACTAAAAAGATGTGGTTGATCCGTAGAATTTGATATGACACTTTTTTTAAGAAAAAAAAAAAACTCTTGTGATCCGCATAACTGTGTTCTATGGTTGGATTAAAGGACCATGGTAAAAGACACTACAATTGTATGGTGGCTAAATGCAATGACATTGGATAAAGTTCTAGTCAAAAGGTGTGTGCCATACTCCGGATAACTTTGTTGTCGCTTGCTTCTCATCGGTCTTCAGCTGCTCAATTTTATGCAGTAAACTAGTAACATCAAGTCAACAAAAGCTGTAGTCCAAACAATAGTCCAAACAAGAACCAATTCGATCCCTTCCACTGTGCCAAGAACTGGATCCCTTCCATTGTCTCAGCAGGTGAGCAGGAGGCAAGCAGACATGAGCGCCGCTACTCTCCCACCGGCCAGACGCCGCACGCGGTGTGCGTGCCGTTCCCGGCGCAGGGCCACATCACGCCGACGCTGAAGCTGGCCAAGATCCTCCACGCCAGGGGAGGGAGATGAAGCGGAGGGCGGACGAGTGGAAGGAGGCGGCCGTTCGGGCGACGCAGCCTGGCGGCACGTCGTTGACCAACCTGGACGACCTAATCAAGAATCACGTCCTGCTACCCAAGTGCTGACGGCTCTTTCCTGAAAAAAGGAATATAATGATTTTACTTTTCTGTATTTAGCCAAACTATCTAAAGTTTGAGTAAATAAATTCAAAAGATCTATATGTACTCCTCCATAGTTGAAAAGAAGGATGTTTTGGAAAAGGTTTGGGTCAAACATTGAGAACATAAATCATGAATAACTTTTAAGTCGTTGAGTTTAGAAATGTGAAAATCATATCAATATATTTGTCTTGAAAAATACTTTCATAAAAGTATACATATATATTTTTTTTAATAAATATTATTATAGAAAAGAGAAGTTAAAGTTATGCTTTGGAGACCGTATCGCTGTCCTAAACGTCTCTCTTTTCAACTATGGAGCAGTATAACACAAGATTTAATATGGAATATGATAAAAAAGATTTAATATGGGAAAGAATAAATAGAAAGGAGCTGAACACAAAATGCTAGTTTCATGTAAAGCAAAGTGCTGATGTACGAACAAAGGATAGAAGAAAGTAAAAGGTTGCTTGATTCTTCTCGTGGCTTTGCTCGCCTTGCTAGCCCTTTCCCCGAGAGCAATGCAATTTTAAAGTGGTGCATAGTCTCTGAGGTACTCAAGTGAGCAAGCCAAAATGTGTGTGGTTCGATGTCCTCTCTTGACTAGACGTAATAATGCCTAGAAAAAAGAACAAAACAACCCTAAGAGTGTCTTTGGCTTAGGGGTGGAATAGGAGCAAAGTCGCATATCCCACTTCGTCCTCATGTTTAGTTGAGAGACATACCGCATAAGTTCATCCCTAGATGGAATATTCTAAATATGTGGGGTGAATTGATAAGAAACGAGAGGACGGTGGGGAGGAGCACTAGGATGTTGGTCTTGGGGCTGTCGCCTGTGGGGGGCGAGTGCACTAGCCTCGCCCGCCATACACGGAGCCGATTGCATTGGTTGTGGTCTCACCACCGTGTAGGAGCTATCGATGGAGCATCAACCGCTAGGTATGAGCGCTCCAATTGTCGTGGCTATCATAGTATTTTTATGGGGAGAAGAATTCGATGATTTTTGTCTTACCAAGGTATTATTCTACCACTAACTGAAAAGCCCTTTATCGGATTTGAACCGATGACCAATAGGTATAATCCCCCACCCCCACACCCCACCCCACCCCACCCCTGAACTACGTTTTCTTTCAGGCCTTTCAACCAAATCATAGTATTTTTATGGGAAGAAGAAGAAGCATGTGGTGAACAGATGTTAAAATTGATGCTGACATATGGGGTCCACTTGTCAAGAACATTTACTCTAAATCCATTGTTCCCCAATCAAATGTACTGCAGGGAGATGTCCCCATTTGGTAACCGGCCAGGCACAGAAAGGTGTGTGTGCCATATTCCGGATATGTCCACTTGGTTGTCGCTGCACTTCTCATCGGTCTTCATCTGCTCAATTTTATGCAGTAAACTAGTACCATCAAGTCAACAAAGGCTGTAGTCCAAACAAGAACCAATTCGATCCCTTCCACTGTGCCAAGAATTCGATCCCTTCCATTGTCCCAGCAGGTGAGCAGGAGGCAAGCAGACATGAGCGCCGCTACTCTCCCACCGGCCAGAAGCCGCACGCCGTGTGCGTGCCGTTCCCGGCGCAGGGCCACATCACGCCGATGCTGAAGCTGGCCAAGATCCTCCACGCCAGGGGCTTCCACGTCACCTTCGTCAACACCGAGTACAACCACCGCCGCCTCGTCCGCTCCCGCGGCGCCGCCGCCGTCGCGGGCGTCGCGGGGTTCCGCTTCGCCATCATCCCGGACGGCCTGCCGGAGTCCGACGCCGACGCCACGCAGGACCCGGCGACCATCAGCCTCGCCACCAAGCACAACTGCCCGCCTCACCTGCGGAGCCTGCTCGCCGGGCTGGACGGCGTGACGTGCATCGTGGCGGACAACCTGATGAGCTTCACCGTCGACGCCGCCAGGGAGCTCGGCGTGCCGTGCGCGCTCTTCTGGACCGCCAGCGCCTGCGGCTACATGGGGCTACCGCAACTTTCGCCTCCTCATCGACAGGGGCATCATCCCCTTCAAAGGTATGCTCTGCTGCCTCTGGTCTTCTGTTCTGCATCCCTTTCAAATCCGTCGAAAGCCATGTGATTTTTTCTGGGGGGTGGCGGCGTGGCGCAGACGAAGAGCAGCTGACTAACGGGTTCATGGACATGCCGGTGGACTGGGCGCCCGGCATGAGCAAGCACATGCGGCTCAAGGACTTCCCGACGTTCCTCCGCACCTCGGACCCTGACGACGTGCTGATGCACTTCCAGCTAAAGGAGGTGGAAAGCTCCGAGCACGCGTCCGCCGTCGTGATCAACACCTTCGACGAGCTGGAGCAGCCGGCGCTCGACGCCATGCGCGCCATCATCCCGGCCGTATACACCATCGGCCCGCTCGCTTCTGTCACGAAGCAGGTCGTCGGCCGCGGGGGCGCCCTCGACGCGGTGAGCTGCAGCCTGTGGCGGGAGGACGAGACCTGCCTCGCGTGGCTGGACGCCAGGAAGCCGCGGTCGGTGGTGTACGTCAACTTCGGGAGCGTGACGGTCATGAGCGGGCAGGAGCTGGCGGAGTTCGCGTGGGGCTGGCGAGCAGCGGCCACGACTTCCTATGGGTCGTCAGGCCGGACGTCGTCAAGGGCGACACCGCCTCGGCGGCGGCGCTGCCGCCGGGGTTTCTGGAGGCGACCAAGGGCAGGGGCCTCCTGGCGAGCTGGTGCGACCAGGAGGCCGTGCTGCGGCACGAGGCGGTGGGCCTGTTCCTGACGCACAGCGGGTGGAACTCGACGCTGGAGAGCCCGGCGCCGGAGTGCCCATGCTGTGCTGGCCATTCTTCGCGGAGCAGCAGACCAACTGCCGGTACAAGTGCGTCGAGTGGGGCGTGGCGATGGAGGTCGGCGACGACGTGCGGCGGGGAGGCCGTGGAGGCGAGGATACGCGAGGCGATGGGTGGGGACAAGGGGAAGGAGATGGCGCGCAGGGCGGCGGAGTGGAGAGAGGGCCGCCGTGGCGTCGGCGGCGAGGTCGCTCGCGAACCTCGACAGGCTGGTCAACGATGTGCTGCCTCCCGGCACGATTGGAAGGCTCACTCAAACATTGATCATGGGTGGCCCTGATCGCGACGCTGAGCGATGGATGAACGGTGATGAGATCATCTACCGACTATCTAGTCTGAAATCATGTTCAAAAAAAAAAAAAAAAACTATCTAGTCTGAAATGGTTGTGTTTTTCTGCCCCCGTCGTGATTTTCTTTTCTGACCGTGTGATGTATGCGTTTGGAAAGATAGCGTTGCCCTTTGGTCACCTTGCACGGTAGGTAGTTAGACCATTTCTCTCTCTTTTGTTTTACTCCATCAAAGTAGTTAAACCATTTCCAAGAGCTCCTTCAAACAAGAGTTTAGTATATTTTTTTTTCTAACAAAAGGTCTCAAACATTTTCTTCTTTAAGAAAAGACACTTTCAAAAATATGATTCTTTTCATAAAAGTCTAATGGGTCTCATTGAACTATGAATGTACTAGTTTGACTTATCTCTCCTGCTGCAGCTCATGCTTGTGTTTTTCTATCCCACTCATGACTTTTATGACACTGTGATGTATGCTTGTGGGAAGATAGCGTTTCCGTTTCGTCGCCTCCACGGTAGTCAGACCAATTCCAATAGCTCCTTAAAACAAGAGTTTAGGTGTCAAAAGGGAAAAAGACTTATTTTAAAATATATTTTTTTATAAAAGTTTAATGGATCTCTTTGAAATACCAGTGTGGTTTGATTTATTTCTCTTGCTGCAGCTGGTATGGGTGCCACGTCGCCCAAAACTACTTTCAAAACCCACACAGAAGCAAACGAACGGTCTCAAAAACTAGAAAAGATCAGCAAATCGATTGCCGGACTTCAATGATATAACTAGACGAGATCAATCGAACCTTTTCCTTTTAGCTTAGAACAATCCTCCTTTTCTAAAAAAGCGTAGAACAATCCTGATTGGGCTGAGAGAATCGTGGCCTAGGGTGGCCCGTTTGGTCATTTGTGTTCGTTTTGTCTAGAGCGATGAATTCCTCTACTCCCTCCGTCTCAGTTTTAGTTGACGTTTTAGAAGTTGTCACCGCTACCAAGGAGCAAGGGAAATGACGCCGCAACCCCTAGAGGGAATCTTTTGCATCTGAGCTTGCAGCAGCATCATGCATGTTGGAAGTAGCACCCGTTGGGAGCCTCTCCTCACACCTCCTCACACATCGCCTCTTTCTTTTCGTTTTTATTCATAGTGGACCTATTGGGGCAAAACATGACAAAAGCTATAGGACTGCTGAAGCTAAAACGTAGTCTGCTTGGGGATGTCGAAGCTAAAACGCCTTCATTTCGATACAAATTTCAACGCTAGAACGCCTCCTATTCTGAGACGGAGGGAGTACATTTTAGCTTACCTTACATTTGTTGTAGTGGATTCAATACACGCCATGTTAGCATTTCTTAGACAATCGCTCCTTTTTTCAGTATGCTAAAATATTCTGGAACATTGTTCACATAGGTGATTTGGTTATTATCTCTATCTAGATCCATATCTCATATGCTAGGAAATTGACAAAGAGGCAAAGGTATGGAGGAGAGAACCTATTTTTCTAGGGATCCGGCGTAGGGCCATGTGTATTGTGGAGTAAAACACAACAATCGTGTGAGTGGTGGCTGTTTGTGTTTTTTGGTACTATGAACGGTGCTTGCCTGATTGGCAATTTGGGTGCTCTTGTACATAAACCCCTTTTCTTTCCTTGTTAATTGAGCGGCAAAGTAGGGATCCTCGATCTTTGCTTGCGCAATTTGATATTTGCACAACAATCAGGTTTTAAAGGAAAATCTGAAATCATGAATTAAGCTGAACGTGGTAAGAAAAGACAATTCCTGATGTAGAAAAAACCAATTAGTCTGATCTTCCTAAAAAAAAAACCAATTAGTCTGATTGGCTGCACTTAGTACTGCAATATGTACAGTTCCATACAGTAGCAGTGCATCTACGAGGAGAGCACAGTTGCAACTACAGCTGAAGTAGTTTTGCCGATTAGACCAAATGTTAACATTGTTGGCTTAACACGATGACGTTTTCTCCAAAAATTGCGTTGAATACATTCTTAACCAAATCGTAGAATACTAGTTTCATCTACAAAAGAATGCAATTCTCGCTTTTCAATAAATCAAACAGTTTGAATTTTGACTAAATTAAATTATGAAAAAATACCTATATTCATGAAAGAAACAATACTATTAAATTGATTATGAAATATATTTTTAGTATCTTATTGGACATAAAAATGTCAATACTATTCATTATAATTTGGTCAAACTTAAACCAGCTTGACAAGCACAACTCACGTAGTTGTGTTCTTTTATGGACGGACGGAGTACATAAATCATAAAACTACTTATATATATACATCAAACGAGGAACTCTGACACGTCATCCAGAGACTTCAACGTCTTCTCGTAGAAGAGGTAGGACTCGTAGACCTTGGGAGTCCGGACGAAGCGATCGAACTGCACAACAGACACGCAGAATGCAGGATGCCAAATCATTTGAGAAAATTCAGAAACCGCATTTAGTTTTCAGCATTTGTTGTAGTACCCACATAGACGCCGACGACGACATACCTCCGTCATGTTGTCGACGAGCTCGTTAGCGACGACGCGGACGTAGTCAGCGCGTCGGGCGGAGGGGACGCCGGCCATGGCGGTGGTGAGGTCGAGGCCGAGGTACTTGGACTTGAGCCTGATGTAGAAGAGCACGTACTTCCACGACATGGTCTCAAGCATGGGCCGCAACGTGCGCATCCCTCCGCGGTCTGCCGGATGCGCGCGGCGGCCTCCTCCGCGGTCAGCTCCGGCTCGAAGTAGCGCTCCCGCACGTACGACCTGGTGCCCCACCGCGGCACGGTCCCGCCGGGCGTCGTCGTCGTCGTCAGTGGCACTGCGGCCGCCTCCGCGGCCATCGCGGGCGGGGGCGGCGCCGGCCGGCGCGCGCCGACAGCGCGGCCGTGGCCGCCAGCGCCGTGGACGCGGCCACCGCCAGCCGACGACGCGTGGTGGACTGCGGCGCCGGTGGCGCCGGCGCCTGCTGCCTGTCCGTGCCTGATGTGGCGGCCGGCGGTGGTGGCCCCGCCGGCGCCGTTGTGAGGCGGACGAGGAGCATAGGATAAGATGCCGGGCGAGCGTGGCCATGGCGGACGAAGGCGCGAAGCTGGATGGACTGCGGTGGTGTGCGAGTGACTGTATGAGAGGAGCACTGGGGCTCGCGGTAGGAGTTGTCTAGCTAGGACAGTAGCCGGCAGCTAGGAGATGATCGTTTTTCTGAGGTTGGAGGGACGCCCGGCGCGTAGCAGATATTATCCGCAGTGGAGCTCTTTCGGCCTTTCAGACCATGAATGCGCGCGCTTTTTAGTCTTTTGGTTCTGAGGTTCAGAATTGGATAAGGTGATCTTGTGCTGTTTGGTTGCCGTGATTCAATTACACGGGTAACTGATGACGTTAAATCACGTATTCCAGCCGTAATGGGGAACTGATTATAACCCGGCCTATTCAAACTCCACTTGACTCGAGAGTGAGGTAGGTCGTTGTCTTCTTGGTTGTTCCCTGCGTTCTTTCAGGTTTGCAGTTCCGCATTCAGTCAGGGCCATCATCTTCTCCATCGTACCCAGATCGGAGGACGCCGACGAACGAAGCATAGAGCTCAGGTCTGCAGTTCCGCACGCATGTCCCTTCCCCACCGCCACCGCCCCTTCCTTGCCTATATGCTGAGCGAACAATTTTGTCATGTTTCTGAGGCGCGGTGCCCCAAACATACACTCTCCACTCTCTTGTAAAAACTTTTACCCGGTTTATCTTGTTCCTCCATCTCCTCGGTCGCCGCTTCACAAACTTTCCTGTAATTAAGGTACTGTACAAACGATGAATCCTGACCATCTATTTCTTTATTTTTTTAGATAAAGGATGAATCATCCGCCTCTACGTCCGAGACGCATACAGCCTAGTTATTACAGAGTTTTTAAAGTAGAGTGACAATTGCTCAAAGAAAGGAGCAAACACCTTTCAAGAATGTAAACAAAACTAGCACAGTCTATAAAGGTGCTTCCAACCACCGTCACCTGTTGTAGCGAGACTATCTCAATTTTGGTGCTAAACGATGATAGTAAATTCTTGTTCAAATCATCACGCCAAGTTGTGACCGTAAACGTAGCCAATGTGTGCCCCCTGAAAAATAACTTGCAGAATATCAGAGTTATATTTAATTCTATTAAAACAAATATCATTGGGTACTCCGGATGGCCCAAAGAAAAGAAAGAACCCCAACCCAAATCAGATTTCTAATCTTAGAATTTTGATTAGAAAGCCAAGAACCAAATAAATGTTTAATAGATCCGGTTGAGTTAAGCCTGTAGCAAGGTACACCATCCTCCAAACCATTTTAGCATAATGACAATCCAGAAAAGATGTTGAATTGATTCATTCAGGGTTACGACCAACACACATTGATTGCCATTCCAATTTTTCTAGCAAGATTGTCTTTAGTTAAGATCACCTCTCCTTGTAAAAACCGGAGAAAGATCTTAATTTTTAGAGGAATCTTAATCTTCCGCATTTTCTTATGTCCGAAAGGTTGATGTGAATTTATCAAGAGCGTATACATTGAGCGAACCGTAAACAACCCCGATTTGGTTAGGTTCCACATGAATGAATCTGACCCATCAACTAAGTTAAAAGGTGTTATCTGTATACAAGATTAGACCGCCTCTCAATCTAGGTCCAAGCAACGCTCTCCTAAATGAAATATTTAGAGGTTGTGACGTTAGAACTTTGGCCACCGTTGCATGTGGATCTCTCACTATATTATATAGAGACGGATACCTATCTTTGAAAGACATGTCTCCCACCCAAGTGTCCTCCCAAAAACGCGTGGCACATCCATCTTTGATAGAAAAAAGTGCCATTAGTTAAGACTTCATCTTTAATTTTCATAATACCCCTCCAAAAGTGGGAATCATATGGTTTAGCCTTAACTCGCGATAAGGACTTAGACCTCAAGTACTTGTTTCTTAGCAAATCTTGCCACATACCATCGGATAAGTAAGTTAACAATCTATTTTGCTAGAAGACATTTATTTTGTAGTTGAAGGTCTAGAATGCCTATCCTTAGGTCAGCATAGGATGTCCCATTTAGCAAGTTTATATTTATGTTTTTCGAATGATCCTTGCCAAAAGAATCTTGATCCGAAATGATCAAGATTTTTTCGTAACTCCTTTCGAATTTCAAAAAAAGGACATCATAAACATGGGTATGCTTTGCTAAGTCTTGAATTGAGGAGGACTAAACAAACCTCCATAAGACAGTACCTAGCTTTCCAACAAGAAAGTTTCTTCTCAAATCTTTCTTCTACCTTATGCCACTCCGAATTGAGTAGCTTTTGCGTGGTGCATGGGTATACCCAGATATCGAAAGGGGTATATTCCAGCATTGCATCCAAAGAGAGTGGTATATTCATTCTTCACCTCTTTGGTCGCACCATAACAGAAGATTTCACTCTTGTGGAAATATATTTTTAAGCCTCGACAATTGCTCAAAAGCACATAGCAAAAGTTTCATATTTTTTGCCTGCTCGAGATCATGATCAAGGAAGATGATGGTGTCATTCTGCGTATTGAAGGATGGATAATCCATCATCAACTAAATGAGGAATAACACCGCTTATTTGTTCATCGACTTTGCTCTTTTAATAATGAGAGCTAGCATATCGGCCACGATGTTAAATAAGATTGGAGACATAGGATCTCCTTGGCGTAGACCTCTTTTAGTTTGAAAGTAGGGACTAATGTCGCCATTAATTTTAATCCCTACACTACCTCCTCGTGACCATTTGTTCAACCCATCTACACCATGTTGAGAAAATCCCTTCATGCGTAGAGTTTGTTGAAGAAAAGACCATTTAACTTTGTCATAGGCCTTTTCGAAGTCAATTTTGAAAACCACCCCGTCAAATTTTTTGGTATGAAGTTAGTGGATGGTCTCATGGGGGATAACAACGCCTTCCATTATATTTTGACCTTGCATGAAGGCCGCTTAGGTCGGACCGATCACGGTCCTCCGAGCTACTTTATTAAGCCTATTTGTGCCAACTTTAGTGAAGATTTTAAAGCCGACATTAAGAACGTAAATAGGTCTATAATGCTGTATTTTTTTGTAGCTTCAAGGCTTTTGGGATGAGGGTTATTATCCCAAAGTTTAGGCTATAAAGATTTAAATTCTCTCTATGGAAGTCCGAAAAAGAGCCATTAGGTCATCTTTAATTATTGACCGTAAGACTTGGTAAAATTCAGTTTAAAAACCATCCGGCCCTGGGAGCTTTATTATGTTCCATTTGGAAAACTGCTTCCCTAACCTCGGCTTTGTAAATTCAGCAACAAGCACATCATTTTCCTCCCCGTGACACCCGAGGAATATCATGGGTTAAATTTTCCATGAGAGAAATGTGTGTTTCCTCCTAAGTGATCCAAAAAAGACCCTTATAATATTGGGTGATGTGCATTTTTAATTGGTCATCTCCAACTAGAACGCCATTTTCATTCTCTAGTTGGTAGATGTGTTGCTTCCTATGTTTACCGCTGGCTACCATATGGAAGAATTTAGTATTATCATCTCCTCTAGTAGAGTCTTAATTTTGGCTCTTTCATACCATTTTAGTTCCTCTTCTCGCAAGAGAGAAGAACTAACCTCTTTTTAGGAATTGTTTTAAATTAATCTCCCGATCGTAGAGGGGTAAATTTTCTCGCTTTTTTATCCAGTGCTATCTAAAAGAGACAACAACTTCTTTTTTTTTCTTTTAGTTCCTTCGAGATATGTTGGGCCCACCCTCGAAGATGCCGCCTTTAGCCTACGGATTTTATTTTGCCATCTCTCTAGAGGGCTACCCCCTGAGGTTTTATTTTGTCAAATATTTGCAACCATTTCATAGAATCCGTCACGAATAAACCAACCCCTTTCAAATTTGAAGGGTCTCTGGTTATTCGATGGGTGGAGGAGCCCGCACTAAGGACAAGGGGAGTATGATCCGAAATATTCCTATCTCTAGCCTCAACCGCCGATAGGGAAATATGTCTTCCCATTCCATAGTAACTAGAACTCTATCGAGCTTCTCAAAGAGAGGGTCATTGCCCGGACCAGCCCAAGTATATTGGCGGCCGGACATGACAATCTCCTTGAGGTCCGTGGATTCATGACAGCATTAAAACATGATTAGGCCATTTGAAGTCAAACACTCCGTGGTTTTATCCCGAGGATGCCTGCGTGATATTAAAATCTCCACCAATAATATAAGGTAAAGATTCTTGTGAACAGGCATTGGCCATTTCTCGCTAAAAATGCTTGTTTATGTTCTTGTTGCGCCTGGCCTATAGACCACAAATAGCGCAAATTTGAAGCCATCACTTTTATAACGTAGGGTGAATTTCACATAGAAATCGCCTTCTACAATGGCCCCAATATCATAAATAAGCATATCAACCCCAAGGAGAATCCCCCCAGATCTTCCGTGTGGTGCCATACTATGCCGATAAAAATCCCGCTAGCACACGGGAGTTTTTAGAATATTATCTGGGAAGGAATCTCTACCTCTCTCGAGAGAGCGATGAAAATTAATTTGCTCTTCCTTAACAAGTTCCGTCAAATATCTCATGTTTAGCCAAGTCTCGCAAGACCTCTCGCTATTCCGTATCATCCCTTTCATCTTACAACTTTAGAAGGGGTTTTTGGCTTTGTAGCAAGTTTACCATTTTTGATATATTTGGTTTTACTTGCTTTTTTCTTTCTATGAACTGGAGAAAGATCTAGTATTTGATCTGACACCACGTCCTGCAAGTTCTCATTTAAATAACCATCTTGATGGCTGAGAATTACATCAAGCTGAGATTCTCTCTCATCATCACTCTCTCTTCTAAAGAAATAGAATGACCATCTATTTCTGATCCAACGAAGCGTAGGTTGTCCTTTTCCAAATCCATCAGACAAGCCAACGCAAGCTTTGTCGTCCCCATCTTCCACCCTCCGTTGGTGGTCTGTCTCTAGCGGCTTGCTCGCTGCTGAAGCCACCATCCCCATGACCATTTCCCCCTCTCTGCCCCGTGCTAACAGCCACTCTGTTTTGGATCTTGCTCGCTTTATTCTGGACATTTTCCTACCACCAACACCAGTTGTGGACCCAGCTTTTGAGTATACGCTGGTCGCCCTAAAATTTTCTTTATAGAATTCGGTAAAACAATATTATAATTCGGTAAAACAACATCAAATCTTAATGTAAATTATTGAAATGGAATACAAATATTTCAAAAATAGCAATATGAGGGACTTATAATATTACTTGTTTATTCGCCGTTTCTCAATGACATGAATGTCTCCGTTATACCATCTTCATTAACTTGGAAGAAAAAATATCCCGCCAATAAATGTGATTAGACAATCATCTAAGAAAGTATCGCCTATCTTCAAAGTATTAGTTGCCGCCTTCTTTGCCGTTTTTCTAAAAAATGATCGAATGTCTCCGCTTCTCTTCATAAATTTAGCAATTAGAGAAGACGAAATTGAACAAAATGAGGAAGGAGACAGCCGCGACGCAGACTAGGATCTGTTCAGCTGTGTAACTTCTTTTTTTTTCTCTACGTAGAAGATATATATGTTATATGTATGACGAGAGGGCCACAGGTTGGTTGGTGGACCACCTTGACCACCCTGTGGGAACCGCCCATGACCAACACCATCCAACCGCCGTCCTGCACCACCTGCAGCCGTTGGCGCCCCACCTTGCTGCTCTACCCACTGTCTCCTATGTTGGTGCATCGGCCTCCCGCAAAGTCCCTTTCTAATTCGCCGATGAGTGTTTTCACTTAGCTTGTTAGCAAAGCCCTAGGGTTAATTTCTCAACCGAAAGGATCAAGACGCATACCTGCATGCAACACGAGTTGTAGATGTATCAGAGAATCAATGACCAACGAAGCTGATCTCAGACGGATATAATTGACATAACAATAATAACTAGGGGAATTGCCCGCGTATTGCTGCGGGTATGCAGAAGGAATATAAATGAGCTAAAATGTTAACCACTAAGGATTAGAAGATGAATGAATGGCCAATATCTTTACTACTAGATTTATTTTCTTAAGATGAATTTTGTTATAGCGTAGCATTACTATATTATATTCTATATATACTACATAAAAAGGAAAAAAATTCTCTTGATCACCTTAAACCACTTAATTTTTGTGGAAAAAAAAGAGAAGATTCATACAATCCTATCCTATCCTAACTCAATTTACCATCGGCTGTAATTCACATGGTGGCCTGGAGAATAAAAAAAAAGGAGTGGGGGATGTCGAGCTACTGATGGCTAGATAAAAAACAATATGTACTAATGGCTAGCTAAACCATCGGCCCAACAATTACTTTCCGCAAACCATAGTATATGAACTAAAATCAAATAATCATATAATTTGAGTAGTAATATTACAAATTATACTGATATGAAACCATTTGGTCTGGCAGTAATATCACAGGATTAAAAAAGCACCTTACAGAGCTGTGCATTCGGTTTGCAAAATTCACAGGAACAAATTTTCCACATACACAAAAAATCGATCAAAAAATTGACTGCGTTTGCAACTACGATCTGCCTTCCGCCGCCACCACAACTAGCCTACCCTGTGCGACGCTAGGTCAGGACTTGACGGCGCCGGTGCCGACGGGTAGAGGACAGGGAAGCCACGAATCTTGCGTCGCCGGCGGTGGACAAGACTGCTCCGCTCACCGCTCGTCCAGATCCTTCCTACTGACCGGAAATGAGGGGGCAAGCCTGTACCATTACGACTGGATTATGATTCACAAATTCAATTAAATCCAAAGCAACACAAATCCATTAATATGAGAGGACAGCGTAACCAGGACCCATTTGGGATAGCCAAGGGAGCGGCCGTGCGCCAACAGTGGGGAGAGAGGAGGGCGCTGTCACGACCCGTTTTTCGGCCAACGCTTGGGGAAGACGAAGGAGATGACGAGGCGTCGGAAGAGCACGGCGGGCGGTCGGCGGGGCTAGGGGCGGCTTAGAGCTAGGAGTAGATAGGGTAAACCCTAAATTATTTCTTTCTTGATTGTCTCACAATATTTGCCCCATATTTATAAGAGGGGTTTACAATTGCTAACGGGTCAAGCCCATTAGTCTTTTTCTAACTTATCTTAATTTAACTTAATAAACTTACTAATAAAGCTAAATAATAATTAAATATTTAGCCACTCCGTTTATTTCGGCGACTTCATTGACCGAGTCGACATCTCTCCCCTGCTGGAGATTCAAACTTCGTCCTTGAGCCGAATTCTGGATAGATTTTGTTGAATAGTTCAAAGATCCTCCCACGAAGCATCTCGCCGCGGTTTTGTTCTTCCATTTGATGAGCACTTGAAGCTGACCCTGCCGGACTCTCGATTTAAGCATGAGTTCAAGTTCAGGAACCGGTATACCATCATGAATCCGAGGCAATTACGGAATAGCAAAGAGGTATCTTCCCACGCGGTGTGGTTTGAGCATACTTACGACATGAAAGGCGTTGTGGATCTGCGGGATTCCGGAGGCAGAGTTCAAAGCATATGTAACCGGGGTAATAATTTTGCCGTCTTGAAGGGTCCAAAATATTTGGGAGAGAGCTTGCCTTTGTGTAATTCGGATATGGTTGCCACGGATCGGGATAAAAGTTTGAGCCGACATAATCACCCACTTTAAATTGTCCGTCCGTATGTTTAGCATCAAAGTATTTGCGGTAATAATCTTGAGACAATTGCAAAAGCGAACTTTTGTCCGATTGAGAAAAGCATCCCGTTGAGTTAATAAGTCATCCACTTCTTTGGTAATGTTGTCTCACCCGGATTATAGCCACGGATTGTAGGAGGGTCGCGCCCATATACTAGTTTGAACGGTGTTATTTTGGTCGATGCATGGTATGAAGTATTATAACAATATTACGCCCAAGGTAACCATCTTACCCAAATCCTTTTGGTTTGTCACCCGGTCAAGCGGGACGTTGGTGATAAAATAATGTTGGACAGTCGAAAAAGCTCTTGCCAAAATTGGCTCATAAAAATCACATCTCGATCACTAACCACGGATCTTGGCAAACCATGTAATCTAATAATTTTAGAGAAAAATTTCGAAGCCTCTTGGGTTCTTTGTGTAAGGGTGAGAAAGAGGTATAAAGTCGCATACTTGGATAGACGATCAACAACGGTTAAAATTACCGATTTGGTGCCAACTCTCGAGAGCTTCAATGAAATCCACGAAATATCCTCCCAAATCTGCTCGAACCGGTAAAGGCTGAAGAAGTCCAAATTTGGATGAAAATGTTCAGTTTTGTTGCGTTGGCATACTAAGCAATCATTCACAAAGTTACTAACAATGCGTTTATCATTTTTAACAAAGAAGGTCCGACGGAATCGATGCAATATTTTTGTATTCCCTCATGAGTTGAATCATGAATTGCATGGAGAATGGTGCGAAGATGTTTGGATGATTTTGAAAGTCATACCTTTTGTTGAACAAAATCAATCCATTCTTGAACTTCCCATCTTTGAGTCCTTACCGTTGATTATAGAATCAATAAGGCTTATGGCTTCCATCCACGAATACAATTTCCTCACGTAATCGATCAAATAAACCCGGTTGAATTTAAAAATGGACATTATAGAGGATTCCTCCGAGAGTTCGGCGAGATAATGCATTAGCCACCACATTGGATTTACGAGTGTTTGTATTCCACGGTGAAATCATAGCCAAGTAATTTGCTAACCCATTGATGCCGAGGAACCGTAGACGTGACGTTGATCTAGAATGTATTTAAGATCGAATGATCGACCTTATAATAAAGGGGCGGCCCCGAGATACGGTTGATTCTTTGTCACCAGTCCTATGAGTTCTCTTTCATAAGCGACTAACTTTTTGTACTTGTCGGGGTAGCGTTTGCTAAAGTAGCGATTGGACCATTACCCCGGTGTAAAACAACACTCATACATTACTGCACACATCACATTCCACCACAAATAATTTATTGAAGTCCGGAAGTTGAAGAACTGGTGCCGATGGTAATGTCCTCTTAAGATGCTCAAAGGTCAAGTTTGTAGCCAATGGTGTCCAACGTAATGAATCCTTTTTAAGAAGATCCGTCAAAGGACGTGCAATTGTACCATAATCCATGATAAATTTTCTATAGTAACCCATGAGTCCCGAAAAACCTCGCAATTCATGGAGAGTTGTAGGTAGCGGCCAAAGCGACGGCCTCAATTTTCTCGGGATCAACAACCACTCCAAAGATCCGATATAATATGTCCCAAATAACCCAATTGTGATTGACCAAAGAGACATTTAGATTTCTTTAAGAAGATGTTGTGAGATGCTAGTACCTTGAAGACCTCTTCCACATGGTGGTGGAGATGCTCGCACCGGGATTTCTTTGAAGATCGATATCATCAAAAGAAAACCAAAGATAAACTTTCGAAAAAAACGGTCCCAAAATATCATTCATCAAAGCTTGAAAGGTTGAAGGTGCATTGCATAAACCAAATGGCATGACCAAAAACTTAAAGTGTCCATGATGTGTTCTAAAAGTTTGTCTTTTTCGATGTCCGGGGATGCATGCGTGCACGGTGATAGCCCGAGCGCGAGATCTAATTTGGTGAAGAATTTAGCACCTTCTAATTCAT
This sequence comes from Hyparrhenia diplandra, assembly GCA_015847255.1. Taxonomy (NCBI): domain Eukaryota; kingdom Viridiplantae; phylum Streptophyta; class Magnoliopsida; order Poales; family Poaceae; genus Hyparrhenia; species Hyparrhenia diplandra. The sequence goes on along the minus strand of JADLZK010011504.1, from coordinate 55,878 downwards.
CCAACAATTCAGCAATAACCGGTATTAGAAATTTGTCTTTCAAGGTATTACTATTGAGCTCCCGATAATCAACACAAAAATCGCCAAGTCTTATCATGTTTCTTGACAAGAAGGACAGTGATGAAAATGGCGAAGTGCTATACCGGATGATACCTTGGTGAAGCATTTACGAGCATTGTCATTCCAGTTCATTCTTCACGTATCCGAGGGTAACGATAAGGGGCGACGACGACCGGCCGAGTGGGATCCTTGAGATGAATTCTATGATCATAACGCCGCCGAGGTGGGAGTCCCCGGGCTCTCTCGAAAAAAAAGTTGGAATTTGCATAACAAGGGATCCATTGGGACATCGGGAGGAAGTATATGAATACACGGTGGAGGATCTGTCTCTTTAGAGAGACCGCGTGTCATGTGATCGGGTTGTCCTTTTCGCGAGAACTTCATAATGAGTTTATTAAAATTTCAAACAATATTTCCCAAAGAACTTCGGCCGGTCCACACCCAAAACAACATCATAGACTCCCAATTTAATGCTGAAGAAATGCGCTTTGAAACTTTCGAGAGCAATAGAAAATTCACTATCATCATACCTCCCAACATTTGTTATATGTTGTCCATTAGCAACAAAGAACTTTAAAGGGGATGATGTAAGGAAGAACTTGATAGGCCCGGTTTCGTAGCCAAATCGAGTCCGAAAAATTGTGTGTTGAACCGAATCCAATAAAGCCAATAAATTGGTGTCATTTATATTGATAAGTAATTGCATAGTAGGAAAAGTAGATATGCCGGTTAACCCATGAACCGATATTTGAACATCTGAATATCCTCTCTTTGCGTACCTTTGAGTTACGTCGGCGTGATGCGGTATAGAGACGCGTCTAGCCGTGCTATGGCGGTCTCAATATCGGTGGTTGGTGTAGTTGGACGTCGATCCGAATTAGAGGTGCTAACCCAAATATATAAAGCATAGCCTTGTTGTTTGGGGAGAGGTGTGTTGATATTTCTTACACGATCCAAATTAGAAAGGCGAAAGAAATATATATATGAGATATCTATCTAATCAAGTTAGCTTGGATATGGAATTAATCTCATGATCCAACAAAGCGAAGTTAGGCGGTGTTAGTAGTGGGGTGTAAACTTAGCATCATTATCCATAGTGGAGTTAATCTCACGGGATATGTACTCAAGGTATACCACTCATTTCTAGGCATTACCTATACACTAGTCCGTAAGCCCTAGCAATAACGCTCAAAAGAAATGCGGGTATGGTATTCTTGATAGGCCTTGATAAAAGAATGAACATGATATCTCGCAAGCGCACGGATAGAAATACCATCATAGCACTTCACCGAGTAATCCGGTATATCGTATTTATATTTTTACCACGAGGGGAAAGGGAGTCTATGGAAAGTAGAGAGAAAAGGGGTAATGATTTAGATTGTGATTTACTTATGAGATCCACTTGCGGTTGTATAATGCGAGTAGCCATATGCATCTAACATTACTCAACAGGATAAGTCACAAGATAAAGATAATTGAATAAATGATAACTACCCAAGTCTAAGATCATCATATGCCACTAGTATCATATGAGCTATTAACATGTTATAGAAAGAATAGAAAGAATATTCCTAAGATACTCTGTAACACCCGTGTTTTTGCATCATTTTAAAATTCACTAAAAATTTGAACTTTTCGAATTACAACTAAAAACTTGACTTATTTTCCGCTAAACCGAAACCCGTTTTTGAAACCACGCATTCGAACTCTCACCATATAGAAAACTAGGAATCTTGTTTGTTTGCTTGAAGAGCTTTATGGTTGCAAAGGATGCAAGGTAAGCTTTAGATTTTATTATGGAAGAAGATCGCATGAGAAATGATTTACAATTTATTAAGGGAATAATGAATACCAAAACACGCGTGTACCAAAAAATATATACACAAATATTTTATAAGCACCATGAATAAATATTCTCGACCATAAGAGTCATGAGGATATATGTGTGCTTGTATAAATATTTATAGTGTATAAACTACACATGAAGTTATAGAATTGGAGGACAAAGTGTGTGCACATATATAAACGCATATTTATACGAGCACAATAGATAAATGTCCTCGAGGATGAAAGTCATGAGGATATACATGTGCTTGTATATAATATATGGATATGTGACACACATAAAAATAATGGGAGAAGGTGAAATAAGAAAAGAAAGAGGAATAATGAAAGGGAAAAGAAATGGGAAAGAAGAAAAGGAGCAGCAAGAGCTCACGGGCTCATTCTCTCCTTTCCTCCTTCGGCCGGCCCGATCCCTCCCTCTTCCCTCTCTCTTCTTCTTCCCTACAGCGGCGGCCGGCCCATCTAGCATCGATGCCAACCGAGCCCGGCTCCACTCCCACTCCCTCGGCGGCCGACGGGGCCCACACCGTCTTCCTCCTCGATCCGCATCACGGCCAGCGGCCCTCTCCCCTCCGTCCGTCACATCAAAGGGAGCGGCGACTTCCGACCGGCGCCCGGCGCCACGATGACGCCAAGTTGAAGGGAGCACGCTGGAGGGCGGGACCCCTTTGGGGAACAATCCCATCGGCCGGCAGCGGCACCTTCCCGTGGGCAGGTAGCCTAGCGCCACCGCGAACCTCGCCCGGCCGCCCGGAGACGGGCAAGACGACGAACGGCACACCGGGGACACAAGGCAGCGGCGCTAACACATAACAGCTGTCCTCGCGCACGGGAAGGCGAGTCAACACGCCTGATCGGCGCCGCCCGGGAGCTGCCCCGCCATGGCGGGCGCGACAACCGCCGGGCGTAGGAAGATGCAACCGACGTCAGGCGGCTCACCGGAGGCGAACACGACGCGCGGCCAGCGAGCACCAACCCGGCGTCCACGGACCGCAGGGCGCGGTCGGAAAATATCCGCGGCGACGGCGGAAAAAGATCTCGCGGGCGGCCTCGGCGGTGCGGCCTATAAATACCGCCCTCCGGCCACCGTCGAACTTCGCCCCTCACCTCACAAGGATTAGCCGTGATCCGAGCGCCGCGGTGCTTCCCTTCTATTCCTCCCGCCCCTCTCGCCCTCCAACTCGATTTCCCCAACTCGGGAAGGCTGCGCCGGCAAAAGTCCGGCGCCGCCGTCCGTGGGGCCCGTCGGCGTACATTGGCGGCTTCAGTGCGCCATCCAGAGTCCCCTCCTATCTTTTCCCTCCCCTTTTCCCTCGCTCTTGTGCTATGTAGGGCTGCCCGGACACCGCCGCCGTCAAGTACCGCCGCCGAGCGCGGCCCGAGGGGGAGGAGGCCTCCCCGCGCCACGGTGCCGACCAATGCAACCGGGGGTGGGCGGGGCGGTTCGACAAGGTCCTCGCGGCGAGCTAAAAGAGCGCGAGCGGGTCCGGCGAGCGCCGCCCGTATGGGGCACGACGGCAGCGGGGCCGACTCCCTCTCACCGTTGGCGCCGTCCCCCTCGCGTTTCGGCGTCAGGGGCGGGCGAGGAGCCGACGCGTGGAAACGCCGTCACCAACGATCCGCGGTGCCCCGCGACAGCGGACCCATGGCCCACTATCCGCCACGTCACCCCACGTGGCAACTTCGAGGACCCACATGTCATTCACGCGGCACATAGAGAGCAGAAGCGTATGCGCTTGAGAAATTGCTATGTACACCGGGTTGTGTACCACGGGATGTTATAAGTCCTATTTCCCGTGTCGAGAAAAATTCCCGAAAAATTTGTAAATTCATTATTTGATTTATAGAATTTTATCATGTAATTAGTTCCATTTTATTACATGATAAAATTATATTATAATATTAACCTAATGATTTAATAGGGATTAATATTATAAAATCCATATCTCATGCATACTAACTCCGTTTCGTGAAACGACTTCCATAACTCATCTAAAATCTAGCTCTATGCATCTAACCCATTGCCACCATAATGTTCTATGTTGCTTTACATGTTATAGTTCAAGCTAGGGTTTATCGCCGGGCGTAAAGTAGATTCGACGACCCGAATAGGAGTTTCCGTCCAGGGAAAGCTAGAAACGTTCGACGCCGTGCCGATTCGTAAGAACCTCCCATGCAAGTCCTTACCCCCCTCCTAACCATGACCTTAATAATATGATGATATGATAATGATGATAATGATAATCGGATTAGTAAATAGTGGTATGAGCTTGATGACGTAGCTAGGGAGCTAAGCGGATGACGTAATCATCCACGTTATCTACGCTCATACGTGGTAATTAAAGAGAAACATGAGAATGCCTAATGAACCCTAACCAACAAAAGAGGTGAGTAGTGGTAGTCCGGTAGAGCCTAAATACCACGTCGGGAATCGCCGCGAGGGGTTCTGGGAGAGATACTCGCCTCCCCTAAGGACCGGTTCATAGACCTTCTACCTAGTGTAATATTACGTACAACCACACGCGGGGATGGGGCGGCTTGATTTCACACCCCCGTTGGGTTGAGGTATAATCTAGAGCCAAGGTGGCCGGGTAGGCGAAACGACCTATTGGGGGCGAACATGGGGAGAGTGGCCCCATGGTCCTGGTTGGCGTGGATGCTTGAGTGATCTTCCACGTAAGTGTTTGGGCGCGATGGCGCGATGCTAGGTGCACATATTGATGATTAATGATTGGGTTTTGTGTCGATAGTATAGGTTGGGTAATAAGGTATTACACAGAAAAGCCGTGTGTGATTTGGTATTACCGTATTGTCTAGGATGATGCGTCATCCTTCCAACCCCTAAGAAGTCATGGTGAAGATTATACCAATATACCTAGGAGGCATCCAAGCGGTACGGAATCTCGTTGGGCTGTCTAAGCCAAGTCGCGGAGGTAAGGGCGGTGCCTATCGTGTGGGAAAATTTATACACCTCTGCGAGTTAATTGAATCTATTCGAATAGCCACGTCCTTGGAATGAGCAAGTGCTAGGCCCGAACATCTATGATTAGATATACATCTTGATGATGACTAACCTGTGGTGTCATGACAAAGAAGTGATGACATGAGATAACCCCCGAACTAGCGAGAGAGCGATTTTAGAGACTTCTGCTAGGGCCCAAACCCTTAATAATTAAAACCCCCGGTTGGGACTTGCCGAGATGCGTTTGTACTCACCCCTCTATTTTTACGGATATCGGCACATGTGAAGGTAAGATAGACGACAAGGTAGAGGACCAACAGTATCATAGGAGTTCGTAAGGTGTTTGCTTAGGAGAAGGACGTGAAGCCCGGATTTCATCCGTGCACAAGTGCGCTTTGTGGAGTCTTGAGCGGTGTCATAGTTAATCCACCGCTTCTTGGTTGGCCAACTCTGATATTGTAACCCGACTTGGTGACCCTTCATCGCCACTTTGTAAGCCCCTTTCCATCCTATATTTCTATAGCTCGGTTTACTATTAATTACGCTTACCATCGCGTTATTACTAATAGGCGTGTTTGTGGCATGATCACGCGCAAACACGTGTGTGATTAACGACCCATTAAAAGTGGGGCGTGACACACTCCTAATCATATGTCAATGAATACTACAATTAGTGCAATACATCTAGCTATCATGGCAAGGTTGCATTACATCTACACATGGTAAGCATTACCAATGACAACCAAGGATAAAACTTGATCATCACCGTAATTAAAGCTCAACTAGTCCTACATTCGGAGGGTGGATTCCAAAGGACTCAACAGATCGTCACTCCCGCGATCTACCACACGGTCCTAATGTAGGGTGCAATTGCGAGATAAACGTTGTATAAACACCACGTTTACACATTGCTTATCACCCACATAGTGATCATCTACGTGGATGCTATACAATTCCATGCATAAGATATAAGACAAACTCACTAAACTAAATATATAATCATAGCATGCATGGATACATATCAATAAGAATATAATCATAATATAGATCAAAGTCATAACAATTGTATTCTGAATATAATAATACTTACGGATCGAATACAAGAGAGAAGTCTCAAGAACGATGATCCTTGCTACTTCCTCGTCTACTATCGGGAACTCAAGATGAACTTGATCTTCCTCTAGAACTAGCTAGTTAGCTAATTGCTTCTAATATGATGAACTAGGGCTTAGGTCTAGACTTGGTTAGACTTGAGTTGAATGAGAATGATTTGGTATGAATTCGTAATGACTTAGGGTTTCACCCTGGGGTCAGGTGGTCTTCTTATATAGTACTTGGCGATGAACATGGACCCTTATATCAAACCGACCTTCAATAACGGTGTAGATACAACCTCAAGGTCGGTGGTAAACCGACATAAAAATGTGAGGGGCGATGGCGGGACCCACCTAGCGGCGGCCTAGTTGGTGACCGGCGGCCGCCGCCCGTGGCATGCCACCTCGGCTTCCGTTTCTTACGGTGTCCTCGATATCTTCTAGAGTGTTTTAGTCCACATTTTGGGTTGAATTACTTCACGGTTAAGTCTTGTCATCATATGTCTTGTATATTCGGAACTTTCTCCATTCTTCTCTGCATTTATCTGTTAAGTCTCCGGAAAGTCACGAGAATACAAAACTCGTGGAAATATATTAGTTAGACCCCTAGACTTATGTTGACATCTAACTTAAGCCCTTATTTCATGTTAATTGATTAATAATATTATGCTATACAGTGTCAACAAGGTGTTGTACCTTGTTCGCCGTTCTTTGTGAATGTATTTGTGTACTTGTCCAAATCTCCGATTGGCGTGATCTTTGTCGGATCATCAAGATGATTATGTAGTGGAGTTCCAAAACGCTGGTAATAGGCTGCAGAAAAATTAAGGCCAAAATTTGGTTGACCCACCTCATTTTCCCAACGAATAAACCAAGATAATGTGTTCCCTTAAAGATGGAACGAAGCGAGCTGCATCGGTCATTATCTGTGATTCCTTGAGCGAAAAAATTTATCGCACTTATCACGCCAATGAGAAGGGTCACCCTTGCCATCATACTCGGAAAAATAATTTGATATTATTCTTGGGTCCGTCTGGAATTTTAAGGGAAAAATTTAGGGGAAGGTTACGTAGTCTTTATCAGGGGAATTTCTTTGGGAATTTCTCGTAGCAAACTCTAGATGAAAATCAAATCGCGTCCGGCGGCTGCGAGAATTGATGAGTCGGAGGTGCGGTGGATGGGGCTCATCGGTGTCCACAGAGACTTAAGAAAGCGCTTGGAGGGCGAAACATACTTATCGATGATGGGGCTGAATTTGCCTCCATGGGCTGCGATGTAGTTGTCGATGATGCTTGTTGGCGTCCTCCACGAACTTTTGGCTCTGTCATAGGCCATTGGATCGTCCCGGTCTCCGGATACCAATCTTTCCGCGACCCGTTTTCCCGATCAACGCCAAGGGGAAGACGAAGGAGATGACGAGGTCGGAAGAGCACGACGGCGGCGAGGGCAGGCTGGGCTGGCAGTTGGCGCTGTGTTAGCGGCAAAAGGGGCCGATCGGCGCGAGCTAGGGGCGGCGGCGGCTTAGAGCTAGGAGTAGATAGGGTAAACCCTAAATTATTTCTTTCTTAATTGTCTCACAATATTTGCCCCCCATATTTATGAGAGGGGTTTACAATTGCTAACGGGCGAGGCCCATTAGTCTTTTAACTTATCTTAATTTAACTTATAATAAACTTACTAATAAAAGCTAAATAGTAATTAAATATTCAGTCACTCCGCTTATTTCGAGGCGGCTTCCGGCCGGTCGGCGGCCGCCACCTACCTCCCGGATCCGGCGGGATTTGTGCGGCCGGCATAACGCCCGGACACGTCGGGGCGCCCGGCCGCCTCTTCGGCGTGGGGCGAGGTTCCACATCGAGAGCAAGAACCCGCCCGGCGCCTCATTGTGCGACCTGATGACAACGGTCCTGCCCCGTTCTCCCGGCTCGCGCTCTCCACGGCGCCTTGAGCCGCCCGCGCCGTCTGCGCCCACGTCGGCGCCCGCATCGCGGAGAAAGGGAGGCGGCACACTGGTTCCGTGTGTCATCACCGGGCGAGGAAAGCTCGAAGGAGGGGCGGATGCGCCCGGTGTCTTGGTGCGAGCCACATCGTCGGTGATGTACCCTCCGTCATCGGTGATATGGAAGCGGCCGGATTCGGTGAAGTAGAGGTGGTGCCGCCCGCTGGTCATGAGCCGGTTGCGTCCGTGTGTGGCCATGCGGACTGGATCTGACGGGAGAGAAAATGACGGGAGAAAATGAGAGTGAAGTGATTGTAAATCAATGAGGGATGGGGAAACGGCAGGGGAAGAGGCCGCGCTGCTGTGCTCTGTACGTAGCCTAGGGGTAAGAATGACGTGGCTTAACTACAGAGAACTCCCCAAGTGGCTGCCGGACTGGCTTAATTTTCTCGAGCTGGGCCCCAAGATAATGATGCTGCCAGCGATATTATCCGGACGGGCTCAATGCCCACACATATACCGTGTGGACTGATCAATAAGTGACAATGACATTACTGTTCTTGTTTTCAACTCTAACTTTACGTTTGTCCATGGTTTATTCAACTTTGCATATTTATCCTTAGTTTTTGAATTCCAATTCAAGATGCCGTCTGCCCCTGCTTCTCAACTCTATGAGTTGCTGATAAATGATTGTGACATGATCTATGGGTACATGTGTACACTATGTAGAGGATAGCTTAAACACGTTTTTTTTTTGGCGAAACAGGGCTGTTTGGTTTAGGGATTTTTTATAGTCCTTGGGACTAAAAAAAGTCTCTTTTAGTCAATACCAAACCAAACAGGAGAGATTTTTTTGAGACTTTTTCTCTATTAGTCCCTAAAAGACTCTCTTGGAGGGATTTTTTTTATTAGTCCCTACGACTAAAAAAAGTTTAGTCCCTAGCAACCAAACAACCCCTTAAACACGTTATGGTACTCTAATGAGTGCGTACTTCCCGACCGAAATTATTGCAGTTATCAGCTCGTTCAAATAAACAATGCGGACCGACATATAATTTCGATTTATCAGCTTTTGTTCAAATATAAATATTGCACACCGAAACATTATTGGACATATACAAATGTTTTCTCCTTTATTAGATCGGCAGAGGAAGACAGTACTATATATCTTTTCAGACTTTTCTTTCACGTGAAATGCAATTTCTTCCACGTTTTGTTCTTTTGCAGCAATGCATTTTTTCCACATGAGAAGATGACATCGAAGACTACTACTGGACTCGCGTTAGTCTTAATCGTGCTTTGAACAGGTTCAACACGTTCCTTGATTATCTTAATCGTGGTGCCGTGCGTCCATCTATTAAAAGGCAGGGACATCTTTGCCAAACAGCACCACAGTTGTTGCACACAGTGTTGCTGTACATCCCAATTCTCAGCATCGACCTCGAAGGCCGGCAAGCCATGGCGCCTCGCAGCCGGCTCCTCGACCTGGAGAGGGGCGGCGTGCTCTTCTTCTACGGCGCCTACCACCAGGCGGCGGCGTCAGCGTGGCCACCTACGGGATCGTCTTCTGGCCCGTCTTCCTCCCTCGCCGCCCTGCTCCTCCACTTCATGGCCCCGTTCCGCATGCCGCCGCCGTCTGCGGGGGTGCTCTACGTCGCCTACTGCTTCCTTCCGGGTGCGGGGCCTTCCACTGCGCCGCGCCATGCCGCCCGGCAGAACCCTCTCACCAGTACTTTCGGGACAAGGTCGTTGGGTCGCAGCCATGCGGTAGCTGATGGCTCGAACTTCCCACGGCCTTGCGGGCGGTGTCCGGATAGCGTATACGTGGTAAAAGCTGATTTTGACTGATTTAATAGTCTTATGTATGAGGGAATTAGTTGAAATAAGATGGAAATAATCTCTTAGCCATGGCTAGTCACGAAAAACCTCTTGTTAAGCCGTGGCGGCGGATCTGCCCCCCTTGGCGGCCAGAGCTGCTCAGCGGCGACAAAGATGGTGGCTCTCCGGTTGAAACGGCATCGGGCCTCGTCCTCCACGGCTCTGGCGGCGGACCGAGGGCGGCGCCTCTTCCATGGCTCCGGCGATGGCGAAAACTTGATCTAGTGTTAGGGTTTGTAGTGGGCTCGCCCGGCCCGGGCTCTGAATCGGGCTCGCGGTCGGCTCGGGCTTTTTATTTTTGTAAAAATCATTTACTGTGGTGCCTAAAAGTGTCTGCCACCGTTAATTCTCATTAACAATTACCTCTCATTGGTGACAAACGCTTTTGCCCTCCTCCAAAACTGAAAAGGGCCCGCCACCAAAAACTTCTTGTAGTAGTGAAAGGGCCATTCAGGCAAAGGGCCACTCTATCCACAGTAAGAAAAGAGGGTTTTACCGATATGCGTTATAAAATTTGCTTCAAACATGTCGCCACTAAAAAGTCGGTTCGGACCCTAATGCCATGATACAAACTTTCTTTTACGTGTGTGTCATTCAGTTCACCATCCATCAGCGGTTGGAGCTTCGACATGTGGGACCAACCTAGTTACTTTACCATCATGCCCTTGGCATGCTTGACCCCCACCCGTCATATAAAGAGAGAAAAAGAGGTCTTCTTCTTCCTTCGTACATGGGAGATGGGGGACAGAGGAACTTCGATGTCGGGGCGGGGCGAGAGGGAGCGGTTGGCTCGGCCAACATCGGCATGGGATCGTTTAGCGAGGCGGTGGCGAAGGCAACCCGCCTTGACTAGCGGCGGACCGTCGCTGCCTAACCCGCGATGGTCAGCGCGGCCCGGGCGACGCCTACGGCGCTCGAGGGGACCGATGACAATTGTGTCGAGGGAGGGGCGGGCGTTCTAGCGGCGCCTCGGCCTCGTGATGAGATGGTGGCGGGGAGGACTGCGTGCGGCGTGGCTGGCGCGGCCGGGACGGGCACCGACGGGGCGGGGGACGGCCGAACGGGCGCAGACCCGCGGGACGGTCGCGGACGAGCGGCGTGGAGGTACGCACGGGATTTAGACAGCCGCCTCCGGATCTTTGGAGATAGAAGACGAACGTGACAAATGGGTCCCACTTGGCACTAACTGTGTAGAGATAGAAGGGAGATGAGAGGGCTGACAAACAGGGCCCTCGCAGTGGGGCATAATTGTCATTTCACCTACCTTTTGAAACCGTGAACACCAAAATTGGATGGAATGGCACACAAGCAAAAGAAAGTTCATGTCATGGCATACAGATTTTGAATAACTTTTGCAGTGGCATATAGGTAATTGCCTCTAAGAAAAATAGCGGAGCACTAGTGACACGCCCACACGCATGGACCATATAGTCCGAATAAGGATGACAACGGATCGGGTTCAAACCCGTGGGTACAACTGGATACCCAAACCCAAAACCCAAACCCAAACTCGAAACCGATCTGAACCGGAGACTATACAGTTCGAGTTTCGGTTTTGGGTATCCATTGCCCACACCCCAAAACGACACTTAATTTGGGACGGAAGGAGTACAAATGTTTTGTCCTTAATCGTTCGTAATCTGAGAGTAGTGCTTTTATACATTATTTTTTTGAGATGGCTTTTTATACAGTTATTTTTGTTCCACGTGAAATGCAATTTCGTCTGTCCATGTTATGTTCCTTTGCGGCGACGCATCCACATGTGAACAAGATATCGTTGGATGGGCTCGCAACGCGTTATGTTTCTCGTGGCTCATGATTAGACCACGTTGAACACGTGGTTTGATTATTATATGAGTAGTACATGTTGTCCTGCGTCCTTCTATAAAACGGCAGAGAAATCGCCGCTCCATTGCAAGTGCAAGTGCCAACAACAGTAGCTAAATAGCAGAGTTCATCGACCTCGCTCGTGGCCTGCAAGCAGAGCTAGCTGCAAAGGAATCACCTACATATCAAGCCATGGCACCTCGCGGCCGGCTCCTCGACCTGGAGAGGCACGACGTGCTCTTCTACTACGGCGACTACCACCAGAGCGACCGCGTCAGCGTGGCCACCTATGGGATCGTCTTCTGGCCCGTGCTCCTCGTGGCCGCCCTGCTCCTCCAACTCATCGCCCCGTTCCCGCACGCCGCTGCCGTCTGCGGGGCGCTCTACGTCGCCTACTGCTTCGTCCTCGACCGCGCAGCTGGGCGAGCACCTCCAGCTGCTCGTGGCCTTCCACCACCGTTGCTGCCATGCCGCCGGCAGAGCCCTCTCGCGCCACTACTCGGGGCAAGGTGGCAGCAGGCTATATGATCGAGCAGGAGTCGCAATGATGCAACAACTTGTAACTACCCTGAATCTCTGGATACGCATGTATTATATTCACTTCAGTTGACGAATCTGCCTGGATATATATATGTAATCTAGATTCATTTCAAAATATTGAATGGATTGCACGGTTTTCTTTCAGTCTGTTTGACTCTGGTTCAGCTAATTACATTGTCCATCACTAAATCCGGTAAGTACGGTCGTACCTTTGTATCTTTAATCATGAAAGAACCTAAAGCACAAACAACTTAAAATTTTCTCAACCACCCAAAAGCTTTGCGCATTTTCCATTAAGAAGAAGAGTTTGAAGTTACAACAGGGACGCCAACACAATTCATTACATTAAGCACTCATCCCACACACATCACGCATTAGTGGACTACTCTCTGAAGTAACCTTCCTAGGTGCTTTGCACCGGTGAACACCCATTGCTCCGCCAATGCTCGGATGACAGCAATGGTGGCGTGGACATCGGTGGCTGCTCCCGAAGCATCTCGCATTGCGCAGCTTCCACACCTCCCATGCAATAAGGGTGAACAACGAGTCCACTCCATGTAGCACCAACCTAGTTACTTTACCATCTTGCCCTTGACACTCCTGACACCACCTGTCATATAAAGAGAGAGAACATGGTCTTCCTCTTCCTTCGAACAAGGGAGATGGGGATAGAGGAACTCGATGTCGTGGCCAGGGCGGAGGGAGCGGTCAGCTCCGGTCGACATCGGCATGAGGCCATTCGGCGAGACGGCGGCAGAGGGCAGCCCAGCCCTGACCACAGTGGTCAGCTGCAGCACGTGCGTCCGCCTATATCGTACTCGAGGGACCGATGGCGGTTGCGTTGAGGAGGACGGAGCGCGCGCAAGTGGCCCCGTGGCCCCCGCGATGAGACAACAGTCGCGAGGACTGCGTGCGGCATGGCCTGGCATGGTCGAGGCGGGCGCGACGGGGGGCAAGACGCGTGCGCGTATGATCGGGATGGATGCACACGCGGGCGGGTCGGGGACGAGGCACAGGCGGAGGCTAGCGTGGAGGTAGAAGACGCGCGGGATTTGGGCCGGGCGCCTCCAAATGCAGGAGGTAGAAGACGAACCTGACAAGTGGGTCTCGCTTGGCAGTGGCGGTGCAAAAAGATAGAAGGGGAGATGAGAGGGCAAACAAATGGGCCCCACAGTAGGGCAAAATGGTCATTTCACCTACCTTTTTGACATCGTGAACACCAAAATTGGACGGATTAACCCGCCAGTAAAATAAAGTTTATGTCATGGCATACAAGTTTGAAACAACTTTTACGGGGACATACATGTAATTGCCCGTGAGAAAAATAGCGGAGCACTAGTGACATGCCCACACGCATGGACCATATCGTCTAAATGTAATTCACACTGGTCGGCACTACGCATGGATCGTGATGGCTCTACACTACTCCATTAAATCTTTTGCAACGCGCACTTGCAAATTATTAACCATGATGGTTATTTAGAAAACTATCACCATTAATTGAAGCCAAATAAGCCAGCCCGGTTAGGGAGAAAACCACCACGGTTTTATATCTCCATAGTTAATGTTGATTTACCATTGCGGTTTTTAATTAACCGTGGCGGTTATAAAAACGTCATGGTCAATGTCTCCAAGGCCCGGGAGGCCCGAAAAGCCCATATGGACCCATCCTCTCGAGATTATATAAATAGGCTGAGTTAGGTTTTTACCTCACCCACACCCTAACTCCTCTCTCAGCCAACACCTCCAGCTCCCTCCCTCGCCACTAGCCCTCTCTCTCTCAAGATCTCCCCCACTCCCCCCACCGCCTCCCACTCCCGAGATCCCCCCCCCCCCGCTCCCTCCCTCGACCCGGGGCCATGTGGCGGCGTGGTCATGGGGGCGGAGAGCGGTCTCAACACGGATTTGGTGCTGGGCGGCCGGCGGCTTTGGCGTGGGGATGCGGCGCGAGCACCTTCTCGGCGCACCGGCAGCGGGGCTCACGGGGGGGCCCGCAGCGGGCGTCCGGGCGGCGCGGAGCGAGCACCTCCCCTCGGCGCACCGGCGTGGGCTCGTGAGCACCTCCTCTCCGCGAGGGCGGCGTGTAGAGGCGGCGGCGAGCATCTCTCCGCGGCGACGGCGTGGAGCGGAGGTGGTGGCGGCTCCCCCCAAACCATAGCGGCGGTGGGCAAAGACTTGTGACGCTAAGCGGGCACGGATCTAAGCCCATCTAGGTCTAGATCTTGGTTTTTTATTTTTTTACAAATTAACCCTGGCGATTTTGTTAAATAACCGCCACAATTAATATTAATGGTGGCTGTTTTTGTTGGTGAAAACCGCCACGGTAAATAAAAAAACTGCCATAGTTAATCTTTAATATAATAGTGTTATTCACATTCAGGAAAATGCAGCTCATTGATGCACTTTTGTCGTGATGGTTGCAGTTATAGGGAAGCGAATTTTCGTAGAAAGTACAAATGTTTTGTCCTTCTATTTATCTAATCGTTCGTAATCTGAGAGCAGTGCTTTTATACATTATTTTTTTGAGATGGCTTTTATACAGTTATTTCTGTTCCATGTGAAATGCAATTTCGTCTGTCCATATTATATTCTTTTGCGGCAAGGCACCTGTCCACATGTGAACAAGACATCGTTGGATGGGCTCGCATTCGCAACGCGTATGTTTCTCGTGGCTCTTGCTTAGACCACGTTGAACACGTGGTTTGATTATTATATGAGTAGTACATGTTGTCCTGCGTCCTTCTATTAAACGGCAGAGACATCGCCGCTCCATTGCAAGTGCAAGTGCCAACAGCAGTAGCTAATAGCAGAGTCGATCGACCTCGCTCGTGGCCTGCAAGCAAAGCTAGCTGCAAGGAATTAGCTAATAGCAGAGTCCATCGACCTCGCTCGTGGCCTACAAGCAAAGCCAGCTGCAAAGGAATCACCTATCAAGCCATGGCGCCTCGCGGCCGGCTCCTCGACCTGGAGAGGCACGACGTGCTCTTCTACTACGGCGACTACCACCAGAGCGACCGCGTCAGCGTGGCCACCTACGGGATCGTCTTCTGGCCCGTGCTCCTCGTGGCCGCCCTGCTCCTCCACCTCATCGCCCCGTTCCCGCACGCCGCTGCCGTCTGCGGGGCGCTCTACGTCGCCTACTGCTTCGTCCTCGACCACGCAGCCCAGGCGCAGGCGAGCAGCTCCAGCTCCTCGTGGCCTTCCACCGCCGGTGCCGTAGAGCCGTCTCTCCCCGCTACTCGGCGCATGGTGGCAGGGGCAGGCTATATGATCGAGCAGAAGTCGCAATGATCGATGCAACTACTTGTAGCTGCCCAGCTGAGACTCTGGATATGCATATACACGTCGAAATATAGTTGACGAATCGGCCTGGATATATATATGTATGTAATCTAGATTCATTTCAAAATTAAATATGAATGGATTGCGCGGTTTTCTTTCAGTCTATTTGACTGTGGACTGTGGTTCAGCTAATTATAGTTTCCATTCACTAATAAGCGGCCGGGGAAGGGTCCTTTGGTCTAAAAAAAAAATTAACGGACCATTAGATCTAAGTCATAATTGGCGCCTCGTTGTAGACGAAACGTTACTTACCACTTAAAGATAATGCCAAAAATTATAGAATAAAATCCAGAAAAATGCGGGAAAATCCTAGAATATATCAAGAAAAATGCGAGCACACGTGCCAAGTCGATGACTTAAACCCGGATGGACAGGTTCCACCACAAGTAACCTTACCAACTGATATATGATCGAACTTCACATGATTTTATTCTCCAAAAAATTATTATCCTTTAGTTTGGAATGGAGGGAGTATACGTAGGAGCCCTCACCAATCTTGCCTCTGCCCTGATAAGGTAGGATGTGTGTCATCATCAAGGGATATGTCGGTGTAAAGGGAGTCGAGCATCTCTTGCAACTAGTTCTTCAGCTTTTAATGGGCAGACGAGCAGAGAGGTGGTTAGCCATGACCTTGTAGCCGGATTCGTCAGGTTATAATAATACATGCCCTTATTGTGTTATAGTTCGTGTGATTTTGTGTACATCGTGCTCGCCGAGGTGTTCCTCGTCGAGAAGGCGCTGTGGCATTGGAAGGTGGACCTCCACCGCCTGCTCAAGCGCGTCGCCAGGACTCCACTGGCCTCAGGCATGGCCGAGACCTGGGGCGGATGCCACAAGCCTTGGGCTTCCATCTGCTTCGCCCAGTCGCGGTTCGTTGCGGTGGGAAGCACTCTATCCGTGTGGACGGTTGGGGGTCCCTTCCAAGTCGGGTGCTAGGGCTCCAGCTATGGGTTGGCCGGTCCGCTGGCCCGATCTTGCTAGGCCGCGGCCGGGCTCCTCTATGCTGGCTTGTCCTCAAGTTGGGGCACCTGCAGCTTCTCCGTACACACCGGCTATTATAGGTGCACGGATCGTGAGGTTGTTGCGGTCACGAGTGGTCTGCTCTGGAGGATGTAGCAGTTCGGTGAAAATCCTACTCGGCTCGTCCGGGCAGCGACGACAGCGTAGCCTGCGCCATGTTCCTTCTTTATGGCGTCGTCGATGCACCCGTTCCTTGGGGCAGGCTGAGGTTGAGAGACCTACTCGTGTGCTCTTACACCGTTGATGGCGTCTGCGGATGTCAAGTCCTTCATGAAGGTTTCGCTGTTAACCCTCGTCGGCGCAGCCTGGGACGTCGGCCGGCTCGGTGGTGCCTCCTTGGGTAGTTCATCTCAGTGCACGTTGCACTTTATTCCCACTCGCTTTGGTTTATCTTGCAGCTCTTGATATATTCGCTCAATTGTTGATGTTGGTGGATGCTTGCCGTCGTGGTTCGTTGGCGGATGCTTTGCCGCCGTGTCGTGGGTCTCCTTTTGGGCAAATGCTGAGCCTCAAGACATACAACTGCGCCTGAAAGGCCACCTTCTAAATAAAATAGAAACAGACTATATTCCTTATTTTTAAAAAGATTATTTTAATTTTTAATCCGGCACTCTCAGACGGCGAGACACGCGCGCGGTGGGCACATTTGAGAGTGAGACCTGGTGGGCGCTCCGAGTCTTTCCTGGCAGAACCACACTGGACAGGGAGCCCGATAGAAACCCAGGCCTTGGGCCCATACAGAGTACCCGCCGCCGTTCGAAGCCTTTCTTCCTTGCTTGTTTCCCTGCGCAGCGACGGGCCAAAACCCAAGTCAGCGGAAAGCCCAAACTTGCATCGTTCACATGAATTGCCTCAAAAAAAAAAAAAAAAAAAAAAAAACATGAATGAATTGCATGCGTGTGCTGTGTACCGTCCAGGCAAACTCTGCGACGGACGCACGGTACGCCATGTCGATTCATAGACACGAAACAGACCCAACTAAAGAGCTCCCAAGCGTGACGGCGGGCGGCAGTCGCGTGCACGCATTTCTCGTCACCCAAAAAACAATCGCTGGCCTCTAAAAAACAGCCGCTGCCCAAACTCTATCTAATCTCTGTTTATATCTACACAGAATTTCACACCAAAAACTGCTGCTGTTGCGTGTTTGCCTTCTTCGTCGACAGAATCCCCTGTTTACTTTATAATAAAAATAATATAATCACACTTGCTTAACCATGCGAGACAAAGTCAAATGCTTGGCCTTTTATTTTCTTCCTCGTAATTAAACATGAAAACACAACACGGCCCCAAAGTTGACCGTGCAATAGTTGCAAGTGCGGTCGCATTTATTAGCCAAGCCTTGCTGGTGTGGTGTACCAGCCCAGGAACTCACCCAACAAGCGACCTCAAACTTGAGAGCAAGAAGCCAAAGGGGGAGAGAGGGGACATGGCGAAGCCTCGCGGCGGCGGCGGCGGCGGCCTCCTGGACTTGGAGGGGCACTACGCCTTCTACGGCGCGTACCACAGCAACCCCGTCAACGTGAGCATCCACGAGATCTTCGTCTGGCCCATCTTCCTCACGGCGCTCATGCTCCTCCACCTCACCACCGCGCCCTCCGCGCACGCCGCCGGCATCGGCGCCGCGGTCTACGCGGCATACTACTTCCTCCTCGACCGCCGCGCGGGCGCGCTCGCCGCGATCCTCTGCGGCCTCTGCTGGGCCGCCAGCGGCGCCTCGCTGCCCGCCTCGGTTTTTCCGTTGGATGGAAGGTAAGGCCCCCAGGGGAAAAACGACGCGTCGATCCTTGACTTAGCTCGTTCTGTACTTGGATTTCTATAATAAGCTACAGTTACTTGATTTTGGTATCCACTGGGGAAAATTGGATTTCTATAATTAGCTACAGTTAGTATCATTCCTCCAGTACGGGTGCCTTGATTTTGGTATCCACGGGGGGAATTGTTGATTTTGGTATCCACGGGAGGAAATTGGTGATCCATCTGATTAAGCGAAGATAGCAAGATTCGTCTGATTAAATGAAAATAGCAAAATTTCAGATGAGCTTCACCCTTAGTATATTCAGTGATGCCTAGGTGGTTATGTACTTGTAGTCGCTCAGTTTGGGATTACACTCTGACACTTTTACTGTTGCAATAGGGATATTCGGATGATGCTAGTTACTTTAGTTCTTTTAGGTTGACAAATTTTAGTCTATAAATACAGTTCAATTTTTATTGAGGGATTTACATGCCAAGTTTTTATCCAGTTTTTCTCTTTTAGTTCCTTTAAGGTGATTGATACTGAGAAACTGAAAAGAGCTTGATCTCTCAGAGTTTCTAGATGAGTTGTTTTTTTTTTAGTGTGCAATTGTGATCTAGCTCTGCTGTATGGATTTTCTTAGTTCATTTAGTGCTAGATATAGCCTGTTGGTAATTTCATTTTCAAAACTGCCCTCTTTTGTTGACCAAGTTTACCAAATATCCTAATGGAGCATCTGTGTTTTAGTTTTGATTTGTTACTGAAGTAATGGTCAAATGAAGGGCACTCAGATGACAAGTATGGCAATATGATGGTCAATATTGATCTGCTCTGCTTTGCTGTTGGCTAGTAGTCTACGAGCATAATTGAATATTTATAAATAAGTCGATCGTGTTGTGTGCAACACTTTTCTTTAGTAGAGAAGAATTAAGGTTGTGAGGATTGTTAACTGGATGGTAACTAGATTTGGTAGCATCTTAACTGATGAGCTCTAGAAACCTGCTTTCCCATTTGGTTGTGACCATCTCCCAATGCTAACTTCTAGTTACTGGCATAGCATTCTTTTGCTGCTGTACAGAGGTCTGGACAGATAATATGTATTTATTGTGAAATAGGACCAAATTTACATACTGGATGACTTATTTTTAGTTTACTGTTCCTTCCAAAACCTCATTCCACCTCATCCCAAAAGATGAAACTATCGGTTACTTGGCTCTTCAACTGTCATACCTTCAGCAGACAAAGGGCTTAAATTTTCATACTTTGTAGCAAAGAAATATTTGGTTCTGAGTAGGGACCATCTGTAGATTGTCATACAGTACAAAATCGGCAGACTTGTAAATATCTGCTTTTTATTGACATGACAGTTCCTTCTATTAAGCATTTAAGCTTGTTGTAACCACAAAAAGGCACATTGCGTTTTGCTTCTTCCACTCTAGCTGCACCATTAGTGATCACTAATGATGCTTCTGACAAACCAATTGCATGTGTTTAGTTACTTACCTGTATCAATAAAAATGCATTTATCACATCTGTGCTAAACGGTTTGAATAAACTAATTCTTGAGTCTGTTTCCTTTAAACTAACTAGTCGATATAACCAACATATTTCAGAAGCTAGATCATGCAGGTGACTTGCTTACACACTCAACAGAATTCATAAATCTGAGCATTGTACCTTGAATATGAAAAGCTTGCACTGCTTGCTTTGTTCTTAAATGCCTAGAGCTAAAAGATGAAATAACTACAAAAACTCTTGTTGCCTGTATTTCATATTTTCAGTGTGAACTGTATGGCTCAATCATTAACTCTTAATACACTTTTTTTTTTTTTTAAAAGGTTGTATTGGTGGCTCAGTTGGTCTGTTGGACTATGCAATTCATTGGCCATGGAGTTTTCGAGGTAAGTCTCTATCATTCTATTTATATTTGGCGCTAGTTATTTTGTAGTCACACCCATGGATTACTTGTAAATCTTTTTGTCCTTGCAGAAGCGAGCGCCTGCTCTCCTTGACAATCTTGTCCAGGCTTTCCTGATGGCACCATTCTTTGTGCTGCTAGAGGTAAACATTTCATTGCTGTGATTTGTTGGCAACACTGCTACGTGGCTGGATGGATAACATGACCACTCATGACAATCTTATTTGTTTCAGATTCTTCACACATTTGGCGGGTACGAACCATATCCTGGCTTCCACGACAAGGTGAGCAAGTTGATTGAGGAAGCCGGAAGGAATGGGAGGACAACAAGTCGAAGAAGTCCTCATGAGATATGTGTGAATTAACGGTTCTGAACTGCTGAGGTCTGCCTGCTCTAGATGAACCTGCTGGATTGGATGAATCTATTGCAAGGATGATTACTGAATACTGATACTATTTATATTGTAGGAGATGGTGTGTACTATGTTGTCTGCTATTTTCCTATATATTGTACTGGTGATAAACCGAGGTAAATAAATAATAGAGTATATATTCATATATGTGCTGGTGTGGGACCCTTGCTTTAAGAAATTGAGTTGCGAGGAATATCTTTTGCTTTGGTTGATGGAAATTGTACGACGAGAAGGAATCGAACCTGCCAAGAGAAGTCAAGAGAAGTCCAGTCCATCTTCTCGCTATCCAGCCCCTGCCCCACCAGCCCATCTCACTCCGCACTTCACTCTGGCCCATGCTGCTCCACATTTCGCACCTCTTTTAGGCCTACGTAGCACCAGACCGGTGTCTACATGGACAAGTGGACAACCCACTGTCTCGTCTATCTGGATTAAAATGGGTCTTGGGCGAGCAGTCCACTGTCTCGGTCATCTGGATCAACAAGGACTAGGGCCCAAACTGAACCAGCGCGTTTTGGTCAGGGTCAGGGCATCTCTACCATTTAACTTCCTTGAAGAGAGATGCATTGTGAAATTATTAAAATTATCTATGGGCACCACACACTAGCTCTTTTTTTTTTTCACTATTTAACGACTAAAAAATTGCATCTGCCAAGATTAACTCAAAACCGCTTTTTCTGAATTACATTGAGTTGCATATGCACCAACTAGTTCAATCAAAATGTTAAGTTGATAGAGAAAAGTGGATAATCTGATTTATATTTTAACAAGAATGGCATTGCGATTTGCTGAATAACCTTATTATTGTTTCGGCCTAGGGCTCTAGGCAGTCCCTGACTATTAATGTTGTATGTTTTTCGAATAGCTAGTACATGAATCTGAAGTGCACAATAACAGATATCTCCTACTTTGTGCTCGATACTTCTGATGAAGCTTTATTTGTTGTAAATTTCTGTTGATTCGGGTGCTGTCTGATGATGATAAACGGCGACAGCATTTATTCATCCTGATGATGATGAGACGAAGTGATCAACTTCATCAGGTGACTAGCTGGATGTGCTAGAAGCAAGAGATTAATGAATGATAGGGAAAGAGGCAGCACTTTTTGTGTCATGATATTTTGTGGGGTAACGCACACCGAAATCATTTTATTAGGTACTGATTCATTTTCAGTCATATTCTGAATACAGCTTGTGTCTCAATAATACTGGGTCAGTCTGAACTTGCAAAAAGGTGGGGCATTTCTTATTGAGGAACTAAGCAATAGATTAGGTTGCTCGGCCAAACATGCTGGAGGCAAGGCGCCAAGAAGGCGGCAACTGATGCGGAGCAAAGTGTGCGTCCCATACTGTGTGAAAGTATGATTTGATAAAAAGGTTATTTGACCATCTTTGTTTGGAATTACTTGACCGAGAATTATAGCAACTTATTTTACTTACATGCATTGCCGATACAATAATGCTTTAACTGATGTAGCTCTGCTTTCTGACCCTCTTGTTCCGATCACGCTGCTGCCTCGTGCGCAGGAAAATGCATATTGTAAACTCAACAGTGCCACGGTGATGAGCGCCGCGGATCTGAAGTAGTTGAGAGATCTTTTTCTTCCAGCGAGCCCTACATTAGGCTATAGCTTTTTCGTTTGTGGCTATCACAGGCACACACCTGCACTGGCGATTCAGTCTTATTACATATCTTGAGCTAGCTATCATTGTCCAGTGGTTGAGCTGCGTTTTTCTAATGTTGGGCTGACATAATCGGTGACAGAAGGAATGGCAACTGCATATGCTAATGCGAGCTGATCCTGGCGCGTACGTACTTGTTCAATCCGGGGCGGGCTCCGTAATCAGTGACGAACAACTTGGAGTTGTTTATTTGTGTTTGACTACTGTTTACTTGAGAAATATCTTTCCTGATATCTGACGGTGTCATCTGAAGGAAGTCAAATCACCTTTGCAACCACTCAGAGCAGAGATCGAGTAAGCACATACAGTACTAGCTAGGAAATGCCTGAGGTGGTGCCTCAAGATTCAGGTCAATGGTCTCCGGTGGCTGCTTGCCTGCAGCCCCTACTGCAGATTTAGGTAGTTAAGGTCCAATGTTTGCTATCTGAATACAATGTATTCAGCTCGATCATTTCTTTACTAGATTGTTGTACACATACAGAAATAATACGGGTAGTCACTAGTCAAGGCAGCTGCTAGCAAGGAACTGGTTCAGTAGAGCCACAGCCGTCTGTAGTCTGAACTGAATAATATCTTTTTTGAACGCCCTTCTGAACTGAATATCGCCGGCAGTTTGCTGCCTACCAAGAGCCGAACAACCATTGGACCCTAGCTCCAGTTCCTTACTTGCAGTTTCAGACCACTGTATGTATGTATGTATGAATATGATAACCAGCATGGTCAAGCAAGCCATTCATCTATCATCTACTAGTAGTATAAAGGTAAAGGCCGATGTGCACATAGAGTATCTCCCTGTGCCGTGCACGTACGGCTGAACTGTAGTCTGTCGTCACAGGACGACATTGCGGGCGCCACGCCACGCGGAGTTGTTTGACCACGGACAAACAAGCGTGATCTGTCGGAATGAGGGGCGCCGCAGCTAGGCCACGTACCAGAGCTTGCCGGGGAATGAATCAGCAGAATAAAGGTGGCAGGCCAAGAGCGCGCGTGCCGATCGAACGCATAGCATTCTTAACTCGCAAGCATGCGCCAATTCAGTTCAGGGTCAGAGATTTCGCCTTGGACCCGCCGAACTCACCCGCCGGCCGGCTCGATCGCCGGATTATATTCGCTGTCGCCGCCGCCGTCGATCCTTTGCCGCGCGCGCGGTGGTGCTGTGTGTCGGAGAGACGTGGGAGAAGAAGCAACGAACACAAAGGTCATGGATGGAGCTAGACTTTGAAAAGGCCTGGCTATACTACTCTAGTCTAGACTAGAAAAGAGTAGTACCTTAGCTGTGAAGCCAGCAGCCAGCACCAGCGGCGTGTGGCGTGGTGGTGCGCTCGAGAAGGAACACGGTCGGAGGTGCTGGCCTGGCCTAACCGGCGTCGCGCCATGTGTGCCACCGGTGATGATTGGCGGTGGCGAACTGGCGCGTGCGTGCTCGGGTCGCTCTCTACGCTCCGTCTACCGTTTGACCTGGATGGAACGGTGTCTTTTCTTGCTTGCTACAGGCTACAGCGCGCATGCATAACCGAGTACGCGAGAGATGTGTACGTGCGGGCAATGATGAAACGGTCTGGGGCAATGCAACGTGTGATGCGCAGCGCGGCCAAACCGTGGCGGTGGCGCCATCGGGATGATGACAGGATCGATGCTGTGGTGGTGGTACACCTGTTACTGTCGTCTCGTCACCAGCGATGTTATATTGAGTGTTGATGAAGATCTAGCTAGGTAGGCTAGGCGCATGCAACTAAGTGTTGTGTTTGCTCTTAATTAGGAACCGTAGAGCATGTTCAAATTAATCCCAGTATGTTGCGACACCGAGATCAGAGTCCTGATATATATCACCCATGATTACGATTATGGATGGGTTGAGCTAGGGCACTCGAGTTCCATCATCAAATTCTCCACCGTCGTAGCCGGTGCCTTTTGTTAGTGTTTTTGCTCTTCGCCCTCCTCGGCAGCTCGCCATGTGGGGCGTTAGGTTGTATTGAAACTATTCCATTTCTTTAATGCGAAGACGGGCATAGGCTCGCTTTTGAAAAAAAAAAACATCAAATTCTCCCATCATAAGTACCCCTAGTAGCTAGTACTGTATACGTGGGCAAGGTATATATGAAGTGATCGAGGCTAACCTACCCGACGACGACGACGAGTGTCTGTCGTCCTTGCGCGCGGTAGTGACCATCAGCAGCAGCCGGAGAAAGCAACACGCAATAATTAGAGGAGATAATCTTTTTTTAATGGAGCAATCGATCGAGGTCATCGCAGTAACAAACTTAACACCCCACGCATTTCAATCGATCGGCCGGTCTCGATCGACGCTGTACTAGTGCGGCCACTAGCTGCTCATCGTCTCCATCTACCGCGGCGTCGCTACTCGCTCTAGCTCTCGTACGTGACAAGGCCAACACTGTAGGCATGCAGGCGACACCCCCGCGGCAACGCTCCGCGACTCCGTCGTCCGTCCACGACGCGCCCGCGGACGCGCGCGCGCCACGGGCAACGGGCATGTCTGGGCGCTGGTTTTCCCCGGCGGATCGGACCCTGAAGGGCGAGCCGACGACGCGCGGCTGGCGTGGCGGAACCGCGTTACGCGTGCGGCGGCCGTGAAGACACGTCGCTGCCAATCTGCCCGGCACGTGAAGCCTCGGAACGTCGCCGCCTGCCTCATCCCGGCCGTCCGTCCCCCGGTCGCCCTACTCGCGCGCGGCCCCGAAAGCAGCAGACGTGCACCGGGACGGCGCCCCGCGCTGCCGTGCCAAACAAACGAAACGAGCGGCCAGCCACCGTCCACGATGCGAGGGTGCATTGCGTTCAGA
Organism: Hyparrhenia diplandra; assembly: GCA_015847255.1. NCBI lineage: Eukaryota > Viridiplantae > Streptophyta > Magnoliopsida > Poales > Poaceae > Hyparrhenia > Hyparrhenia diplandra. The sequence goes on along the minus strand of JADLZK010011504.1, from coordinate 30,819 downwards.
TGCCTTAGCTAATCCTCGTCGACGACGTCAGGCGCGTATGATCATGCATCCATGGCAGCGAAAACGCACGTGCGTTGCAAGCCGATCGATCGGTGATATGATCTGGCTTGCTTTGGCAGCGAGAAAAGGCAGGGCGATCGATGGGCCGCGCCCCTACGTACTGTACGTGGCATGCAGCGGCCGGGACCTACCGGGGGCCGGCGGCCGGCGAGGCAGGCATATCCATCCGGCATCGCGGGCAAATCTACACACACACCGGCATATCCAGCGCGCGCGTCGCTGTCGTGTCCTCCAGTCTGCACGTACCATTGGCGTTGAAATGTGGAATGGCCGAGCGAGCCGACAGGGACGTGTGCTGTGCGACGACCGCGACATGTATGTGCCATACAGTATACTTTCGCTTCCGATGGTATTAAAAAGTCGTTTAGGATAGCGGACACCGGTCTTGAAAAACACAACTTTTGGCCTCTTATTATTATAAAAATATTTATGGAGATGTGATATATATATACTTTTATCAAAGTATTTTTAAGACAAATATACTCATATAATTTTTATATTTACAAACTCAACAATTTAAAAGTTATTGATGATTTATATTTCGATGTTTGGCCTAAACCTTTGCGTATGCAAAAGCGACTTAATACCATCCCGAAAGCGAAAGACGTATCTACTACTACGAGAGGTGGTCCAGCGGCCCCGGCCGGCCCTCTGATCGATTCGGCTGGCCGCCGCGCCGCCGTGTGCGTACCTACTGCATCCCCCTCGAGCTCGATCCGTTCCCACGGCCGGCCGGAAACAAACCGGCATATGCCAACACGGAGGCCCAACCCCAAAGGAAAGCGAGACGAGCACTGCCACATACGTACGTCTAGCAAGCAGCAGTAGGCATGTGCCGTATACGACACATGATGGCTTGGCGTTTTGGTATATACGGGTGGCCGTATGCGTGTATATATGCGTATGCGAACGGCGTGTGTTGTATGCATGGTAGGGACAGCACATGCATGGCGACGTGTCGTCGATACACTTGTCGTCATGTCATGTGATGTCCTTTAATTTCGGCTTGTATAGTAGTGTACGTACTACTCGTACATTGGTTTTGCAACAATTATAATACTGAATGAATGAATAAATAATGGCGGTGCGTGGTACGGAACTATGGATACGATATATACGAAGTACGAACGGGGTCTCCGATCCTTTTTACGCGTGTAGTTACGTTGTTGACAGTTTGTTTTCACCAAACAGTGGTCTCCTATCGGGGAGACCGGAAAGGTTATGTCGCTTACAACCGGGGTGTATTTCGGATGCTTGGAGGCCCCGCCCACCGGAAAAGATTTTTTTAACAAAGGAAAAGAATTCTTCTCTCTCCAATATCCATGGTGATCGGTTATGGTTATAGGTGGAAGTTGAATGTCCATGGATATTCAATGATACTTTCTATAGTTCAAAAAATGAATCGAGGAATACATTTTTCCTCCACCAAAATTAAATTAGTAGTTCATTTGCTAAAAATCCATAGCTACATTGTAGTCGAGTCGTCCATAGGAAAGAAAGAAACCAAGGAATGTCCTATGCAAAAATGAAGAATCTCATACATCTCCCGAGATGAAAAGATAAAAGGTGAGTCAAACGTGCAACTGTGTGCACCTAACGACGAGATTGATCCATAAGATACATCGCTAAGATTGACCTTGTTGATGAGCACGATATATATAAGAAGACGTGCGACGAATGATTTTTGTTTTAGAAATCGGCACGTGCAAAGATGTGCATCGGGCGGCCCGGCGGCCCGGCCCGGACCGGCCGCACGGCCCGGTCGATTCACGGGCTTGACAGCCCACGGGCTGCGGCTGGCGTGCGCCGGCCGTGTACCGCGCCTTGGGGGTCGGCCACGGCCCACGGGCCTACGTCGTGCGGGCCGCCCAAATAGCACGCCGCCCAACAACACATCGGGCCGGCCCAAGGCCCGAGAGAGAGAGGGAGGCCTTCTCGCCGTTTTGGAAGCGATCGTCGCGGAGGGCCGCCGCCGACTTCGACACGCGCGGCAGCGGAAGGCTGTGGTGTTGTCGCCGGATCTGGCCGTAGCGGGCGAGCCGCCCCTTCCCCGCCCTCTCACCACCACCGCCGGCTCCTCGTCACCCCGGCCACCGCGTCAGCGCTTCAGCTCCGTCGTGGCCGACGTCGCCCGTCGAAAGGACGCCGCCAACGCCCACACGAGGAGTAGCCGCCCCTCCGCGGCGTCTTTGGAGACACAAACGGCGGGCGCGCGCGCCCGCCAACCACGGCGCCGTGGAGGCGGCGAAGGAGGCGGCGCGGGAGCGAGCAAGCTCTCGGCGTGCGTCCGTGACTCACGGGCCGTGAGAGTGCGGCGCCTTCGAGAAGGAAGAGAAGGGGAGCGAGGAACCACTGTTGACCGGGGAGGGCAATTTGGGAAAAAGGAGGAGTAGGGTTATGGTTTTGTGGGCTCTTAGTAGGCTAATTCCTACAATTGTGTAGTGGTCACCGGGCCATTAACGGGCCGCCTTAGAAAACGGGCGTGCCGTACGCCCACGTGCCTTGGGTCGGCCCGACACGGCCCACACCGCACCGGGCCGCCCGTGAGCCCGTTTTTCCGTGCCGTCGCGTTAGCCGTCTTAGGGCAAAAAATCGTGCCGTCCGGCCACCGTGCTCGGGCTTTCTGCACAAGTTTAGGCACGTGCAAGCGGTAACCATCAAGGCATCAAGACAGACCATCGGACAGATTTAACACCGGTATAACCGCCCTTGAACTTTGTAACTTCGCGGACGCAACAAATGATGGGAACAAATTTTGTTAAGTCTCCTAAACATGATTTACAAATTATTATAACTATCACAAGTATTTCCTTTGAAGTATTTTGAACAAGTGCATCCACGAGTATTGAAACCTAGGAATTTTTTTTTGAAACCATTGAAACCTAGGATTATCTCTAAGTACATCAAGCACACGCCCCTTTTGTGACTAATACTCCCTCTGTTTCAAGTTACAAGTCGCAAACTTTTTTGGTTCTCCAATTTTCTAGACATATTATTATAATTAGATGCATAATGGATGTATCAAAAAAAGTCAAAGCGTCAGAAATATAATACTACTCTTTTTATTAACATTTACAAATTTTATATTAGATATTTTGACCTCTAAACAATCTGGAAAAAAAAATAACTAGACAGTTTTATATCTAGTCGATCACTACGAGTTTTATATAGGTCTATCTCAAATTCTCAATTTAAGATCATTTAAGCTCATTTGTAATTATACTACGTTGCTTAAAGACTATATGACTATGAGGTATGTGGATTCCATTAGCATCAAAATTAAATTAGATAAATGATGGCCAGCGTACGCACAGTTGTCCATCACTCTACAAAATGAGAGTACGCAGTGCGCGAGACAGAAATGCAGCCACTGCAGGAGCAGGAAATAAAACAACATCAATTCAGGTAAAGTCTAGCCATCTAATCGATGAGATTGATCGATCCACTTCAACTGAAAACAATGGGCTACACGACCCGACTGGAAAAGGTCTCGCGCGCGCCGGCCGGTCCTCCCACAGATTTCGATCGATGTGGATGTTTTCAATTTTCTTCTCATGACAGGACTGCACCCCGTGCACACACATCTGGTCACTAGACTGTAGAGCTCTGTGCTGTGTAGTGTTTTTTTAAAAAAATATATATATGTATTGCAACAGCGTGTAGTATGTAACATATACTCGTACTCCTATACTGGCCGGTTTGCATCTACCAGAAATGGCCAGAAATTCAGATCGTGGTAGTACCAGAAAGTAGGGCATGCGAGCTTGCTCTGCAAATAATTGGACGAGGAACATGTGCTTGGCGGTATGTAGCGGTCAGGCCCACTTGTGTTTATATAGCTGTACATACGCGTCTGAGGAGCTGGACTACATATCTTTTGCTGTATGGGCACTTGACCGGATATAGGCCAAACAAGATATGGCAGCAACCGTCGAGTCAACCCATTCCTGACACATGCAGCGAGAGGTTGTTAAGTTACTGTTTGGAATCAAGCTCCAAAGGCAGCTAGTAGTACTGTATCTGGTCCAATATTCTCATTTGCCCATAATGTGATGTCTGTAATTTATTGGATAATGCATGGGCATGTACATATAACAAAAGGTATTTGATTTGGGAGCAAGGAAAATTCGCACGGAAAATACTGTTCATCGGCTCCATGACTGATGACTCTTGCACGCAGAGGCAGGCATTGATCTTTTTGTTGAAGACTCCAGCGATCCAAACACAGCTAAAGCTTTCCACTTCTATAATGTAGTTTTTCACTTTTTACTCTACCGTATTTTTGTGTTTCGTTTTCATTCCTCTGTTTTGGATTTCAAATAGACCCAATTAGAATCTGGGGAAAAAAATCAAACATTACAAACTTTGACTATTACTCAAAATATATGTATGTTTGGTGCGTAAAAAAAGATGCATCAATAGTTCAATGCAGTAACACACAGTACACTAGTAGACTAGAGCCTAATACACCTTATATAAAGAATTGGAAGAGAAATTGATGTTCAAAGTATATATTCATCCAGATCCTAATACACCTTATAGAGCATTGGTGGGGAGTAAATAACCTCGCAGTCATCAAAGAAAAATTTCATGTAACTAGTCATGATTTTTAAAAAAATAAAAATAAAAATAATATTTTTTTAAAAAACTATTACATTGCTATTTTTAAATATCTTTTAGAAAAAAATAGCCATACCCAAACACCCAATAGAAAAATATCAATGTTCCAATAAAAGTTGCATTGGATGGTCTGTTTAATTTCAATGAATAAAAATAAATATGAACAAAAGTAACCAAGTGGTCCTCAAACTGAAGGACCATGCATGGACTAGGTAAAATTAGCCATTTTCTGCACTCTGCTGGGCGTCAAAGTCAAAAGGTTACTACTGGTAATTGAACTAGGAGACCCATGGCCCGGACAGCCAGCCGGCCGGCTGCTGTGGCGCGCGCGCACCAGCACCACACCACAGCACTGCAGCAACAGCACCGCGTGTTGTTCCTTCATCGCCACGTCTCTTTCCCTCTAAAACTGCAGCACCAAGCCGTCTCCTTTGGCAGTATATAAAGCCCATCGTCCCCTTCCCGAACTCTAATCTCCCCTTAACAACTCCACTCAAATCCATCCGTCCATAAACCCAAAAAAGGTTAGCAGGCTCTCCTTTTCCATCTGACAGATCCGCACTACCTCTGAATCTCTGATGCTATCTGTGTGATCTCCAGTTGTTTCTTTATTATTATGTGTTGTTCGATCTCCATGTACTAGCTGCATCGATCGATTCAGATTCAGCGTTGCAGCTGATTGCTTGATTTATTTCATTCATTCCTGCAGCTGCGCCTAGGTCCACAATTGATTTTGCCTGATTTTCTTGCAGTACCAATAATTATCTTGGTCAAGTCGACAATTGTTTATGCTAATTAGCTGACGAGTACTGTTTGATTAATTCGGTGTGTGTTTATCCATCTCAGTCTCAGGTTTAGCTGCAAGCAGTGATCGAAAACAGGCTTTGACGACGGCGATCCTCAGCTCACTAGCCAGGCAGGAGATGGAGCACGACGTGCACCATCACCATCACCAGCGGCAGCCGCAGCCGGAGGCCATGGACCTGCCGCCGGGGTTCCGATTCCACCCCACCGACGAGGAGCTCATCACGCACTACCTCGCCCGGAAGGCCGCCGACCCCCGCTTCGCCCGCGCGCCGTCGGCGTGGCCGACCTCAACAAGTGCGAGCCATGGGACCTGCCATGTAAGATTGATCTTCTAGTCTAGCAAATGATGAGCGCCCGCGCTATCAAATTTAAGCTTCGTCCTTTTTCATCAATGGCGACTGACGGCACGTGCGTGCGCGTGGTGTGCAGATTGTGCGACGATGGGGAGAAGGAGTGGTACTTCTTCTGCGTCAAGGACCGCAAGTACCCGACGGGGCTGAGGACGAACCGGGCCACCGAGTCCGGCTACTGGAAGGCGACGGGCAAGGACAGGGGAGATCTTCAAAGGCAAGCTCCTCGTCGGCTTGAAGAAGACGCTCGTCTTCTACACGGGGAGGGCTCCCAGGGGCGGCAAGACCGGCTGGGTCATGCACGAGTACCGCCTCCACGGCAAGCACGCCGGCGCCGCCGCCAGCAGCAGCAGCAGCCTCATGTCGTCGGCGTCGGTCCGAGCTGGCGCGTCAAAGGTACTAGCTTTTGTTGCTTGTCCATCCATGCATGTCATCGATCCATCGGTTGGTCGATCGATCGAGAGCATATTCTCCAACACTAACGACCGAGTAGCTAGCGTGTGGATCCGTCTAACCTCGTTCACCTCTATGTGTGTCTTGGCTGCATGCTTTGCAGGACGACTGGGTGCTGTGCAGGGTGTTCAAGAAGAGCATCGAGCCGCCGCCGTCGGTGGCCGGCAGCAAGAGGTCGTCATCGGTCGCGTGCAGCATGGGGATGGAGGGACGTCGTGGGGCCGTCCATGTCCATGGCGGACGACTTCGCCGCGTGCGCGCTGCCTCCGCTCATGGACGTGTCCGGCGGCAGCGGCGGCGCCAACATGTCACTTTCAGCGGCGGCGGCGGCGGCGTCCATCGAGCTGGCGACGCCACCGGCACCGGCAACACACGTGACCTGCTTCTCCAACGCGCTGGAGGGCCAGTTCCTGAACCCACCCTACCTCCACCCCTCTGCCGCCTCCGCCGCCTCGCCGTTCCTGGCGAGCATGGTGCAGTACGACGGCGACGCGGGCGTGGCCGGCATGGTGGACGAGCTCATGCAGGAGGCCGGCGGGTGGTACAGCAAGCTGGGCGAGAGGGCGGCTGAGCGGCGGCGCGTCGCAGGACACCGACGTCACCTCGGAGGTGAACCCCGCCGAGATCTCCTCGACGCGGCACCACATGGATCACGAGGCCTCCTTTTGGGGCTTCTGAACTCCCCGTGTTATCCGCGATCGTTAAAAAAAATGATTAGAACTAGTCACTGGATTGGAAACAGAGATTGTATTGTGCTATTGAATATTGCCATATGCAAAATGGGTCAAACAAAAAAAAGTTGTGAACAAAGCATATATGCTTGTGTAGTAGTACTCGATTGATATGGTTTTAGAGTTACATAGCTTGTAATTGTCATGTGAAGATCTATTTGGGACGCGGGAATCCTTAGGTGATCTCGTAGCACTAAAACTATTGTTTTGAGTATAAAAGCTAGAAATGGCTATTTGGAGCGAGGAAATTATGCCACGACATACTAAAATTGTAATTGTGTCACCGACTTTGTGACACTGAAAAAAAGTGTATTTGGGGCGATATTGGGCGAGGAAATTCAGCCGTGATCCCGCAACATACTAAAGTTACAATTGTGCCAAGGCTTGCGATATCTAGAAAAGTGTATTTGGCATGATAGAATTATGCTTTAAAACGTCCATTTCGATCAAGGAAATTCCGCCATGATCTCGCAGCATGTTAATATAATCTGCTAGGGATATATAGCCACGAAAAAGAAACCCACTTGCAATGCATAAATTCTGCAGTGATCCCACAACATGTTAATATAATCAAGTAAGGATATATAAACCACGAAAAAGAAACCCACTTGCAATGCATAAATTTCCGCAGTAATCCCGCAACATGTTAATATACCTGCTTGCGGATATATAACTGAAAAAAACACTTTCATTGCATTATTAATTTTGCAGTGTTCCCGCAACATGATGTTCCCATGTAGACTAACGTAGATTAGCTGGCAACATGTAGCAATAACACTGAAAGAAAAACATATACAATGTCTGATCGAGAAAAAAAGGTTACATAGAAAGAAGAAAAACATAGTTGCCTAGCAAAATATATGCATTTTAGAAAAATAAATAAAACAACTAAAGCTTTGATTGATGAAATAAAAGTTTCTTGCCTAGCTTGTGTTTATTCTTCCCTTCGCTTTGCGAAATAGTGTGCTACATCCTTTTGAAAGGAGAAACAGATAGAGGTGATATCATCTTAAACCTAAAAAAAGCTTGACTTATTGTTTCCTCGCTAGGCTAATTAATCTAGCATTAAACCCCTAGCTAGTACTCTTATGGTTTGGTGGAGCCTGAGCTATCATCAGTCTCTCTACCCCCTTGTCCCATGCCCTAGTGCACCTCATCTAGCTAGCATCTGCAAGTGCAGCGATCGAGATGCCGAGATGCGCGCATATGCATGGCCGGTTCCGTTACCTTGGAGCCAGGCTTTCCGATCCTCTAACACATGGTCTGACCGAGGCCTCGTTTAGATGGCTAAATTTTAGCCCAAAAGTTGCAACTTTTTTCAACTCTCTCTCCATCACATCATATTAAATACACCAAAAGACATATGTTCGGAGCAAAGAAATGTAGGTAAAAAAAATAACTAATTACACAGTTCTGTTGTACATCACGAGACGAATCTTTTGAGCCTAATTACCCCACGGTTGGATAATATTTACCACAAACAAACGAAAGCGCTACAGGAATGGTATAGGAGTTCCAACAGTTACTTTTGCTAAAATTTAGCCATCTAAACGTGGCCCGACTTATTATTAGCAGAAGAAAAACAAAAACCAACCAGAACATGCCGTGGCCACGCTAGGAGGCACTGTTGCTGAAGCCGCCGCCGCCGCCGTCGCCACGCATGTATCTGCCGCCACGCCACACCACTGTCCACTTGGCTCCCATGCCAACGCGGGGCATCCCTTGTCACCCATGTCACCCCGTTTTGTCCGTGCATTGGCATCGGCATCGGCATCGGTGGCGCTACGCCACGCCATCACCGGTGCCCCCCACGGAAGAAGAAGAAAAAAAAGCTCATGTTGTTTTCAGGTCACAGGACAGGCCGCGGCCACCGACCCGGCCGCTCCGGCTGATGATGAGCCGCCGCGGCAGCAATCAATCAGCGTTCAGCGAGCGAGGGAGGTTGGTTCACCTGTTTGTTTGTTTTTTGTTTAAAAAAAAAAAAAAAAATCATGTGAGGCCGTTGCCAGCCACGGGCGAGTCACGCGAGGACAGGTGCGCTAGCTTCTAGTAGATCCGATCCGATTGATCCGATCCTCTGTGAGGCCCGTCGTCAGGAGGCCGGGGGTGGGGGGCAGAGAGGGAGGGCTTAATATCTTAGCATTATCTCCTCCCCTTTGTTTAAGCTGTCTCGTATCTTTGGACATCTCTCTTCTTCGATCCTGACTGAGGCCTCCAACCATCCACTACGTACAAGTCTGTCTGTCTCTATTCCAATTCCAATCCAATCCCACCTGTCGACTTTGGTTGGAGTTTCAGATAAAGACGCATACGCATATGCATGCGCAACGGATTCAATTAGCATCTTTAACTATCTTTTGCAGTGAAGTGTGTGTCCACTGATTACTGGCCAATTGCCACTGTATGTGTGTGTACGCAAAAACTAACGAACGATTGATTGTTCAACTCATGATTCACAAGTTGAGAGCTGAGGCTGACGTGGTCCTGTTACCTCTTGACTATTAGCTAGCTTGGGAATAATATGTCCGGGGACGATTCAGGGTTGGAAAACCTAGCTAATGAGTGATTAACAACCTAACCTTACTGTACTTCGTCCAACTGATGAGTAGATAGATGCAGAGAACCACTCTGATTGAACTTACCAATCATCATCAGGTCTAAAATTGGCACAACAGAACGAATCTAATGAAGGAACCCAGTGCACATTCGTTGCATGCCTTTCTTCTTATTCCGTTCCATGAACAAAATAAAAACCCTCAAGTTGGGCAGATCCATCCAATTATCTTCTTTGTGTGCCAGATGGTACCATCAAGGCCTATCGCCGTCTGGCAACATGCATCTTGAAACACACACATCTGCAGGCTCAAGTGGCGCGAAACCAAAACTGTGGTGTTGCCACTACTTTGCAACAGTCGCCCAAGAAGAACTTGACAGATTTGGGAGACGGTTATTATTATGCCTTTGTGATCTTGATGAAGATAAATATGATTGGCTTATTGCTACCTGCTCATGAAACGAACAGGGTCAAGAAAGAGCCGTCGTGGATATCCCCATCGGCAGGAGACGCCTTTCAGATGTAACAAACGCTGCTGCATGAGACAAAACAAGAGATATACTATACACATACTAGTAATGGAAAAGGACGTGAGAATTGGAACTGGTGTGGTGTGGCATGGATGGGACATCATTCAAATGAACCATGTACTGGATCCAGCTTCATCAAAAGAGCACGCATTCGATCCGTGACCTTGTTGGAATCAAAAGAGCCAATAAAATCCTAAATGAAAAAAAATATATACAAAAGAAAATAGAAACAGCCACACGAGAGAAGCAAGGTACAGTAGTGAATATCCGGGGGGCTTTTTTCTTCTTCTGAGCGAACAGTGAACGTTCGAGTGAGAGCCCAATATACTCGGGCACAAAAAAGAAGAGGCCCATAAGGACCCAACTGCGCATAAGCCCATATACTGATGGGCTAAAAGAATGCTGGCGTCCGAGCCCAAACGAAAGAAAAACAAAAAAAGTTCCGGACTAGAATCGGGGTATTGAACCCGACGTGAATCGAACACGCAACCTTCTGATCTGGAGTCAGACGCGCTACCATTGCGCCACGGATCCGGCTATGCTATTCGTCCTGCATAAGTTTATAACTATAATTACATAAACAAACACCACAACCACGTCCTCTTCTGTTTATATTACGAGACAATAAGCTTACTACATAATATAAAATTAAATTAATTCGATGCCTATCTTTTCTCATTTTGGAAAGTTTATAGAAGCTGTTTGGATCATGACCGATATACTGATCTTTTTATTTTCTCGATCGACTGGACCGATATACTGGTGTAAATTAAATGTCTAAAATCAAAGTAGGCATCGATCGGGGCATTGGCAATGGCAACGCGACCAACCAAATTAACAAAGTGAACAGCCGGCACCGCCATAGTGTTGGGTCTCTAGCTAACAGTACGAATCCGCAAGTCCCAATCTTCTTCCAAGTACGCGTACGTACGTAGTGGTACCTAGTACGTACGTGGCACGTACGTTGGTGACGGTTTATTCCGATCGAGCGACCCGCGATGGATCAACAAAGCTAGCATGCAAATGAATGCATATGCCCGATCCGATCCGATGATCCGTCGTGTCGATCGACATGCATGTACAAGCAGCATCGACGGCTATAATTACGGGTGTCGCGGCCGGCCGGCGATCGGCACCGTACGTATTAGTGGTATTGTCACGGCGTAATCACGCGGTACCATCTAACTCGCCGGCTAACACGATGGATGACCCATCCGTCCAATCGCGTGACGCCGGACCACGGTAGCTCAGCTAACCTACTCCCTCCGTCCCAAAAATGTCCGCCGCTTTTACGCCTTCCGGAAAAACTGGCGGCAATTATATATTTAAATATATAAAATATTTATCTTTAAGTAATTAGTATCACCGGAAAAGATTTTTAAGTCTAGTTTTTTAACAAATTTATTTAAATATTTAAATATTGCACATATTTTCTACAAACTTAGTCAAAGTTGTGGCGCGAAAACCAACGGCGGCGCGGTCAATTTGGGGACGGAGGGAGTACTCCGTATAGCCCGCAGTAGAGCCGCGCGGTGCCTTCATGGCACGAGCGAGCGACCACGCGAGCAGACACGAAAATTTTTTTGTGGAATGCCATTGAATTGTATTTTTTATTTTTTTGTTTTCTTTATATGAAACATGATTAGCTACTTACATTAGATGGATGATATTAGTTAGAAAAATGTTTTTTTTGAATATTACAGGAGGGGGGGAGCCCCTACTGTGCTTTTATTGCATAAGAAAAAGTTCCTTACAAAAAGATCACGAAACAAAAAAAAGAAACGAAAAAAATTAAAAAGATTACACAAAACGCTCTATCCATGAAACTAAGTGAGGCTGCAGAGAGGATTTAGCTCTTAGTTTAACTAGAGCTAGCTCTTGACAGAAGACTTTTTTAACCCCCACCAAACTATGGGGAAGTTGCCTGAAGATGAGATCATTTCTGGCCATCCAGATTGCCCAAAACATGGCTGAAATTACTTCAAAAGCAGCTGGGCTTTGAAGACCCCCTCTAAAATTTATGAAAGAGTCTACCAAATTTGGTTGAATATGAGTTGCCAAGCCTAGGAGATTCCAACAGGACATAGCAAAGGGACAATGTAAGAATAAATGTTCCAGGCTTTCTTCTGAATTTGTATGACAAAGAACACAGTCATAGCTTTCCAAAGACATATTTCTCCTTTTCAGTATCCCCCTTATATTGAGTCGATCTTTAAAGATTAACCAAAGGAAGAATTTTCTTTTTCGGTTGACATGCAGATTTCCAAAGCCATTTATAGATGGGAGGAACCTGAATTGATCCCATAATCTGAGTGTAAGCTTTCTTTGTTGAATAAATATCAGAACCCCAAATATAAGTCCAACTGTCATGACCAGCCAACTCTGGTAGATCCTGTAGAATAACATCCAATTGTTGTAACTGCTGGAAAGCTTCAATAGAAAGAGGAAGGTGAAAAAGTTCAGAGAGATCTTACGTTTCTAGGAAAGCCTTGGCGAGATATTTGAATCCTTAGAGAATGAGAAAAGTTACGGCATTGAGTGATTGAGCGAGACCATTATTCCAAACATCAGTCCAGAAAAGGCAAGAGGCACCATCATGAAAAGTAGCAGATGCAATTCCTTTGTAAATGTCTAGGAGTTTGCAGATATCTCTCCACCAAAAAGAGCCCTTTTTACTGAGACCTGGTACAGACCCATCAGCATAGTGGATATTCCAAATAAGCTGAACCCAAGGAACATCATGGTGATTATAAAACTTATGAAGATGCTTAAGTAACAAACAATGGTTTTGAGATTCCAAGTTGAAGACACCAAGACCACCATTTTCTTTTGAGACACAATGAGACTAAAGGCCAGTTTGCTTTTGGAGGCTTTTTGTTATTGATGTTGGAACATCTCTAGATACAATATTTTCTGTACTTATCAACTTGTTTGACCAACTGTTTTTGGAAAGAGAAAAGTACACATAGCATAGATTGGTAAAGCACTTATAACTGCATTAGCCATTTGCAACCTACCAGCCTCATTCAACATGGAAGAAATAGAAACTAATCTTCTTTCACATTTGGAGACTAAAGGCCAGTAATCTGCCACAGTTGGTCTAGTCAAACTTAAGGGTAAACCCAGATAAGTGAAAGGTAAAGAACCAGTAGCACATCCAAAAGCAGTTGCCAAAAACTGTAACCTTTGAGTTGTTATATTAACAAAGCAACATCATAGATTTTGCATAGTTAACCTTCAAACCAATAGATTCAAAGAAAAATCATTGAGAATATTCTTTAAAGACATCAATTGAGTTTCATCCCCATGCATAAAGATTAAAGTATCATCAGCATACTATAGAATAGGGAAGTCCTGATCATGTGGCAAATTTATGGGTAGGGTGAGAACACCTCTTTGAGTAGCATCATTAAGAATAGACTGTAAAAAATCTTTGCTAGAACAAAAAGTAGAGGAGATATAGGGTCTCCCCTGTCTCACACCTCTTCTACTTTGTCAAAAATTTTCCCGGAACTCCATTGAGTAGTACAAATAAGGTACCAGAATTAAAGATCATTTTCATCCACGAGAGCCATTTCTGTTGAAAGCCTTTACTTTCCATTATTTGCAAAATAAAGCTCATGCTCTACCTTATCAAAAGCTTTTTCAAAATCAAGCTTTAAGATGATGATGTCTTGTCTTGATTGGTGACACGGATGCAAATACTCCCGGGCCCATGCTAGACAGTCTTGGATGGACCTTGCCTTGATGAAGCCATACTGATTTTTATGAATGAGCCTTGGCATTATTCGCTTTGCAACTGTTGGCCAAAATCTTGGTGATAATCTTGACCGAGGTGTTTAGGAGAGAAATAGGCCTGAAGTCATTAACATTTGAAGTCACTGGCGAGTGTTTAGGAATAAGAGTGATGTGAGATCCATTGATACTCAAGACAAAAAGCGATTCATCATAAAAACCCCGGCGAGATTATAAATGTCCGGGGAGATAACTGACCAACACTTCTTGAAGAAATCAGTATTAAAACCATCGGGTTCGGGGAGACTTATCTCGAGGGTAAGTGCTTGACCACTTGATCAATTTCCTCCTTGGAGAAGGGTTCCTCTAGTGACTGCAAATTATCTTGGGAGATGATCAAGTTTGGTAAAATGAAAGAGATTCCAGTGAAATTGGACACCCCCAATCTTTCCTTGTAGCTTGTCCATAGTAATTCAGCTTTTGATGTGTGGTCATTGACAATATCCCCATGCTGATTTTCTAAGGAAGTAATGATATTGTTCCTGTAATGTAATGTAGCATTAGCATGAAAGAATTTTGTACTTGCATCTCCAAGAGTCACCCACTTGATGGCACCTCTCTGCTTCCAATAAGCATGCTGTTGTCTCAAAAGAAGGGACAACTTTTGCTCCAACAGATATTTAAAGTTCCATTCTGGAATTGTGAGATCCCTAAATTCCTCCATGAAGAGCAATAAAGAAAGCACCAATTTTACATTTGCAATGCACTGCTTAAAATTTGAGATAGACCTTGACCATTCCTTCAACACTTTCCTCAGGTTTTTGAATTTGGCCGTGATGATCTTGGCCGGGTCCACTATGTGTGTTGGGGCAATCCAACTCTGCAAAACCATGTCCTGGAACCCTGGTTGCTGTAACCAGTAATTTTCAAACCTGAAAAAGTTTCTTTTTGGGATATTAGTTGAAATTGCAATATAACAGGGGACATGGTCAGAGGTTTCATGAACCATCGAATAAGCAACAGTGTTTGGATAAGCATTAGTCCAGCTCACTGAGGTAAAAAACCAGTCTAAACGCTCTAGAAGGGGGCTAGCTTGCTTATTAGACCAGGTGAATCTCCGCCCTTTTAAAGGAATTTCCACAAGACCCAATGCACCGATGGCTACATTAAACATATAAATTTCGGCATGATCAAGACCAGGTTTATTCCTATCACTAGGAGACCTATAAAGATTGAAGTTCCCTACCAACGGCCGGTTGACATTATCCGGCATGGAAATATTTTTGAGCTAAGAAACAAAGGTACTTTTTTGGCCAGGTGCGGGAGCATAGATGTTTGAGAGCAACCGAGAATCATTATTGAACTTAAAGGTCAACTTCGATAGTGATACAAAAATCATTTTCAAACACTTTAACCCCGTGAGAAGAGAGCAGATTTCCGATAACAATTGATCCTCTAGAGGCACCGAAGAGGGAATAAAATCAAAAGCATCAAAGCAAGGAGGACAAAAATTTCTCGGGAAACATAATATCAAAAGAAAATTTCTTAGTGTCACACCCCGCCCTCCAAAGCCGCACCGCACAAAGCCCTTCCGAGGGGCGCACGCCGCATACATAGCACCTTGCTTACACTTTCGCCCCCTCGCTGAAAAGGGTTAACCCGAAGGTGATATGGGCGGATGGCAAAGACTTATAAGTTGGCTCCACCCTTGCTAAACTAGCAAGGTGGTACTAAACATGTGCACTCTGCACTCATAGGCCCCTGCGGGCCACATCCTTATTGGGCCTTCCAAAAAGTTACATACACCCCCTCAAAGGACTCGGCGTCCCTCGTCGAGCGCCAACTTAACCAGACCTCCCTCTTGGCACACGCGATCGTGCGCCCAGGGCCGGCACATGTGCCATGCCGGTGCACTCCGCAGAGCCTACACGCCGCAATGAACCTCCATGTCCGCCTGCCTGGCCCGCACGCGCCCGCGGCGCGGGTCGGCTCGATACCACTTGTCACACCCCACCCTCCAAAGCCGCACCGCACGACCCTTCCGAGGGGCGCGCACGCCGCACACATAGCACCTTGCTTACACTTTCGCCCCCGCTTCGTGTAAAAGGGTTAACCCAAGGTGATATGGCCGGGATGGCAAAGGCTTATAAGTTATTCTACCCCTTGCTAAACTAGCAAGGTGGTACTAAATATGTGCACTCGCACTCATAGGCCCCTCATCACCACATCCTTATTGGGCGTTAGCACCTTGCTTACACTTTCGTCCCGCTTCGTGTAAAGGGTTAACCCGAAGGTGATATGGCCGATGACAAAGGGTTATAAGTTGGCTCCACCCTTACTCAACTAGCAAGGTGGTACTAAACATGTGCGCGCGCACTCATAGGCCCCTTACCGGGCCACATCCTTATTGGGCCGGTGTTACATACACCCCCCTCAAAGGACTCGACGCCCTCGCCGAGCGCCAACTTAACCTCCCCTCCTCTGGCACACGCCCGCGCCCGGGGCCGGGCACATGTGCCATGCCGCACACTCCTTGAGCCTACACGCGCAATGAACCTCCATGTCCGCGCCTGCGCCCGCACGCGCCCTCGTGGCCGCGGACGGCTCGATACCACTTGTCACACCCTCGTCCTCCAAAGCCGCACCGCACAGCCCTTCCGATGGGCGCGCACGCTGCACACACATAGCACCTTGCGGTTTCGCTCTCGCCGTGTAAAAGGGTTAACCTCGAAGGTGATATGGGCCGGATGGCAAAGGCTTATAAGTTAGCTCCACCCCTTGCTAAACTAGCAAGGTGGTACTAAATATGTGCACTCTCACATAGGCCCTACCGGGCCACATCCTTATTGGGCCGGTAAGGATGTGGCCCAGTAGGGGCCTATGTGTGCAGAGTCCTTTGAGGGGGGGTGTATGTAACACCCCCCAATAAGGATGTGGCCCAAGAGGGGGCCTATGAGTGCCGCCGCACATGTTTAGTACCACCTTGCTAGTTGAGTAAGGGTGGAGCCAACTTATAAGCCTTTGAGGGGGTGTATGTAACACCCTACCCAATAAGGATGTGGTCCAGTAGGGGCCTATGAGTGTAGAGTGCACATGTTTAGTACCACCTTGCTAGTTTAGCAAGGGTGGAGCCAACTTATAAGCCTTTGCCATCCAAATATATCACCTTCGGCAACCCTTTTACACGAGTCGAGGACGAAAGTGTAAGCAAGGTGCTATGTGTACGCGTGCGCGCCCCTAAGGGTCGGCGGTGCGGTTTTGAGGGCGGGTGTTACACTTAGTCTCCCCGAAGACGATAACATCACAAGCACTTTCTCCGATCTTGTCTTTGATCCCATCCCACTTTTTTACGTAATTTATTCCCCTAACATTCCAACTTAAGACTTTCCAAGTTCGACTAGCCATAGGAAACTTATTACAAAAGATATAGGAGGGGAAAGGAACCCTAGTTCAAACTATGGGAACCAGATGCAGGATCCATGTCCTGACTGTCTGTCTTCTTGGTCTTGTTGCATGCAGGTGCTGCAGGAGAAGAAGAGCTGAAGCTTGTTAAGGATGGGCCTCCCTGATCAGGGGTGGGAGTCTTGCCCACTCCAACAGTCTTCTTCTTGGTGTGTCTTTCTGAGAGCTTTGGGGATGTCAGCTCAGTGGGATCTATTCCACAGAAGGATTCTCCCAGGTTCCTGATGACTTTCTTGGAGATGGTAGGAGGTTTGCTCTTACACCCTAAGCAGTTCTTGCAGTCAGGAGATGAGACAGAGTGCTTGAAGCCCTTGTGCTTGATTTTAAGTCTCTCACTCCTCTTGACTTCAGATTCAGAGATGGGAGCTTTCCCTTTGGCCTTGCTCGTTTTCTTCGCAGGTGGTGCAGCTAAATTCTCTGGATCAGGTATGTCATCCTCCTCCATGAAAGGCTCTAAAATTGTAGAGGAAGTAGAGGCAAAATTAGAGCAGACAGGTAAAGTTTGAGATGGGCATTGATTTGGTAAGTGAAAGAGAGTGCTTTTACCAAACTTTGCAGATTCTGGGGTTAAGATATTCCATGCAGAGGATTGTAGAAAAGATGCAGCCCAGTCATAAGTAGGAGACTGCATTAGAAGAAAAAGGAAGAAATTCATCCAATTATCAGGTATAAGCACAGGCATTGTATCTGAAATGGGGGAAGAAAAGTATTTTACCCAAAGTTTGATAGCTTCAGACATGGCACGGGAGCATCTTGTCCGCCCAACCACCGGGTCAGCCAATAGGACTTGATCTATTAACTGCCTTTGCTCCAACCCCGAATGTTGTGATTGAGAGGAACATCCTGTTCTTCAGCAGCTGGTGGCACCCAACCCAAAAGGTCCTCAAGATGATCTTCTTCTGGAATCATAGGCTGTAAGTTATTGAAATCAGGGAAAGGCACTATTTCCACAAGAGGGACTGGCAGCTGGACTGCTGCAGGGATCAGGTCATTATCAGAATCAGTGGCCTCATCCATTGCTAAGACTTGGCCCTCCATAATGTCCGGGGGCCGACAGAGCAATATCACCGTGCTCAAGGTTACGAATAACCTCTTCAACAGTACGGGCCGATCGCTTTGCTAGGTTAGCCACCAGAGGTACTAGCAACGGAGCATCATCTATCATCTGGGCTTCCTGGGCTACATTCATAATCTGGGCTGCATTCTCAAGCTGGACAGCATTGTTATTCACATTGGGCCATCCCCCCAACCAAAGCATCATTAGGACCAACAAAGATTTTGGACCAACTTGTGGAACAAAAGCACCAACCTCGAGGGTCATCCTGAGGAGCATGAAATGGGCCAACTCCATTTTGCCCAAAGCCAAAAAATTCAAAATTGTTAGGATCAATGTCCAAAGGATCTTCAGGTGGGAAATCTTCATCTTGAGCAACAGCTCCCAACATAGAGGTGCCAATAACTTCACATTGGACAGTCCAACTGTCAGAATCAGGGTCTTCACCTTCAGCAAAATTGAAGAACCAAGGAATGGCCTGAAGATCAGTAACTCTGACTTTAACCAAAGCCCTAGACTGGTGACTATGATCTTCATCCTAAACCATCAATCTACCAAAACCTGAGTCAGCCTTTTCTAAGAGAGGATATGACCATAAATCCAAATTTAGCCCAAGCGGCATGAGCCAACATTCATGAGTGAAAAGGATGGAACCGATTGTTCCACCGCTTTGTTATGTGGACCGAATGTGATGTGCATATTTCCAAATTGGTGAGGACCATTATTGATCGAGAAATCACGATGGCCAATATGATTCGAGTGACATAAGCTTGGACCGTAAGGACATGGCCGGATAAACCGATAGGGTAATCGACATTGAGATTTAAGAAATCCCTCATGATATCCCCGATTACCTCAAAGTTCCTCGATGATCCCGAGGTGGTGGATGGATGTGGCGATAACCACATCATTGTTGCTTGCTAGCTGCAGCACACTTTGTCACCACTCTCACCATGGGCCGCCTACCCGGGATCATCACACGATGCCCCCATTCGGGCATGAAAGGAGTAGGATCGATGAAACGATACGCCATCCTTGGTGACACTGAGGAGGAAACGGGGGTTTTTACAAACCAAGAAATGTCTTTGAAGTACGAGGAGGAACAGGGGTAGCCAAGTGAAATCTCATGTTTGGTTTTGGAAATTGATGACGACACTTGTGGACTAATCCTTTGCTCTAAGTGGATGATTTGAGAAAGGATTAGGTTGATGACAAGGAGCATGATGATCATGAACATGGACAATGATGGTTGACATGATGGATCGTCAAGCTCGGTGATCGGCTTGAGAGGAACCCGGGAGATCAAGGCAAAGGTATATTTGATAGGGTTTTCCTTTTCGTGATCAAGACACGATAGAGCGTGTGATCACATTATAGGATAGATAGCCGACTATCAAGAGGGATGCCGCGACAATCCTTGCATGAAGTGCTTCTAGGTCCAATTGACTTGCATATTGCATTTAGGACATGAGAGCACTAACTTCGATCTTGCCTAACTTCTCGACGTGCTAACATTGGTGATGACGTGGTCATCTTGGACGTGTTGGCAACCCATGGCAAGAGGCGAAGCAAGTTTGAAGCAAAGAGCAAAGAAGAAAGTGAAGAAACAAATATCCGGGGGTGACCGGACGCCGCCGCCTCGATCGACGCGACCGACCGGTGGTTCGGTCGCTCGGCCTCGCGCAGAGCTCGCCGCGCGCTTTTGGCGGGCCGCGACCGACCGGAAGCTTTGACCGGGCGACTTCCGGTGGTGACCGGAACCCCTAACCGGACGCGTGGAGAAAGCCAACCGGCGGGGGCCCGGAAGCTTGTCGGTAGCGGCCGGAAGACGATCGACCCACGACCGGACCCGCTAGTGGTTCCGATCAAGGCGTCCGGCCTTGGCGCCAGAGGGCAAATTTTTTAGAGTAACGGCTCCATTTCGAGAGGAGCCATATATATACTTGGTTGGCTGATTCTTTGGAACCTCTCTTGCACATTTGAACACTCTAACTTGCTAGTGAGCTTGTGAGACTCCTCTCCACTCATCTCCTCATCACTAATTCGGATTCTTGGTGAGATTGAGAGAGATAGAAGTGCATTGCTTGCATCGGTTGTATTTAGAAGCACTTCATCCTTGGAGAAGCCGCGGGATTCTTGTTTTCTTGAGAATTTGCCCCGGTTCCCTAGCGGCTTGGAGCAAGAGGCGGTGTTGAGCTCAAGTGGAGCTTGTTTGAGGCCACACCGGGTGGTGATTGTGAGGGGTCGTTCCTTACCCCGCGGGAGATTGAAAGGAGCACTAGTGGATTGCTCGTGGCTTGTTGGACCCTCTCTTGTGATCGCTTGCTTGAGCCCCATAGGGGTTTTGGCACCGCCATTAAGCTTAGCACACGTCAAGTGAGTGTGTCGCCACAACGAGGACTTAAGCGTCTTGGCAAGCACGTGAACCTCGGTAAAAAAATCATCGCGTGTCAATTGTGTGCTTGCTCGTTGGAGATTTCATATTGATCACGGTGATTGGCTCCCACCTCTACACTTCATCGTCGGTATATCGATCACCCTCTCTAGCATTTACTTGATATACTTGTGTAGTTTTGCCTAGGTTGTTTAGTTGCTTATCTTGCTAGAATTGTTAGCTCCTAGTTGGTAAACTAGTTAGAATCGCTTGTTCACCTAGGAGTAATATAGCGACCTAGCATTTGTGTGAACTTAGAGATATTAGAAATATCATCTTTTGTTTGTGGCTTGCATAGATAGATTGTAGCACCGCTCATTTAGCTTTCTCTCCTTATTTACTAATCCGGTGCTTAGTGTTGTTGCAAGAATTTTTTAATAGGCTATTCACCCCCCTCTAGCCATTAGGACCTTTCAAGTGGTATCAAAGCTAGGCACCGTTATTTGTGAGGCTTAACATCCTACGGTGACAAAATGGCAACGATGTTTCATGTCAACAATACCAAGAAGGCGCCACCTTTCGATGGCATAAATTTTGCCTATTGGAAGGTTAAGATGACCGCACACCTCAAGTCAATCAATAGAGAAGTGTGGGTTGTCACGGAGAACAAGTTTGAGGTTGCAAAGCCCAATGAGCCAACCGCCGAAGAGAAGAAACTATATGCCAATGATGTGGCCGTGAGTGCTTTCCATGAAGCATTCAATGATCGAGTCTTTGAGCAAGTCAAGTCTCTCACAATTGCTCATGAGATTTGGAAGAAGCTTGAAGAATGCTATGAAGGTACCGAAGGCGTCAAGCAAGCCAAAGCATATATCAAGCTTGAGCAATTCAATAGCTTCAAGATGGAAGAAGATGAGAGCGTGCCGTAGATGTTTCACCGCATGCAAGTGTTGGTAAATGATCTCAATGCTCTAGGAGAAGAGATCAAGGATAAGACCTTCAACATGAAGTTCTTGAGGTGTTTGCTTGGAGAGGTTTGGGATGTTCATCACCGTGCTAGTGAGGACAAACTTGAAGGATTTGACTCCCAACCAATTGCTTGATGAGGTCATGACCGATGACTCCTATAGAGATGACAAGAAGAAACAAGAGCTCATCAACAAGGCAAACAAGAAAGTCAAGGATGAAGAGAAGAAAGAGGACAAGAAGAGCTTGGCACTCAAGGCTAGCTCATCATCCAAGGGCAAGAAGAAGAAGGAAGAATCAAGTGATGAAGCGGGATGGCACCTCTACAAGTGGGAGTGAAGTTGATGAACAATTGGCCCTCTTTATGAGAAGATTGGACAAATATGTGAAGAAGACATACATCAATAAGAACAAGAAGAAACAATCATCCAAAAAGAAGACCAAGGATGGCAAGAATGAAGGCAACATGACATGCTTTCGTTGCCATGATGATTGTCACTTGATTGCCGAATGCCCATATGATAGTGATGATGAGAAGGGCATCAAGAAAGCAAGAAAGAAGAATGATGCCAAGAATGAGAAGGAAAAAGAAGCCCAAGAAGAAGAATGAGTCAAATGTGGCTATGTGGGATAGTGATGGCTCATCCTCTTCAAGTGATGAAGAAGAGGAGAAGAAGAGCAAGAAGAATGGACAAGCTCACCTTACTATGCATGACAAGATCTCCCTCTTCGACACTCCTTCCTCATGCTTCATGGCTAAGGCCACCAAGGTACAATCTATGTAACACCCCAAATTTTGGCTCTTTTGAAATAGTTTTAATTGACTTAATTATGAATTTTTGTGATCATGAAATGTAGGAAAATTAATATTTTTCATTAAATTAAAATACAAATATAAGGCTAGATACATGTTTGTGCATTACATGCTGTTGCATATTTTATTTTGTGATGTCTGAATTTGGTTTGATTCAAAAAGGTATTTAAATTCTTTTGAAAGTCTCATTTGAAAGGTTTTGAATAAAAAGAAAAGCTATTCTCCTTTTTCCTTCCCCCTCTCTTTTTATTTTTCGGCCTTTCTTTTTCGGGTTTTAGGCCCGTCGGCTGCCCTTAGTTGTTTGCTTGGCACGCCTGGAGCATCCTAGCTAGCGAGGCCGCCTTCCTCCCGGTGTTTTCCTATCCTACCGGTTCGTGCGCTGTCGACTCGACCAAGACAAGTCCGCCTTGGCAGAATCCCGCAAACCCCGTCGCTGCCTTGAACATCTCATGCCCGGCGCCTATAAAGGCGGCCTATACTGCGGCGCCTTCTCTTCCGACCACCACGAAACCCTAGCTACACGCCTACGCCCTCGCTTTGCATCTCGTAGAGTGCGATCCGCCATCTGCCAAAAGCGCCGTAGCCGGTGCCGCATCTTCATTGTTCGGAGCTAGTCACCGGAAGCTTTCCGAGCCACTGCTCGTCCGTTCCGTGCTTTTCGATGCTCATCGCCAATGCTCCACCGTAACTTGCCGCCGATCGATCGATCTGGCTGGCTGAGCCAGAGGTCATATTGTCCGCCCACGTGAGGCTCCATCTCCTTGTCACGCACGTGCGTCAGGCCGTTCTTTGCCCGGCCCATGCATTGATGGTGAGCACGTCCACACAAACCCACGTTTTTGCACTTTCCTTGCTCATAGTTCCATACGTGCTCACGATTGGTGAAACTTGCTTACGCCATTACCAATGACGGCAAACAAAAGGCTACG
Source organism: Hyparrhenia diplandra (assembly GCA_015847255.1). Taxonomy (NCBI): domain Eukaryota; kingdom Viridiplantae; phylum Streptophyta; class Magnoliopsida; order Poales; family Poaceae; genus Hyparrhenia; species Hyparrhenia diplandra. The sequence continues at coordinate 7,380 of JADLZK010011504.1, read as the reverse complement.
TCATTGTTCCTCTTGTGTCGCCCAGGGGCGTCCCCTCGCTTGCTCCAGAGTAAACACGAGTTTCCTTGGTGAGTTAAGTCCGCCGAGTACATATATATATCCCTTTGCACCGTGCATCCGTAGCTCTTGCAATTCCCTTGCCGTCGATACATCACATTGCTTGCTTAGCTTGATGACATCATTCTTAGTTCCCTTGACATCACGGTGACATCATTTGTTTTCCTTGCCGTTTTCTTTACAAAAGTAAATCCCCAAATACAATGAAAATACACATACACGCCACTCATATTCAAATCTTTATAACTTCTTCGTTTTAAATCCGTTTTAGTCCGTTCAACTTGCGTTGGATTCATAATCTCGTAATCTAGGTGTTCACGCTACTGTTCAGTAGGTTTTTAACTTTTAAATTTCGAGTTTATATTTAGTTTATTATTTTATTCATACAAATCTTGAAAAGTGCGTATCTTCTCCGTTTTTTAGTCTGATTTAAGGGATCTTTACGTCTGTGTGATCATAGTGACGTGTAGAATAGTTTATGTGTTTTTCAAACTGTTTTTCCATTGTTGGTGTACTGTTCTAATTGTAGCCTTGTTTGTTATGCATGATTGGCCCTATATGCTTGTCATTTGCTGATTGGAATTGAGTAGACGGTGAGCTTTACGTTGATGATCTAGAAGAAGTTGATGATCAAGAAGGATTTCTTTTGAAGCTTGGACTTGAAGAAAGGATATCTATTTGAGGCAAGTATAGCATGGGACTATCCTTGTTACCTATTCACTTTAATCACTTAATCATATGCATGTGTCTAATTTGTCAACCTTAAGGACATACTAGCTAGTTATCTTGTTCATTGAATCCTATGGGTTATTGCATATGGGTAGTTTTTGCTAGCGCTCTAAATAAATATTTATGATATGAACTTTGATTGAATGAATACATGAAGTGGTGTTGAAAGACTTGAATGTTGGTAACATGGACTTTAGAGTCGGGCTCATGCTTTTACATGATGCTCGGACTCTCGTAAGGACTTATCTCGCTTGATCATCCGGGATATACAAATGACAGCTATGGGGGCTACATGGCTCGCTTTAGTCGTTCGGGGGATAGTGTTTACTTGTGTCGATGGTTACCGAAACGGAAGAGAATGGGTTGTAGCCCTATCGCTACTCGGCATACTTAGATAACCCCTTTGAAGGGCTTTATATGGTTTTCACCGCCCCGGAAACCATAACCCGTAGTGAAAGTGTACACCTTTTGCGCAGTATAAAAAGCGTTATAACGGCCGTGTTCGCGGTCATGAACGGCCTTGGAGACATCACGAGAATAGAGATGATACTTGAGACATGGTTATGAGATGATGATGAGATATGGACATAAGATGTGGATGGAACGAACGATGACAATGGACCGTCATGAGAACGATACCTATGATGATAATGTGGGCTAATGGGTTAAGCATAACTTATTGCTAAACAAATGCTAAAACTTTGACTTACTAAAATGCTTACCGCAGTTAAACCCGGTCAAGCTTTACGAGCCTCATAACCCCATGTTATGCTTAGGAGTTCGACATGGACTCACCCTTGCTATTTCCCCACACCTCGGGATGAAGTTAGGCTTGTGATCAACCGTCGGTCGGTCCCCCGTGGAGTCTACACGAAGAAGATTGAAGATTCTTTCCGCCCGTCTACGCTAGCCGAGGTTATTTGCTTTTATATTATGTTCGTTATATTTTGAGCATTATGAATTGATATTACCAATAATTTGTAAACTATATGTGAGATTTGACTTCCGGGGCTCACATATAGCTTCATCTGGTTTTGTTCTTAAAACCGGGTGTTACAAAGGTGGTATCGACTCGTCTTGCGACCGGGACGCAAGCCTAGTTAGAATTGGACACATCCTAAGTATAAGAGTCACCGGAGCACAAAAGCACACATCACAAGGAGGGATATGTTTATCGGTTCACGAGTGGTGGAATCTATTCACTCATCTCTCGCTGATCGTCTTGACAAGTATGCCCGCGATAATTGATCTTTGCTCATCAAGATCTTTTAGAATATCTTGGGAAACACTTGTGAAGGAGATGGCCAGAACAATCCGAGTCCCTCATTAGAGAGTTGGAAGATAGTCAACTAGAGTTTGCGAAGTAAGACAATATCATAAGGAATCTCTTAATGAATGGAGAAGTCGTCTTTGGACTACCAAGGATCAATGAAGTGGAGGACATGTCCCGCCCATCCACACGCATAGCGGTGTTACCGTGGATGTCGCTGAAATCACACCGTACTTAAGTAGGAATTTATGTCCCTTTGTAACAAAACGTTAGTATCGCGAGTTTGAGTCAATTGGTTGAAGTGTGATCCTTTAATGTTAAGTTGATTTGTCATTATGCATTTGTTTGTTTTGTATATTTGTATTGAGTGCAATGATCTTGTTGGTTTATCCACAATTTCATTAGTTCATAGGCTTAAGGTTTAAGGATTTAATGGAATAAATAGTTGGGTTGGTTCTTTTGTTTTTATCCCATCCTGTATTTTTGAGCAATCTGTTTTCTTTGGCTTATACCTCTGCCCTTGGATCATCAAAAATCATGGAATAAATCTGGACAAAAGTACACTTCCATATCTTTCTTTGAGCGCAAGAATTACCTTCATATCTATTATGGTTTGAGAGCCATGAAAATCACAAGATGATGCAACTGTGCTGTCAAAAAATCTGGAACAGTTTCTGTTGTGTACTATTTTTCGACCAACTTAAGTGTCGAATCTGGAGAAGAGTTCTATAAGGAAGTTGTAGAGAATTTCATAAGCTTTCCAGCGGTGTAAAGCACGACCTTCTCGGATTAACAGAACTCAAAATATTGATGTTTTACTGAGCTGCTGTTTTTGTACCCGAGGAATTTCAGAATACTTGGTCTTGCCTATACACGTGAGTTTTCCTTGGATATCATAAGGTTACTAAGATGGATTAACTCACATAAAGAGAACATTTATGCTACCCCTTGCTGGTCTCCCAAGTAAATCTCATCTTAAGGGGGTAGCCACATTGTAGAAGTTACAAGATGAAGGTTTCATACATTCTAGTTCTTAGCTTGGAAGTATTAACTATATAATGGTTGGGAATTCAACATCAAGTATAGCTGACATCTTTCACTCAAGATTGATAATTGTTGAATTATCAAGAAGGTTCTAAAGTAATTGTCGGGATCGGTCTTGGTCTTTGCGTGGATAAGTTATCTCTTAGATGATGTCAACATTGTGCCTGGTTTAAGAACGAGATTTGAGTGAAGGAATTTCTCTACTTGGATAAGTTACCTCAAATGGTGGGTTTGTCTAGAAGAACACACCGACCAATGTGTGGAGTTAAAATCTGCCCAAACATTTAAATTTGTCTCACAGTTTCTTTTTTGGATGTTGATGATCACCGGAGGCCGAAAGGAGTTTTATCCCTGACTCTCAAGATGCCACATACTACAAGAGGTGATCTCGGGTGTGTGTATTTACATGGATTATAAAGAGCTACATTTACGTGGATAGTAAGAATTTATAGGACTACTAAGTTGACTTGAGTTGCTTGTTCTACTTGGTTTGGGCTAGTCAAGAGTGATGGCTTGGAAAAGGTGCTACTATATGGAGATGCAGAAGTCATTGCCGATAGCAAAGAAGAGTTATGCCGAAAAGAATCGGACGACACCCTAAGCGAAAAATTTGGATTCGAAGTTCGAGCAACATAACTCGAGTATCACCACTAATGCTTTATGTTGGATGAATAGTCTACTTTGGGATAAAAGATACCCAAATGATTTCTTCACTAAGTGGTTTTGAGCATGTGACATTAGAATTGGATTGAAGTGACCACGGATACATGACATGGAAGCAAGTTACCGTCTAGCTAAAGAAATATCATTTTCAATGTCTTAGTAAAGGATAGTTATGATAAGGAGGTTTGAATGATACCAGGACCACGTTGAGTGTGGAACTCGAGTAATGACACTAGTGCTATAAAGTTGGTAATTAATAAGTTCACTTTGGAATAAGAGGAATCACAAGGATTAAATGGAGGTAACAAAGAAAGGAATAAGGAGTGGTATTGAAGTTGTAAAGTGTCCCTTGGATTAACCCCATTATCTATCCATGTTGTTTGCAATCGCTGTTGTTGACCACCGGATGATAGGAACTAGTGGTAAATATATAAAGTAATTGAATACTATGGTGTAGAAAGGAATATAGAATAACACGTTGAGACTTAGGTGTTTGAGATCATAAGAGGAGAATATATTGACATACAATTGATCCTAAGGTGGTCTTTACGAGAAGCATAAGGGAGTGTTGGTTTGAGGAGTACGTTAGCGGGCCGGCGCAACAATTTATTTGAGGTTGCTAAAAAGGAAACAAGTGGGATAACCGTTAGAAGACACTAGGAGTTGGTTGAAGTCACTAAGAGTTGTTGAATTACCATTTGGAATTAGTTCAACAAGCCACTTGAGGGAACATTATGAGGATAAAGCGAAGTAAGGGCGTCATCATTACCGAGAAAATGGAATTACTCGAGTAGCAACCAAGATTCGAAGACGGCAGTATCTCTATCTCTCTGATCATCGGCTTCCGAATCTCGGGGCGATTCATCTTAAGGGGGTAGATTTGTAACACCCCAAATTTTGGCTCTTTGAAATAGTTTTAATTGACTTAATTATGAATTTTTGTGATCATGAAATGTAGGAAAATTAATATTTTCATTAAATTAAAAATACAAATATAAGGCTAGATACATGTTTGTGCATTACATGTTTGTTGCATATTTTATTTTGTGATGTCTGCAAATTTGGTTTGATTCAAAAGGTATTTAAATTCTTTTGAAAGTCTCATTTGAAAGGTTTTGAATAAAAAAGAAAAGCTATTCTCCTTTTTCCTTCCCTCTCTTTTTATTTTCGGCCTTTCTTTTTGGTTTTAGGCCCGTCGGCCCCGCTTCGTTGCTTGCTTGGCACGCTCGTGGAGCATCCTAGCTAGCGAGGCCGGCTTCCTCCAAGTTTTCCTATCCTCGGTTCTCGTGCCCAGCGTCGGGACTCGACCGGCACAAGTCCGCGGGCCGAAATCCCGCAAACCCCGGCTGCCTTGAACATCTCATGCCCGCCGCCTATAAAAAGCTGGCCCGCCAGGCGATCTTCTCTTCCTTCCCACCACGAAACCCTAGCTACACGCCTCTGCCCTCGCTTTGCATCTCGCCGAGTGCGATCCGCCATCCGCCAAAGCCGCCGAGGCCCAGGTGCCGCATCTTCATTGTCTCGAGCTAGTCACCGGGAAGCTTTCCGAGCCACCTGCTCGTCCGTTCCTCGTTTCGATGCTCATCGCCAATGCTCCACCGTAACTTGCCGCCGTCGATCCGATCTCGCTGCTGGAGCCCGGAGGTCATATTGTTCACGCCCACGTGAGGCTCCATCTCCTTATCACGCGTACACGCCCTCTTTGTTCTTTGCCGGCCATGCATTGATGGTGAGCACGTCCACACAAAACCCACGTTTTGCACTTTCCTTGCTCATAGTTCCATACGTGCTCACATTGGTGAAACTTGCTTCGCCATTACCAGCGGGGCAAACAAAAAGGCTACGTCATTGTTCCCCGCTTGTGTCGCCCGGGGGCGTCCCCGCTTGCTTTCGGTAGTAAACACGAGTTTCCTTGGTGAGTTAAGTCCGCCGAGTACATATATATATCCCTTGCACCGTGCATCCGTAGCTCTTGCAATTCCCTTGCTGATCGATACATCACATTGCTTGCTTAGCTTGATGACATCATTCTTAGTTCCCTTGACATCACGGTGACATCATTTGTTTTTCCTTGCCGTTTTCTTTACAAAAGTAAATCCCCAAATACAATGAAAATACACATACACGCCACTCATATTCAAATCTTTATAACTTCTTCGTTTTAAATCCGTTTTAGTCCGTTCAACTTGCGTTGGATTCATAATCTCGTAATCTAGGTGTTCACGCTACTGTTCAGTAGGTTTTTAACTTTTAAATTTCGAGTTTATATTTAGTTTATTATTTTATTCATACAAATCTTGAAAAGTGCGTATCTTCTCCGTTTTTAGTCTCATTTCGGGATCTTTACGTCACGTGTGATCATAGTGACGTGTAGAATAGTTTATGTGTTTTTCAAACTGTTTTTTCCATTGTTGGTGTACTGTTCTAATTGTAGCCTTGTTTGTTATGCATGATTGGCCCTATATGCTTGTTGTTCTTTGATTGGAATTGAGTAGACGGTGAGCTTTACGTTGATGATCTAGAAGAAGTTGATGATCAAGAAGGATTTCTTTTTGAAGCTTGGACTTGAAGAAAGGATATCTATTTGAGGCAAGTATAGCATGGGACTATCCTTGTTACCTATTCACTTTAATCACTTAATCATATGCATGTGTCTAATTTGTCAACCTTAAGGACATACTAGCTAGTTATCTTGTTCATTGAATCCTATGGGTTATTGCATATGGGTAGTTTTTTGCTAGCGCTCTAAATAAATATTTATGATATGAACTTTGATTGAATGAATACATGAAGTGGTGTTGAAAGACTTGAATGTTGGTAACATGGACTTTAGAGTCGGGCTCATGCTTTTACATGATGCTCTGGACTCTCGTAAGGACTTATCTGTTGTGATCATCCGGGATATACAAATCACGGCTATGGGGCTACATGGCTCTGGCTTTAGTCGTTCAGGGGATAGTGTTTACTTGTGTCGATGGTTACCGAAACGGAAGAGAATGGGTTGTAGCCCTATCGCTATTCGGCATACTTAGATAACCCCTTTGAAAGGCTTTATATGGTTTTCACTGGCCCTGGAAACCATAACCCGTAGTGAAAGTGTACATCTTTGCGCAGAGTATAAAGCTGTTATAACAGCCGTGTTACGGTCATGAACGGCCTTGGAGACATCACGTATAGAGATGATCTTCGAGACATGGTTATGAGATGATGATGAGATATGGACATAAGATGTGGATGGAACCGAACGATGACAATGGACTATCATGAGAACGATACCTATGATGATAATGTGGGCTAATGGGTTAAAGCATAACTTATTGCTAAACAAATGCTAAAACTTTGACTTACTAAAATGCTTACCGCAGCTTAAACCAAAGGTCGCTTTACTCGAGCCTCATAACCCCATGTTATGCTTAAGGAGTTCGACATGGACTCACCCTTGCTATTTCCCCACACCCTCGGGGATGAAGTTAGGCTTGTGATCAACCGCCGGCCGGTCCCCTGTGGAGTCTACACCAGAAGATTGAAGATTCTTTCCGCCGTGCGCTAGCCGAGGTTATTTGCTTTTATATTATGTTCGTTATATTTTGAGCATTATGAATTGATATTACCAATAA